>JANRMT010028174.1:153318046-153351917 GCA_026402145.1 Polypterus bichir lapradei
CTATCTATATATATATATATATGGGGGGGGGGGGCGAAGCGGGGGGTGGTATTTAGTACACTGTATTAATCCCTGAGTTTTCAGGGTCAGTGCACAAGGCCAGCTATTGTACTGCAGCCCAATAGCAAATTTCAGGTTAAGAACCATACTGAAGAGCCCAAAGGAGTAGGATTCCTTCTGGCAGTAACAGGATTTGAACTGGTAACCCTCCAGATAGCAGCTCAGCTCCTTAACCTCATGGCCACAGTTCCGCCTTAGCAAACTTGGCTACTTGATTACTTTTTAACTTCACTGCTTAGCCAATCAGAACAGTTGGTAAGCTAAAAAGTTCTGATATCATTACTGCAATATACAGTCAGGTCCATAAGTACTTGGACAGGGACACAATTTTCGTAATTATGACTGTGTATGCCACCAAAATGGATTTGAAATAAAGTAATCATTATGTGATTGAAGTGCAGATGTTCAGCTTTAATTTAAGGGGTTTACTAAAAATATTGCATGAAATGTTAAAAGACTGACATTTTTATACATTGGTCAAAGTATTTGGACATTTGACTGACAAGCTGTTCCATAGCAAGGTGGAGGCAGTTCCCTCATTATTTCATTAACTATTAAGCAGGTAAAAGGTCTGGAATTGATTCCAATGTGGAATTTGCATTTGGAAGCTGTCACGGTGAACTCTAGATATAAGGTCCAAAGAGCTGAACATGGAAGTATAAACAGTCCATCATTAGACTGAGAAAACAAAACAAATCCATCAGAGAGACCAGCAGAAACACAAGGAGTAGTCAAATAAAACATCTGGAACATTAATAAAAAGAAAATGCACTGGTGAGCTCAGCAACTCCAGAAGATGTGGACAATCATTGAATACAACTGTGCTAGATGATCACAGAATTCTGTCCTTGGTTAAGAACCCCTTCTCACAATTTCGCCAAACAAAGGACACTCTCTGGCAGGTAGACCTGTCATAGACAAAATCTACAATCAACAGAAGCCTTCACGAAAGTCAAGACTTGAGGGTTTACCACAAAGTGCAACAGGGCTGCAACGATTAGTCGACGTAATCGATGATTTCAACTACAAATAATCGTCGTTGCGTCATGAACAGAACCTTCAATACAGGCTCCAGTCACAAAGAACCACATTGGTTTTTGTAACTGCAATGCACTACACAAACGTCTGGGGCAGTATCATTTGTTATTGTTTGTCAAGACTGCACACAATCCTACCAACGAAGACGAACGTCTGAGGAGAAGAAGAATGTAGAGGAAAATAAATGTGGTTGCAATGGTGAGTCAGAGAGAAGAGGGGAGAAGGAAATGGAAAAAAACTGAGACAAACTTTCTAAAGTGAGGGAGCACTTCGCAGAAAAAGAAAAACAAGCTGAATGCAGATTATGTAAAGTGGAGCTTTCTTTTCACGGCAGCACCTTTGTGATGCATGAGCATCTAAAACAAAAGCATCCTGGAGATGTGATGCCACCGTCTCTTGAGAGGTAAGTTTTAGCGAGTAAAATTAGTGTCATGTGTTAACGTTGATGTTTGTACTATAATGTGTATATCAAGGTCTTGACAATGATAGTTAACCCTTAAACCGGGGGTTAATGCACCCCTGGACACCAAATACTTTTTAGCTGCACTTTTTAAGTAAACGTCACAATTCACAAAGAAAATGTGAAATTTTAATGGAACACTTTTTTTCATGTAAAAAGCATCACAATTACTGCAACACTGATCATTTTACACACTGCAATGAACTGTAAAAACTATAAAAAAAAAAAAAAATTATTATTATATGTTCAAGGTGCAACTGAAGCCATTGATGAAATTCAGTAAATCACCCAGCCAACTGCACTTGAACTGGCTGTACACAAGCACACAGAGGTAAACGCTGATGACCACAGGCTCGTCTAGTGCAGCGGCTCAATCCCAGAGACAGTGGGGCTGCCGGGGACTGGCAGTGGTCATGAGCTGGCTGCTCAATGAATATACGGCACTGACTGATCAGCTCCGGCGTGCTGACAAATTGCTCTGTGAAGCAAATATAGCCGGTTGTGGGGTTCAATGAATGTACATCACTGAATATACTTGCCCACTGCGTGCTGGCAAATTGCACTGGAAACCGACTCTAGCCAGTTCCGGTGGTTTAAGAGTTAAGTGAATATAATTTCAGTTATGTTTGCTAACGTGTTTGGAGCTATACTGTAGTAAACGAGTGAACGAGCTGAGCCGTCTAGTTTTTTTTCTTCTTTTTTCGTATAATATTTGAGTTCATATGAATAGTAAACCATCTCTAACTAACGTTAGCTAACTTGTGTTTTGGAGTACATCAGTAATTAGCTTGTTACATATTTTACTCCGTTATTTTTTTATTTGGCGTAATATAGTACATGATGTGATAAACTACAACACTTTCCCTTCAGAGTGTGATGATTAAAACATCTTTCTCTGTCTGCAAAGTCATTTTTGTGTATTCCTGCTACCTGTACTCCATCTGAGCATCTCTTCTCAGCAGCTGGGAACAATGTCTCAAAGAAGAGAGCAAGCTTCACACCAGAGCATGTCGAAATGCTTGCGTACCTGCACTGCAATTAGGAATATATGAACTGAACCTTTTATAAACTGTACGTTGTTTTATTTTATTTGAATTGAAGCTTTATTTAAACTTTTGGACTTTAAGACACTGTTTTTGTCTTGGTAGAGTAATATATTGCTCTACTTTCCCCTTTTGTATCTATACTAATAAAAGGCAAAGCCCTCACTCACTCACTCACTCACTCACTCACTCATCACTAATTCTCCAACTTCCCGTGTAGGTAGAAGGCTGAAATTTGGCAGGCTCATTCCTTACAGCTTACTTACAAAAGTTAAGCAGGTTTCATTTCGAAATTCTACACGTAACGGTCATAACGGTCGATAAAGGTCGACAACGTCCGCCATGTTGAACTTTCTTATTTATGGCCCCATCTTCACGAAATTTGGTAGGCAGCTTCCCTGTGCTAACCGAAACCGATGTACTTACTTATTTTGATGGTATGACGCCACTGTCGGCCGCCATATTGAACTTTCCAACGTCACAAATTTTCCAACTTCCCGTGTAGGTAGAAGAATGATCCCGTCTTCACGAAATTTGGTAGGTGGCTTCCCTGCGCTAACCAAAACCGATGTACGTACTTATTTCGGTGGTATGACGCCACTGTCGGCTGCCATATTGAATTTTACAAATGTCACAAATTCTCCAATTTCCCGTGTAGGTAGAAGGCTGAAATTTGGCAGGCCCATTCCTTACAGCTTACTTACAAAAGTTAAGCAGGTTTCATTTCGAAATTCTACGCGTAATGGTCATAACGGTCAACGACGTCCGCCATATTGAACTTTCTTATTCATGGCCCCATCTTCACGAAATTTGGTAGGCGGCTTCCCTGCGCTAACCGAAACCAATGTACATACTTATTTCGGTGGTATGACGCCACTGTCAGCCGCCATATTGAACTTTCCAACGTCACTAATTCTCCAACTTCCCGTGTAGGTAGAAGGCTGAAATTTGGTACTTATTTCGGTGGTATGATGCCACTGTAGGCCGCCATATTAAACTTTTAACGGAAACCGATGTACGTACTTATTTCGTTGGTATGACACCACTGTTGGCCGCCATATTGAACTTTCCATCGTCACTAATTCTCAAACTTCCCGTGCAGGTAGAAGGCTGAAATTTGGCAGGCTCATTCCTTACAGCTTACTTACAAAAGTTTAGCAGGTTTCATTTAGAAATTCTACGCGTAATGGTCATAATGGTCAACAACGTCCACCATGTTGAACTTTCTTATTTACGGCCCCATCTTCACGAAATTTGGTAGGTGGCTTCCCTGAGCTAACCGAAACCAATGTACGTACTTATTTCGGTGGTATGATGCCACTGTCGGCCGCCATATTGAACTTTTCAACAGTCTTTGTTACTTATGGGCCCATCTTCAAGAAATTTGGTACATGGGTTCCCAACGCTAACTGAATCCTACTTACGTACATATATACGTCCATAGCCTGCAGCTCAGTCACTGTGTGAGGTGGCGTTGGGTCCTCCATCCCAACGCCTCCCACGTTGTTGGCTGCCTGCCTATATAAGACCGTCCGTCGCTCCGGTCTCTACATTCCCTTCCTTGCTTCGCCACGGGATTCATGTCTCCCTACTGATAACTACAGCCTTTTTGTTTAATCCACGGCTTCTCCGCTGTTTTATTGTTTGTTTATTACAATTATAGTTATTGTATAGGTATTTTAGACTTACTTTACATTGCTCAGGTACCCATTTCCTTTATCATTCCAACCCCCATTACCATGTCTATCGAGGTGATCACTATCGATCAAAGAACTGTCACTTACTGAGTGGTTTCCATGCCCGGAGATGGCACCTACCTTTTCCATTCTCTTTGTTATATATTGCACGGCCATATCAGGCTCACTCTTGATATCCGGAGGAACATTGTGTCTTATGTATTGAATGACTGGGACAGGTTCAAGGTGTGGACTGATGACGGTACAGGAGATAATTATACTACACAGGAGCACTATAAGAGTGAAATGCTTAAGCCCTTCACCTATGGTTCTGCATGTGAGTTGATGGCTGCCGATGAATTGTTCGGTTGTCGCTTTCAAGTGTACCGAAATGGCCAAATATTTTACACCTTTTGACAACCGCCAATGCCTCTTAAACATCTTAGATTCACAGGTGACGATTTCAGTAGTGGACACTTTGATGTTTATGAGTGTTTAAACTCTCAAAAGCTGGATGTGATTTTATCGATGAAACCGGTTGTGTGCTTACAATGCTTGACAGATGCCGAATGTCACTTCAATACAACAAATCCTGCAAATACTATCGTAATTGAAACAAACCATGAAACTCAAACCGATTATGACAGCAGCAATCCAAGCTGTGAGATTTGAGACAAGATTACTGTTCACATGGCCAACTGTAAGTTACATGCTCAAGAGTAAGCTCAGCGCACAGCTTGGTCATATTACAACCGGAGGGCCGAACTGACAACATGGTATACAAAGAGATCCTTAACAAATAATTATTGGCATATTTTCCCTCAGTTTAAAAAGGTTAAATTTTCTTCTTAATAAAAATTTTAAGGCAGTACTTCGCCGCTGCGAAGCGCGGGTATTTTGCTAGTTATTAATAAGTAGCCTTTGTCAGAATGCCTCAAATCTCCCTGACTTACCACTGTTTATAAGATACTAGCAAAATACCCGCGCTTCGCAGCGGAGAAGTAGTGTGTTAAAGAAGCAATGAAAAAGAAAAGGAAACATTTTGAAAATAACGTAACATGATTGTCAATGTAATTGTTTTGTCACTGTTGTGAGTGATGAGTGTTGCTGTCATATATATATATATATATATATATATTTACACACACACATATAAACATATATATATACATATCTATACATATACACATATATATATATACACACACATATATACATATATATATCTACATATATACACATACATATACATACACACACATATATACACACAAATACATATATATATATACATACACACACATATATAAACATATATATACATATACATACATATCTACACACACAGCTATTTCGTATCAGTGCAATACGCTGCTTGTTAAAACGGATAACTCCCGCTCTTACGTGCAAGTCTGCGTGGATATTATGAACTATCGTATTTGTTCAAGTTCTATTTAAATTTTAAATATAAGGAATTTTTATTTAGTCGACAGAAATATCTTTGGTAGGAATGGTAAAAACAGACAGGAATATTATTCTTGAATAAATCAACTCAAACCTTAAACAACTTATAATATTTTTCTCTCCATAAAAATATATCCTGTCTAAGTTATACAAGTTAGAAATAAAGTAAACGTTAAAAGAACAAACATTCAAATTTCTTTACTCTTATGTAATTTTATATAAAAAATAAACTTAGATTTTAAATATCCCAAAAGATTTTGCTCTCCATAAAAATATATCCTGTCAAAATTATACAAATTCAAATATGAACATGCTGCATAACAAAACCTGGAAATATAAATAAAATGTGTTCCTTTCAGCAATAACAAATCAAATCATTCAGTTGTCTTTGCTCATATGTCATTTTAGAGCTGGACGCCTGGCATCTTTTTTTGGCAACAAGTTCGTTTATGTTTGGTGTGAGGTTCTGTGTTGTGGAGATTCTCAGGATGGACTGCAGGTGCTCATCAGTGAGGCGACTCCTGTGTGCTGTTTTGTTAGTCTTTATCACTGAGAAGAGCTTCTCACACAGATATGTGCTACCAAACATGCACAAGGTTCGAGCCGCATGTAGACGGACTTTTTTTGTTCTTCAAAGTCACCAAAGCGCTGTGCAAACTCGGTGCGCTCAGTTTATCAGCAAAGTGCGTATTTGGGAACACCGTAGTGACGACTTGGTTCAACATTACTTGGCAACAGGGAAAGTGGGGCAATTTGCACTGGTGCATTTGTGTCTCCCATAAAAGTAGGTTCACTTGAAATCACTTTGTGATTGTGCACGGGTAAAAACGTCCGCTGAAGTGTCAGATTCTTATTTAATTCTTCTGCTTTCTGTATCTTCTACATTGCATTCAGGTCTTTCAGGTTATCTTGATGTTTTGTCTCATTGTGCCGTCTTAGATTAAATTCTGTAATTACACCCACATTAGCTCCACAAATGAGACACACGGGTTTACCAGCAATGTCAGTAAAGATATACTCAGCCTCCCATCGGTTTTTAAAGGCTCTATGTTCAGAATCACCTTTTCTCTTCGGCATCGTGTGGGCTAGCTTCACAATAACTGTGCAAGTTATAAGCTAGACTTGATTAACGCGGTAAGTGTTCGGCAAGGCAGCTAGACTTGATTAACGCGGTAAGCGTTCGGCAAGGCCCCTGAAGCGCTGCATTATGGGATCTGTAGTTTATTGTGTTACCAGCGCTTCATATACCCGGGCCATTTATAACAATAATACAGTATATAAAATGATCTCGCGGGCCGGATATAATTACACGCCGGGCCGGATGTGGCCCGTGGCCCTTGAGTTTGACACATATGGACTAAATAGAACTTGAAAAGATATATTTTTTCGTACATCGAGCCCGCGTGCTATTGTGGTTTTGCCTGCATGCCTCAATAAGTGACCCTCCCCTCGCTCTTACCTTTTTACCGTTCATCTAATGAATACACTGAGTATGGCTTTACCAAAACAATCACTGATTGCGAATAAAGTATTCATTATTCGAGTATGTAGATCGGGGTATATATATACATATATATATACCCGCGTATCGCAGCGGAGACGTAGTGTGTTAAAGAAGCTATGAAAAAGATTTGTTTCTTACTGCATCAATAAACAGCTCGTCTTCTTCTTTGTCTGAGACCTGACACACTGCATGCACAGGTTTTTTTTTTTTTAACACTGTCTTCCTTTAGCGGGACATCCACTTTTTCCACCGTGTGCTTTGTTTCTGCAGTAGCTGCAGTTATGAATAATATGCTTGTATGTTAAAGACGCTTCATATTTTTTTTGCTGCCTTTTCAATTGTGTAATTCGGTTTTTGTTCAGCGCTCTTTGGAACTGTTGCTTTTTGTCTGTGCACTGCGTCAGTTCACGTGAGCCGCTCGGTGTACATGCATCGAAGTTTCCCAGCTGTGCTGGTGCCATGTCGTGCTATGTCCATGGCTGTATCTAATGTTACCTAAGTCCCAGCACTTAAAACTTTCTCTCGCAGTTTTGCTGAGTTTGTGCCAAACACCACCCTGACCATCTCATCTTCCTCTGCATAAGCACAGTCCTTCACCCGTGAATATTTACCCGTGGCAGTGTTTCTATTGGATTGCCGCTGACGGACGGCCTTATATGGGCAGGCACTAAATTACAAACGCTAGCGGCAGCCTGTCTATGAACTTAATTTAAAGTTTAGGTTTACATCGTGCTTTGTTTCCGAAGTAGCAGAACTCATGAATATGGTTGTATATGTCACTCGCTCGCTTCTTATTGTTTCGCTGCCTTCTCAATTATATAATGCATGTTTTCTTCAGCGCTTTTTGGGGCTCTTCCTGGTTTTCTACCTACTGCGTGATTACGTGGGAGGCGTGATGATGTCACACGAAACTCCGCCCCCACGGGTTTCACGCACATCTCCATTACAGTAAATGGAGAAAAACAGCTTCCAGTTATGACCATTACGCGTAGAATTTCGAAATGAAACCTGCCCAACTTTTGTAAGGAAGCTGTAAGGAATAAGCCTGCCAAATTTCAGCCTTCTACCTACATGGGAAGTTGGAGAATTAGTGATGAGTCAGTCAGTCAGTCAGTGAGTGAGTGAGGGCTTTGCCGTTTATTAGTATAGATTATAGTATATAACTTCTCCCCACCTTCCCTTCTACATCTACAACCTCAGGCAATTAGGTGTAGTAAAAGACAAGCAGGAGTTAAATTACAATTTAAATAATGTATTATTGGTAATATTCATAAATAATAACAATATGCAAAGTACATTTGAATATTGGCAACCATATAACCTGATTAAATGGTGATGTGTAGCTCAGGTGGCACACAGACTTGTTAGTTACTTAAAATGTCTTTAGTTAAGGCATCATTGGTGCTCAGCTTTCTTCAGAACAGGCTGTATGCCTGTTCCAATATAGCTGCCGAGCTGTGCTCTTCTTTGTGTTGTTCTTGTCAGTTCATGGTGTGAGATGCTCATTCATCAGATGTTAGTAAGAGAGATAGTGTGAGGTTAAGCAAGTAAATTTGTAGATGTTCTGTCCAACCCCTATAGCCAATAGGGCGTCGTGGTACTTAAAGGCTTTTCATATAAGACAGTTCCAAACAGCCATACCTCAGACCAATGGGGAAATACATCTTAACACCTGCCATCACCCAAAATAATATGTTAAGGTACAGCTTAGCAGTTAGGACACCTGGCTTTCTTGTGGGGGTTGAAAGACTCTAACAGAGAAACATTTGTGTCAAGCACTTCCCCAAACTCTGTCGTAAAATTAATAGAGACTCAGACGTAAAACGGGAGAGGGGGGGGGTGGTTGGTTACTAATGTAACACTAAATTACATTGCTTTGCCTAAAATACAAATAAAGACATACAAAATATTTATCAAGTTATATGCAAAACCTTACATCACAACAGACACACCAGTGGCCATTTTTGGTTAAGTTAAATGCACTTTTTTTGTTTAAAGACTATGTGCACTTTAGTTTGTATTGTTTAATGTATTTCTTTTTTATTGTGATTGTCACACTAATATAAAACATTTGATTATTTTCAAATTCATATGTTTCACTGGTTGTTGTTTTAATTTGATTATTATTAATTTTAATCGTGTTAATGCAGAGACATCAGGGTGACATTCACAGGTTGACCGACATGAGCAGATGAGGTAAGACATGAGCCCAGAACAGGATGTGCACCCACAAGTCGCAGGCATCAAAAATAGTCAGGCATGAAATAATCGCGACTAATCGGGAAAAAAAAAAAACACAACGATTAGTCAACTGCCAAAATAATCATTAGTTGCAGCCCTAAAGTGCAAACTACTGGTAAACCTCAAACATAGGGAGGAGAGATTAGACTTTGCCAAAAAACCTTTCTAACAGCCTGTCCTGTTCTGTTCTGAAACAGTTTGCTTTCGGATAAAGGAAACAAAGATCAAAATGTACCAGAATGATGGAAGGAGTATGAAGAAAAGAAGAACTGGTCAATGATCTGAAGGGTATCACATCATCTGTGAAACATGGTGGAGGTCTGACAGAGAATGGAAGATAGTGACTAGTGTTTATGGATGATATGACTGCTGGCAGAAGCAGCAGGATGAATTCTGAAGTGTACAGGGCTATACTGTCTGCTCAAATTCAGACAAATGCTGCAAAACTGATAGGACGATTCTTCACAGTACAGATAGACAATGAGCAAAACCATACTGCGAAAGCAAACCAAATGCTTTTCAACGCAAGGAAGTGGATGATTCTTCAATGGCTAAGTCAGTCAAGTGACCTCACCTCAACCGGGCATGCATTTCACTTGCTGAAGACAAACCTGAAGGCAGAAACTCCAATGAACAAACAGCACCTGAAGGCAGCTGCAGTAAAGGCCTGGAAAAGCATCAGTAGGGTGGAAATCCAGCACTTGGAGAAGGCCATGGGTTCAGACTTCAGGCAGTCATTGACTGTAAAGGATTTTCGACCAAATATTGAACATGATCATTCTATTTCTGACTGTTAGTTTGGCCCGATACTTCTGAGCCTCTGAAAATAAGAGGATCTTGTATAAAAATGTCTGTATTCCTAAACGGCTCATACAATATTTTTGATAAACCCCTTAAATTAAAGCTGAAAGTCTACACTTCAATTACATCTTGACTGCTTTGTTTCATATCGACTGTGGGGGCGTAAAAAGAACCTAAATGATGAAAATTGTGTCCCTGTCCAAATACTTGTGGACCTGCCTGTAAACAAGAAATCTACTTACAGCCACAATGTGCAACTACAGAAAGCAGCTTGCCATTCCCCACACAACCACATGCATGCTCCAGCACTATCTTTGGGCTTGCAATCACCACGACTGCCAACAGTAGTGTACCATCAGAACAAGTCTCATGGCTTAATAAAATACCTGCATGTGACAGGAAATGACTTCACTATAAAACTATTTAAATAGTAAATGACGGGCAGATCCACGTGGACTGAAATTAAATCCTAGGAGCGTTAATGTGCATATGTGCATACACACACACCAACTTGAACCAGACCTAAAGGGCATACAGTGAAAGCACGGCCCAGCATTTGGAATTGAAATCCTAGACTGTGTGGAGATTACATCCAAATCCATGTCTTCCCCTCACTTCTCTAAGGTGTGTAGGTTAGGTTGATTAGCAACACTAAATCCACAGATGAAACCCACCTTTGACCCTGGTGGTCCCATAATGGTCTGCTGCTCTACCTGTCCCCGTATGGGAGTAAGCAGATTTAGAAAATTAGAGAATGAATCTCTCTGCAAGAATTCCTGGAAGAAATAAAATGCATTGCACGTCTCGGTAAGAAGACGTGGCACACTGAATAAATAATCTTCTTTACTATTATGTCAAGTGAAAAAGTGAGTACACCCCATTAAATTGCTTTCGTTTAAAGCATTTGTTGACACATCAAGATTTGATCTTCATTTAAACTGTGTTTTTAGATATATATGATGTAACTGAAAAAAACAATGAAAGTATAACTTTACAATAAATTATTACGAAGTTTTTACAATATTACGCATAAACTGAACAGATAGGCCATTTCCATGGCTACTGTCACCTCCCCTTTGAGCAGAAACAACCTCAAGTAAGCATTCCTGTAACCATCTCGCCATCTCTGACGTCCAGTAGAAGAAATTTTTTTTTCCCCCCAGTCCTTCATACAGAATTCTTTCAGCTGTGCAATGTTTGAGGGGTACCTTGCATGAACAACCCATTTCAAATCCCACACACAATGGGATTCTGTCCAGGCCCGGATGCAGTAAAGCAGCCCCAAACCATAACATTTTTATCACCATACTTTACAGCTGGTATTAAGATTCTTCTGGTCAAATGCCATCTTTGGTTTTCATCAAACATGTCTTCTGGTGCTGTAGCTAAATAACTCTGCCTTTGCTTTCTCTGTCCAGACTACTTTGTTCCGGTCTTTGCCTTAGATGTTCATGAACAAACTACTTTAGTCTTGCCCTGATGTTCCTTCTGAACGGAAAATACTTCCTTCCGGTGCACATCCAATGTTGATGTTATTTGTGTAGCCTCTGTCTAATGGAGAGCTCATGATCATTGACATCAACAGTTCTAAGAGCTACCTGTAGGTAGTCTGATGAAATTCTCAGGTTCTCAAGAGACGTCTTTCAACATCTTGCATTCTGATCTTGGGGTAAGCCTGCTGGTACAGCCAGGTCTGGCCAAGCCAGAAGTCTTCTCCACTTGTAGACTGTGAAATGGCTGATTTACAGTTGTTTGGAGATCTTTATAAAATCCCTTTGCAGACTCTGACATCTAAAACCTTCTTTCTGAAGGCATTGGACAGGATAACAAACATTTCAACAGGATAACACACACTTCAACAACAAAGAGTAAACCGAACCAAATGTCTGTGGGTTAAATGAGACAATCTTCTCCAATGACGTTCTAATCAGCTGTTCCGGAACAAGTGCAGCAGATTGTAATTTTAAGTACTGCAGGTAGTAGATAAATATTACTTTTTCCATATGTAAAATTTGCATTTCTACATTTAAATGATTTATGAAAATTACACAATGGCCCAAAATCACACGAGGATTGCCTTAATGAGCTTTAACAAACCCCGTTTTTTTGACAGCCTTGACTCCGGAAGAAGAAAAAACTCCCCCAAAAAAAGTTGGACGTGCAATGGGTGTCAAAAAAAAAAACAAAAAAAAAAAAAAACCACAAAACAGAACACCCATAATCCTCTTCACAGAGCTACACAGAGCCAATCTGCCATTGCTACCACTTCAGAAGTACAAAACACTTTGTTCTTACATAACATTCCCACCAAGTGCAGGCGACGAGCCCTTCTACCCGATGATTCCAGAGCTCCTTTATCAGAAATGACTTTTTCTAGGGCAGTAGAGCAGTGGCACCAAGTGCCACATAACTACAAAATGTAAATGTTGCATGATGTTTGTTGTATCATATCACCCGTATCTTTAAATGATCACCAAATCTTGATATGCCCATCTGTGAAACATTTCATGGGGTGTACTTACCTTTTCACATGACTGCATCTGCCTGACCTTATCAAACAACCCTGTCAGTTTTAGATCTTAGTGCCCTGTGCCAATCACCAGATCTCCATACCACCTCCTTACTTATTCATCTGTTGTTGCGCTCACGCACAAGACGGTAAATCTGAGTTGTCATGTGAACGCTCGATGAACTCACAATTAGAACTTGGGACAATTTGAACAAAACTACGCAAATTGTCCAAACTGTGACATAAATGCTGACCTTTCACCTTAGTCAATTACTTTTAAATAAAACATGTAACCTGGTCTGTCTGAAATACCATTTTTTTGGATGAACTACATTTGGAGCAAAGTGATAACATTTATTCTGCTCTTTATTTACACAAAAGATGTCATTTATCTTTAACTGCTGATGTGGGAAGGTGAAACGTCACAACTGGAAGCTCAGAAACAGTCCAAAAGCACATGAAAGCAGCATTTTTCCCCTTCTTCCATTATTGATCTTCTGACTTGTTGTCTGCCTATTGTTTGATGTGCAATCCCACTCCCCATTTCTCCCATCTTAACTTTAAAGATGCATACTCAGTGATACTGGAGTGACTCTCCATTTTTATCCCCAATTCACACATTGCAAAAAAAAAAAATGACAATACTGTTTCAGTCTAGCTGGACTGAAATGTGTTACGAGTACTTTTCACTAATGGAAAAATTAAACGGCTTCCGTTTCAAAACTATTTTTTTTCTATTTTTGTCAGTGCTTTTGTCAACAAATCGAAAGAGAAGTCAGTCAAGATTTACTAAGAAATCAATTTTCAAAGTAAAAAAAAGAAAAAAAACAAACTGAGGAATAACGCCTATTCCCATCAACCTGTCTATCCATCTCTTCATTATGATGTATTTAAACTCAAACATTTCTATAGTTTAAAAATACATGTTTATTCCCCTACAGTGGTGCAATGTGTCCTCCACTAAAATTATTTAAAAAAGGGATTTCTAGTAATATTCTGAATGAAAGATCAAGAGGATAAAACGATAAAAAAAAACAAGTTTCCTTTTATTCCCCAAGGGTGCTAATGTTAGAGGAGAGCACTGAACTTCATGACAAACATGGACCCCGGCCCAGATGTTACCTGCACCAAGTTTGCATGTTTTCTCAGTTTATGGCGGTTTCCTCCTGGTTTTCCTCTCGCATCCCATGTTTGCTTAGTCGACTCAGAATTCATCCCATGTGAGTGGACTCCAAGTCAAGTCTGCCGAGTCTGTCAAATTTGTACAGGTTGTTGGGTGCAGAAAGGCGCTACAAACAGGACAGATGAACGGAGATCTACAGTAAATAGAGAAATGTCTGGCTCGATGCTTTTGAAATTGATAGAAAATGATTAGTTAAAAATGTGACCAGCTCATTAAACCTGTGACTCACTTCCTACATTCACTTATTCCAGCACAAAACTGTACAGAACTGGCACCTGTTGCACAGCCATACCGCACCCTTCAAATGCCATTCTTAAGCTAAGAGTGTTAAATTCTTGTGCTACATTTTCACCTTACCCCTGCTTTTCTGTACAAATTCAGTCAATATTTTCAAATGCAGGGAACCCACACTTTTCTCAGATTGGTTTTACCAGTAAACAAGAGATCAAATTAGGCAGGATGGGATACTAAGGACAGACTGTGGAACTGCTAAATAATATGCCAGGCTGAAAAGAGAAGAACTGTGTGTATGAACCAAATAAACACCTGCGCGACTCGAATATCTTTACATCCTCCTGGTCCTTAAATATCAAAACAGTGTATCATGTAATCGTAAAGAAACCACAGCTATAAGGTGTATACAATGTCAAACGCTGTGGTGTGCCATCACGTTTCATCTATACGTCTCGTGGCATACGGCATCGGTGTGTTACATCCTGGTTCTGTTAGTATTATGCTACTTTCACATGCTATGGAATTTTTCAGTTACCATTTGCGACAATTCACCCGCCCACTCACATGAATTTCTGGTCCGACTTTTACCAGAAACGTAAAGTTTCTGTTGCTTTGCTACTTGGGCCACACAAAAAAGCTATTAAAAACACACATTTTTGACTTGAAAATGAAGAGCATCACTACGTATATTTAAGGTGTATCATGCCACTCCAAATACAATTTAATCACAACAATGCCATTTCTGGTTGAGCAGGGGTCTCATTTATAAAAGTTAGTTTTAAATCCGAGTGTGAAAGTGTGCACTTCAAACAACAGAAAAAATGTGTAAGCCAAAACAACTTAAATAAAAATCAGAACTATACAACCTTGCATACATACATTTGTATGCAATTTACATTTTATAAAACCAAAATTGCCTTGTAAATGAGTGTACGTGAACACACCTCAAACACTGCCCAATTGCCACCCTGAAACAGCCACATATAAAGTATGCTAATCAACCTCATACATATGCAATCACACTGCTGCACACCTTCATTGGCTGGTAGAGCAACCTCCCATCCCACATGATGCAGGACATCTCTAAATTAGAGGCAGGCAAAGAAATGTCATTTGAAGGCCTAAGCTTGGGTGTCACCAATAAGTGCAAATATATTGAATGGCAACATGTTACTGCTCCTATGTATTCCTATAAATGCCATAAGCTCCAGCAGAATCAATCCTGAAATAAATGTTAAAAAAATAAATAACTTGAAACCCCTCTTACCTCTGACAACGGAGGTCACCAGCAAAGTGTGCTTGTAACAGGAGGAGGAAAAAACAAACACATTTACACACTCTGATTTTAAACTGACAATGGTATCTGTAATTGGACAGGACTTTTTATGTGGCATTATGCCAGAGCAGTCCTAACGATCACCAGTCTCACCTTGGCATCACAGATGACTTGTATATTAGTGGAATGAAACCTTTTATGGTTAACTAGCAAAATACCCGCGCTTCGCAGCGGTGAAGTACTGCCTTAAAATTTTTATTAAGAAGAAAATTAAACCTTTTTAAACTGAGGGAAAATATACCAATAATTATTTGTTAAAGATCTCTTTGTATGCCACGTTGTCAGTTCGGCCCTCCAGTTGCAATATGACCAAGCTGTAGCTGTGCGCTGAGCTTACTCTTGAGCATGCAATGTACAGTTGGCCATGTGAACAGTAATCTTGTTTCAAATATCACAGCTTGGATTGCCGCTGTCATAATCGGTTTGAGTTTCATGGTTTGTTTCAGTTACGACAGTATTTGTAGGACTTGTGTTGAAGAGACATTCGGCATCTGTCAAGCGTTGTAAGTATACAACCAGTTTCATTGATAACTTCACATCCAGCTTTTGAGAGTTTAAACATTTCTAAACATCAAAGTGTCCACTACTGAAATCGTCACCTGTGAAGCTAAGATGTTTAAGAGGCATTGGCGGTTGTCCAAAGGTGTAAAATATTTGGCCATTTCGGTACACTTAAGCATTTCACTCTTCTAGTGCTCCTGTGTAGTATAATTATCTCCTGTACCGTCATCAGTCCACACCTTGAACCTGTCCCAGTCATTCAATACATAAGACACAATGTTCCTCCGGATATCAATAGTGAGCCTGATATGGCCGTGCAATATGTAACAAAGAGAATGGAAAGGCAGGTGCCATCTCCGGGCATGGAAACCACTTGGTAAGTGACAGTTCTTTGATCGATGGTGATTACCTCGATAGACATGTTAATGGGGGTACGGTTTGAATGATAAAGGAAATGGGTACCTGAACAATGTAAAGTAAGTCTAAAATACCTATACAATAACTATAATCGTAATAAATGAACAATAAAACAGCGGAGAAGCCGTGGATTAAATAAAAAGCCTGTAGTTATCAGCAGGGAGACGTGAATACCGTGGCGAAGCAAGGAAGGGAATGTAGAGACTGGAGCGACAGACGGCCTTATATAGGCAGGCAGCCAACAACGTGGGAAGCGTTGGGATGGGGGACCCAACGCCGCCTCACACGGTGACCGAGCTGCAGGCTATGGACATATATATGTACGTAAGTAGGATTCAGTTAGCGTTGGGAACCCGCGTACCAAATTTCTTGAAGATGGGCCCATAAGTAACAAAGACCGTTGAAAAGTTCATTATGGCAGCCGACGGTGGCATCATATCACCGAAATAAGTACCAAATTTCAGCCTTCTACCTATGAATAAGAAAGTTCAACATGGTGGACGTTGTTGACCGTTACGCGTAGAATTTTGAAATGAAACCTGCTTAACTTTTGTAAGTAAGCTGTAAGGAATGAGCCTGCCAAATTTCAGCCTTCTACCTACACGGGAAGTTGGAGAATTAGTGACGTTGGAAACTTCAATATGGCGGCCGACAATGGCATCATACCACTGAAATAAGTACGTACATCGGTTTTGGTTAGCGCAGGGAAGCCACCTACCAAATTTCGTGAAGATGGGGCCATAAATAAGAAAGTTCAACATGGCGGACATTGTGAAAATTAGTGACATTGGAAAGTTCAATATGGCGGCCGACAGTGGCGTCATACCATCGAAATAAGTACATACATCGGTTTCGGTTAGCGCAGGGAATCCGCCTACCAAATTTCGTGAAGATGGGGCCATAAATAAGAAAATTCAACATGCCGGACGTTGTCGACCGTTATGACCGTTATGTGTAGAATTTCGAAATGAAACCTGTTTAACTTTTGTAAGTAAGCTGTAAGGAATGAGCCTGCCAAATTTCAGCCTTCTACCTACACGGGAAGTTGGAGAATTAGTGACGTTGGAAAGTTCAATATGGCGGCTGACAGTGGTGTCATACCACCGAAATAAGTATGTACATTGGTTTCGGTTAGCGCAGGGAAGCCGCCTACCAAATTTCGTGAAGTTGGGGCCATGAATAAGAAAGTTCAACATGGCGGACATTGTTGACCGTTATGACCGTTACGCGTAGAATTTCGAAATGAAACCTGCTTAACTTTTGTAAGTAAGGTGTAAGGAATGAGCCTGCCAAATTTCAGCCTTCTACCTACACGGGAAGTTGGAGAATTAGTGATGTTTGGAAAATTCAATATGGTGGCCGACAGTGGCGTCATACCACCGAAATAAGTACGTAAATCGATTTTGGTTAGCGCAGGGAAGCCACCTACCAAATTTCGTGAAGATGGGGTCAGCCTTCTACCTACACAGGAAGTTGGAAAATTAGTGACGTTGGAAAGTTCAAAATGGCGGCCGACAATGGCGTCATACCATCGAAATAAGTACATACATCGGTTTTGGTTAGTGCAGGGAAGCCGCCTACCAAATTTCGTGAAGATGGTGCCATAAATAAGAAAGTTCAACATGGCGGACGTTGTCGACCGTTATGACCGTTACGTGTAGAATTTCGAAATGAAACCTGCTTAACTTTTGTAAGTGAGCTGTAAGGAATAAGCCTGCCAAATTTCAGCCTTCTACCTACACGGGAAGTTGGAGAATTAGTGATGAGTGAGTGAGTGAGTGAGTGAGTGAGGGCTTTGCCTTTTATTAGTATAGATAAAAGCAGCTTCATTCTCACCTCGGTGCCCTTACTGCAGTATGAGTGCTCTGACTCTGTTAGAAGAACCGGACATCACTGCAAACTGGCTTTTAATGTTGAAAAAAACTTGCTATTTTTTTATGTATGTGCACCCACACCACACCAAAACTGAATGTAAAACCTTGTCAGAGGGTTAAAGGCTTCCAGCATAGTAGGCATGATGAAATGAAGAATGACTGAGATGTTCCTAAACTGTTGGCCAGTTTGATGACACCAGACAGCCGATATAAACCGATTAAAAAAAAAATAAAAAAAAAAGTTCTTCAGTGCTAATATATAGCATTGGACCTCTTAAAAGGAACTAAAATACAGTCTGTCCATCATATTCATCATTATTGAGATTTATAATGTTTGTCATGTCAACGCTCAGTGATACGAATGATTAAACATGTAAGTCGTAACTTAGATGGTTTGGCTGCATTTTCCTACTTGATCGAGGGGTCTCTTTTTTTTTCCCCACTTTAAACAAAATGTTGCGTACGGATGGATCAGAGTTGCCATAAATATACATCTACTCTCCCGTCAAGTTTTCTTTTATAAACCCCGATGTTTGTGTGCAAAGCTTTGTTTGTCACATGTCGACCCTCCTTTTATATGTATGAAAGTCTTATAACTCGGACCCTAGCTAATATTTTTCTGTTAACTTTTTTTTCTTATTGACCGAGATGAAAGTTCAGTGTACCATTAACAACTCATGAAATCTGGGTGGCAGCGTTTTCTCTATTTTGTCTGATTGGGAGTTCCCGTTCCCAAGGGTGTTCACGTGAACTTTCCAAGTAAGGCATCCCCCATCTGTAGGACAGCGCGTTAACACAGCACTAGTTACAGATAACAGCACCACCACCTTTCACTGTCTCTGGTTTTGTGAATAGTCTTTGGTGAACGACATCTCTCAGTTTTTTTGGCTTTTGACTGCAACGCAGTCAGAATTCTCTGGTCATTGTAAGGTACCAGTTTATGACCTTGAATAATGCAGCGAATAATGGGTGTAAATTAATATCTTTGACGCGGACTCAACTGCTTCTTTTCAACTTCAGTCTAAACTCCCGAATTTGGACGTGCCCTGTACACAACAAAATGTCACGATTCAAAAAAACAGGCAGAACTTTATTAATGCGGAAATGGTGCCAAACAAAAGACACTAAAAAAAAAAGAAATTGTAAACACAGAGACCCACAGACACAGACTTACCAAGTACTGTGGTAGAGAATGGTAAATTAGGGACTTTCATATTGTTAGCTTTGTTGGGCTGAATGGCGCGTTCTTATGAAAATTTTCTAGTGTTCTAAAAATCTGATTTAAGAATACACAGTCTACTCCCTTTCACTACTCCACCTTCGGCCGCAAAATTCCACTCCAGTCTGCGAGTTGTCTTCATCTGTTCTCTGCTTCTTAGAATATAAGAAGTTAGCAAGAAGACTACAGGTTAGAGTTTGTTTTTGTTCCTTGTGCCACCTCCTTTTAACCTTTTAGAGATCCCAGCACCTATAAAAACATGCAGAGAGAGTATAATGATGACCAGACATTTTTGACAGTTCCATAAAAAAAGAAACATTCATACTTACCTGGTATGTTCAGAGTTCGCTGACTTAGGCTATTACTAGGCCGTTTCTTGACGGTGTTGTTTACCTTACGCTTTGCATGAGGAGTACAACAGCTGCCGGTAAATCTCCCCTCTCGCCAAGATACCTCTTCTCCTCTCATTGCTACACACCATTGTTTGATCTGAATGACCCTAAACTGATTCCTGCCTCCTTCTATCGTACTGTATAATTAATTTCTTTGCCTCTCTTCCTTCAATCAGGTTAACGCGGATTCCTACAGTCAGATCCACTGCAGCAAATGGGACTCACTAGTTCATAAATATAGGTCAAAAGTACATATTAGGAGGACACATTCCAGTCGGGGAATGGCATGGCGGTAGAGCTGCTGCATCTCAGTGAGGTGACAAAGATTTGCATCTGAAGTATTGCTTGTGCGGAGTTTGAAGGTTCTTCCCGTGTCAGCAGGGTCTCCAGCTTTCTCCCCCAATTCAAAGACATGGAATTTAGGTGGACTGGTGCTGCTAAAGCGGCCCTACGATGGACCTGCACCCTGTCTAGGAATCGTTCCTGCCTTGTCCCCAATTCTTGATGGGACAAGCTCCAGCTGCAGCTGCACTAGATGAGTGCATTAAGAAACAAGAGTGAACACCCCATCTACTGACTAAGGTCTTTCTACCTGCTAAACAGATTATTAAAACTTCCTGTCTTGCCATTGTACAGTGACCTTTACTAGCAGGTTTGTCTTTTTGAACCCGAGTACTCTATATTTTGGGCTTAAATCCAGGTGCCAATTATGAAATCCCTTATAGAAGATTTAAATATGCAATAAAGAGCTGGCTGGACTCTTAAGAGGAGAGTTCAGCCACCAGTAACTTGGATGGCTCTGTCGATGATGTATGCTTCATGACACAGAAACAGTTTGATCCCATTGTCTTTTCTACACTTATTTTGGATACTCAACATAATCACAAGTGTGCTTCACAATCCCTTTCATTTTTACTCTATTTGCATAAACTAAACATAAAATATATTGAATGTTTCCCTCACACAGACAATATACGGCATATACAGTAGTGTTCTCTATTAAGTGTAACTATTAAAGTTTTACTGAAGAAAAAATGAATTGATAAGCATAGCCAAATACAGTTTATTTTAAAATATGTTTAGCTATGTCAAAATCCTTTATTAACATATAATAATAAAGTACTGCATATAGAAAAAAAAATCTAAAACAAATTTACCAATAGCATAGGAATACGACACAAGCGCAAAATTACACATTTACATCACATAATTTTTTCAAGTCTTCAACAATGAAGAAGGAATTTAGACATTTTTTAAAATCATACCAAAGCTCACTGATAATTTTGTTTTTTTTGGCAATAAACACTTGCAATCTGTTTCAAGGCACATCAAGTGGGATCAAAAATCATCAAATCGGAGTAAGTAAGCACCAGCGTCCATTTAACATTTGAGACAATCCTGGTTTAAACTTTACCTGAAAGAAGGCATTGTGAACATTTGATTTAATATATGAGGAATGTTTACTTGGATTTTTAGAGCATAAAAACATTACATTTAGTGTACATTTCAAGTGTATTTTACAATCTAAGTGTTTTAAAATTCAGTGCACAATACAAGACATTTACAGCTAAAACATCTTACTAGTGTAATCTGAAAAAGCTAATCTGTGTACAAACACTTATAGGTTCTCTATCACACGCACACACACACAACAATAAATAGATTAAAACACAAACAGGCACGATTGGTTATAAAGGAAAAACATCAAAAAAACAAAACATATCTATTGATCCATTAACTCATTCAGTAAAAAAAAAAAAAAAAATCTACAGGAAACTTTGTGATGACCAGCACTATAACAAGATCAAAAAGGAATCTGAAAAATATTGAATGTTAATACATGTGCATCATTAACAGCCATCTTCATATAAATGGCTACAGCTTTTTAAAAATGGTTCTGGTGTTTTCAAAACGCATGGGGAATGTCACCTCAGTGAGATAACATTAACAATATATTATGGCTTTATCTAGAATCAGTGCTCACTTTAATATTTTGACTGCAGGCCAGCTGCAAAAGTATTTCAACATTTTAATAATTATTCAAAGTCATCTTCATATTCATATTCGTCTACATCAACAGTTGAGGGAGGGTTTGGTATTTCAAAGAAGGTTTTCTTGTTGGTTCTCAAACTGAACTCTTGATAGATCTGTTGGTTAACTGAGTCAAAGTCGTTGTCATACCTAAAATACCAAAACAAACAAACAAATCATTGCAGCGCAGCATTCCAGTCGGTCTAATATAAGCATTCTACACACACACTCTCACAGGCAAGTTCAGGGCAGTAAGACAACAGGACATAGTAAGGTGGCACCAAAAAACTTGCAGACAAGATCTGAAATCTTTCAAAAGCTCTTCAAAGCTGGACCACAATTAACAGCATTTTATTATACAATTCTTTGGACAAAAGTTAAAAATGGAAACCAATTCAGATGACAATGCTATCTTTATAGCAGAGAGAGAAATAAATCTGTTTAATTTAGACACATGTTTTGTTTGGTTTATCACTCTACATTTGCTTAACCACACACATATGTCCAACTTCTTTAATCCGTGTTTTAGGAGTAAATTACATTATTTTGCTCACTAAAGCAAGTATTTCGGTGTTCTCTGTTAAAAGAATTGTTCATTTTCTGCACATCCCTCAAAACAGAAAAAGTGAAGGAGGTTTACAGGAAGGCTAATAAAACTGTAGTACTAGCCAGGCATTAAGCTGACATTTACCCATCAGTTAACTGCTCATTTGCCACTTCTTCAGCTACTAGATTGTCATACTCCTCAGCAGCATACCGTTCCCAGTCAGTTATCTCTGGTCCATCAAGTTCATTTTCCTAAGTAAAGAACAATTACAGAAAAATGTTTAGCATTTTTAATTTAAACTGGAGGAATAAATAATCACTTTGTTTCCCGGTATTTATTTTTGTATTTTTAAAATTACCCTTGAAACAGAGACTTGGTCTTTCTGTTCATGATCCAGATACTTCTCAATATTGAAAAAGGTGTCAAAAAATATGTAGGCTAACTTGCATTTCTTCAGATCATGAAGTGTAATTCTACCTGTGAACATAATACAGAATCATGAGAAGAGATGAATGACACCTTCTTTAACATGTTGTTTAAACATTTGTGTTTAGCATCTTTAAACAACAAGCCCAAAGCTGCACACCTCCCTGTCTTATATTGAAAGTGGAGCCGCTTTACAAATTATAGAGCAATTTCTGATGAATTAGTACAAATATACAGCACATGCAAATACACATTTTTTTCCTGTTATTTCAGAATAAAAGCTGTAACATGGGAATAAAAAAAATCCTGGTCAGAATTATTGCCTATTAATGTTTTTGCAATTTCTACATTAAATCTCTTCCATTTAAAGTACTTTATGAAATAGTGCGACTCACACTGGAGTAATAAGTAAAGCCATAGTTACACAAAAGGAAAAAAACCTAGAAAAAATGACCCCTCATACTGTATGTGATTATGCAAGTATTGTACATGGATATATCCATTTTTTCATTATGGTATTGAGCTAACAGATCATGGCAGACTATAAATATATATATATTTTTTAAACCAATAATTACCTTCATGTTCTGGTTTTACAAGATCTAGTATTTGGCACAGGCAGTCCTCAAACGGAAGGAACACTATTGCCATGTTTTCTAGCTTTTGGCACTGCTCTTCATAAAAATATTCCAGCTCATACATAGACAACACTCCATCACCATCAAGATCCATACAGCGAAACCAGTATTCTATGCTACAGAAAAAAGGCACAAAATCCTATGGTTATGACACGGTTTTCATCATCAGATTTACCTGTAATGCTTTCCAACTAAAACTTTTTAGATGTGTTCCTCTCATTATACATATAATACAGTGCCCCCTAACAATTGGGACAAGAACACATTTTTCCTTGATTTACCCTTCTGCTCCACAGTTTAAACTTACAAATCAAACAAATCGGACATTGTGCACATTGCCGAGTTTCATTGAAAACACTTTTTCTACATGGTCCCTCAGTTTCAGGCCACCACAGTGTTTAGGACAGTTGGCGTCACAGATGTTTAAGACTATTCAGGTGTGTTTCATTGTGAATTTCCCATTAGGATTAATAAAGTATCTATCTATTAGTGCAGCCATAAGATACCTAGGCTTGCTTCTACCCTTTGGAGTCTGTAGTTACCATTGCTCAACATGAGGACAAGAGATGTACCAATGAAAGACAAAGAAGCCATTATGAGGCTGAAAAACAAGAATAAAACTATTAGAGGCATCAGTGAAACCTTAGGATTCCCTAAATCAACTGTCTGGAATATCATGAAGAAGAAAAAGCGCATTGGTGAGCTCAGTCATTGCAAAGGGACTGGTAGTACAAGACAGACATCTACTGCTGATGACTTAAGAATCCTCACTCTGGTAAAGAAAAAGTCCCAAACACCTGTCCTACAGATCAGAAACAGTCTTCATGAGACAGATGTGTGTATCAGGGACTACTAACCACAGATGATTTCATTAACAGAAATAAAGCAGTCTTACTAGTTAGCTACAAAAACAGGACAGAGAGATTACAGTTTGCATAAAGGATCTTAAAACAGCCTTCAGAATTCTGGAAAAGGTTCAGTGGACAGATGAGACAAAGACTAACCTGTATCAGAGTGATGGCAAGAGCAAAGTGTGGAGACAAAAAGGAACTGCCTGAAATCCAAAGCAAACAACTCATCTGTTAAACAAGTTGGTGGGGGTGTTATGGCTTGGGTATGTATGGCTGCCACACATACTGGCACACTTATCTTCATTGATGATGGAACTGCTGATGGTAGTTGCAAAATGAATTCTGAGGTGTACAGAAGCATATCTTATCTGCCTAAGTTTCAGTAAATGCCTCCTAACTCATTAAATGGTGCTTCATCCTAAAGCAAGATAATGATCCCAAACATATTGCTAAGGCAATGCAGGAAATTTTCAAAGATAAAAATGGAAAATTCTTGAATGACCTGCCCAGTCACCTGATTTAAATCCAACAGAGAACGCTTTCCATATGCTGAAGAAAAAACGCAAGTGGACAAGCCCCCAAAACAAGCTTGAGCTGAAGATGTCTGCATTAGTCTCTTGGTAGAACATCACCAAAGAGGATCCTCTGAACCAATTGCAGACTTTAAGCAGTCATTGCATGCAAGGGATATGCGCCAAAGCACTAAACATGAGTGCTTTAATATGCGTACCATTGCTACAGTATGCCCAAAATATTACGGTACCCTGAAATGAGGGGGGACCATGTAGAAAAAAAATTGGTGTCATTTCTGCATGGTGTGACCAAAATGTATGCAAATATCCTTAAATTAAAATCATGTCTAAATTGAATGACTTGAATTTTAAGTTGTGGAGCAGCACGTTAAATCAAGAAGAAATGTGTTTGTCCTAAACATTACAGAGAGTACTGTACAGATCATAGCAGAATGGATCACATCTAATTAAATCACATCGATTGACATAAAGAACTTTATTTGTCCCAAAGTGGACATACAGCTTTTTAAGGAAGCTCAAGAAATATTCTAAAAGAAAACAGAAAAGAAACACAGAGTTTCTGTAAAAGCCAGCTGACTGTGCAGTGCCTACAAGGAGAAGGGCTATATAAAAATAAGTAATTTCCAATATCTGTACGCATACAGTATGCTGCTAAAGTTCATTCCAGTTATATTCAAATCATGACTAGCTAGTTCATAAACAAGAACTGGATTGCACATCTGGATAAATTACAACATACCCAGATAGAAATGTATTTCTTAGCAGCCTACAGAATATGCGCTTTAACAGAATCATGTATTGCTCATGACCTGTATTAGTGAACATTAATCAGGATGGCTTCTTATGAACAACAAAAAGGCAGTACAGTACTACAGGAGAAATGTGTACCTACCTTTGAGTTGGTACACAAGTGGGACCCTGCATGGATGGTGAGTTGAGTTCTTTGTTAGAGTAAGATGCAACCAAAAAAAATGAATGGTCAGAAAGTATATTCATAATACAACTGGGCTACTTGTATTTTGCAGCACGCCATATCTCATTATAGAAAATACTGAATCGTGTAAGCGTATACAAGCTTTCATCTGTATGAATGTCCCAAACACCAAAAACTTGCAAGTAGTAACAGAAAAAAAAAAATTAACACCTAAGAGAGGTCCTAAATTACTAAAAAAATTCTCATTATCTGACAGGATTTAAATCATATTCTTTAAAGTTTAAGGAATGCCCTTTTGCCCTGAAAGACATGTATTGTGTATAAATCTATATTTTTAAACAGCACTCCTGGTCTTTAAATATCCACACCACTGTATGTATGAACGTTGACATAAAAAGGCCCTGCTTTATCAAGCTTACAATGTTTTAACTGCAGTAAAATGACTTAGCTAAAGCAGATTCAGTGTCAGCTGTGATATTTTATGATGAATTTGTTATCAGTAGTCTTTACTTATACATGAATATCACATGTATGAAAAGCTTTTTGCATTTAATGTGAATTAGTTACATCTGTAGAAAACATTCTCAATTTCATTATTAAACAGAAGTTTTATGATTAAAAAGATTTTATTTGCCAGATATTACCTTGTACTTGACTTTTTATCCTCTTCAGATATTAGAAACCAAACAAAGTCTGCATAGCTCATTCTCCTTTCTTTCAGCATTTTTCTGTCCCTACAGTATGATAAATATACCAGCAAAAAATTTACCATATTATAGCAAAACATAAATAAATGTACTTTAGCCACTTTTTTATCTATACCAGTCAAAATTAAGGATAAACATGTTGATCAAAAATGAAGTTTAAACTATACAAATAAAATGTTTTTTAACAATCTATCAATCCATTTTCTTAACCACTTATGCAGCTGGAGCCTATCCCGGCAATCTCTGGGCACAAGGTGTGAACAATCCTTGGGCAGGGTGAACCCACGCACACAAATGGGCCAATTTAGTATCATCACCAGTTCACTTAACCAGCAAGTGTTTGGATTGTGGAAGGAAACCCACATAAAAACACAGGTAGAACACGCAAATGCCATTCAAAAAGCCCGCAGGACACAAAACTCAGTCTCCCATCGTGCCCCCTATTTTTTTTTGTTTTTTAAAGATAATTTTGAATATAAAAGTATGAACTTTACAAAAACTCATAATGCAAAAAAGATAACGTTAACATTTATGCACTCATGAGATACCAATTGCTGTCAATAAATTATTAAACACAGGGATTTGGGAAAATGAAAGCTAAAATAACTATATTTAGTGTATTATTTAATATTACAACTCCTTTTTAAAGGGCTCAGCTCGTAAAATTTCGAAATCCCTGGTAGCCCTTCGGGCAGACACTCCTCAGAATTTGGTAGCCCAAAAAGAATTTAAGTAGCCGAATAAAAAAGAATTTCTTAATGTAGAAAGTTATATATAGTCGAAAAATCAATCAAAACCATTTATTTTCCAAACACAAGTGGCAACAATCATACATAAAGTAAATCAACAATTAAGTAACAATTGTCTACATCAATCAACA
This sequence comes from Polypterus bichir lapradei, assembly GCA_026402145.1. Classification (NCBI taxonomy): domain Eukaryota; kingdom Metazoa; phylum Chordata; class Cladistia; order Polypteriformes; family Polypteridae; genus Polypterus; species Polypterus bichir. The sequence goes on from JANRMT010028174.1 coordinate 153,345,546, forward strand.
TAAATATGCATTCGGTTCTAAATGAATGGAAACCTGTAGGAACATCATGATGAATTTAAACATGAATTAGTCAGTGTCACATTCTGAACCTGAGATTTCAACTGAAATCACAGATGAGAGTGCGCCACTCAACACTGAGGGCACAGCTTCATTTGCTTCCTCCCTTGGCTTCTGTGCATTAGTCACCACTTCTCTGCTCTTTGATCTCGCTGAGGTGTTATGTTCCAGGTGTCTTGAACCTTTTCCAGAATACGTCCTGGAACTAAGTGCCTTGTCAGTGCAAAAAGTGCATGAGGTCATTCAGTGTTTCAGACTGTAGAGCGGTACGGTATGATGTTTTCACTCGGTTCTTGCAAGAAAATCCTCTCTCACAGATAGCTGTAGATGGACTAAGTGTCCACATTCATTTTACCAGTAACAGTATACAAGAGAGGTGTTCAAGATTCTCAGTGAGATGATCTCTTTATAAACAATCTAGCTTGGTACCCCAGTGGTCTGAAAGCCGCATTTTTAGAGCTGTCTGTTCTTGTGGAATTTCCTCCTTCTCTACCTCATTTAGGAAAGTTGCAAAATGTGTCCCATTCATCTTTATCCCCATAATTTGCCAGTTCTTCTCTGGGCTGGGGAAGAGTGGAAGGGTCAAAAAATTTGAAACACGAGAGAGGCTTTTCAGACAAATTTAAATCTGGTGCCCATGTACTGTACTTACATGTAACATATCAATAATCTTCTGAAGCTCTGCACCAAGAGTGTCTTTGTCTGTGCTTTCACGTCTTCCAGCAGGTTGTTGGTTCTTAATGATCCAAGTTCCACAGTAGCAAAGGCTACCATCATCTTTCACTATGAACTTTGTTTACAAGGCTTTCTGTTATTCTCCTGCTTTTGTTCTCGTGCTGAGTATGCGTAATGTGGCGTTTTCCACTAACTAATTTGGTTACATTATGTTTAAGTTGTCATACTGAAAATCAGTACTACACTTGGATAAGATGGTACTGTAGTCCAGCATGAAATGTAGGAAGCAAACAAATTTCCTGGTTTTCATCTTCAGCACCATCCCCTTTGCTTTGACACCATCCTCTGACTTAACATCACCTCCTCTTGCCACATTCTCCATAAACACAATGGTGGGAGTATAATTTTTTTCCCCCACAGACATCTCGGTCTGCTTGGCCACCACCTTGTGAAATGAGCCACTTTCTCATTAAGCAGTTCACTTTACTTCTTTTGGGAATAGTAGTACATTTTAAAGATGGATTTCAATATATCCTCAAACTTGACCAGGTACTCATAGCCTTTCACATTACCCAGTACTTCTAGTTCTAACTTGTGTGCCATACAGTGGATTGTTAAGGTGTTGGATATCCTCTGTTTCAGTCTCCCACCTTCTCATGTTTTCTCACTCATCATCACTGAAGCTCTATCAAAATTTGCACATACTACTATCTCCTTCCATGTCTCTTCACTGATACCCATGGTGTCCAATGCCTCATCAGTAGCTTCTAAAGTACCTGCAGCAATTGTGCTCTTCACTGGCTGACATTTTATAATGGTGACATATCTACTTACATGATTGTTCACATAGCTGACATGAACAAACACCTGTTCTATGATTCCAGTGCCTGTGTTACCATTTGCAAGAATTGATAAGAATTTGCTTTCTTGTATTTCCTTTTTTAATCTGATCTCTTGACGTTTGTGCTATTGCTCCAATAAATTCTCTGCATTTATAATTATTGTGATGAATTAAACCAAGATATAGGCCATTTTCAGCTTTAAGTTTGCAAAGGCTGTTACATATTGCTAATGGTAGTTCACCTTTGGTAACGCAGTATGCTGTTCTGAAGAGTTGTGTCAAGACCTCACGTTGTGCTTTGTTCATTTTTATTATGTTCTTTGCTATGGGTGTTTCTTCAGGGAAAGAAGCTGCAGAATGGGCAGTTCTTGTGATGCACAAAATTGTCATGCTCTCCGATAGGGCCCTTCCTAAAATTATTGCTTCCAGGAATAAAAGCGCTCATCGAGTCAGAAATTGCGGGAAATTGACAACACATCTTAAAGAACATTGTTTCATTTAGCTTATCATGTTCCGGCCACAGAAACTCTTTTCTCCAAGGAAACCAAAAAGGTACACTTTCCTTTTGCAGCATTGTCAGATATTTCCGAATTAAACTTTCGTGTGAGCACCAAAAAGTTTTGTTTACGCATGAAAAACTGTAAAGGACTTTTCTTGTTTGCCCATGTCCTTTTAGGGGCTCCATAATATCAAATAGCAACAGTAAATAAATGAAGCAAGAACTATACTCCTTTACAGGGAGTTGTAGCAATGCACCAGTTGTGTTTGCCAAACATCATATTGTAATGATCTGGCTGGAAATTCAGAGGGTGGACAGCTACTAAGCACTGTGCTTTCAGAAGGAGGAGTGCAGTATTCAAAATGAAATGTCTCAGCAAAAGAGGGAGGTCCTGGGAAAAAGGGAGGAAGGAGAACAAGAGACAGGATGGAGTGTGGAAGGTGCTGGAACTGAAGTGCCCTGTCTCGGCATTGGTGAGAGAGTGTGGGAGCAAAGACTGTGCGGGAGTTTCACGTTCAAGAGCTGGAAACTGATGAGCCTATATTAATTGCATTCCATCTAAACTCCCACTGTTCTGGGCTTGGGAGACAAAAACTTTTTAATAGTAATTGAACTTGTTTATGTCCTTCACATGCTCATCTTCCACTTCAGTGTTACGGCACGGAAGCATCCCACTCTTTTGATCTCATTCCCCTCTACTTGCTCTTTCACTGTGCACTGTTCCCTCACACCGTTATTTGTCAATTTTAGCTCCTCATTTAATACCATCATCTCCTCCAATCTGGTAAATAAACTCAGATATGCTCGCATCCAAATAAATGGGGCTGAAGTGTGTTTCCAGCTTCAAATTCCAGGGCATCCACATGTCCAAGGATCTATCTTGGACAATAAACACTTCCAGTCTGGTTAAAAAAGCGCAACAACAATTTTACTTTCTGAGGATGTTAAAGAAAGTGTGCCTTTCTCTTCAGATTCTTTTACGGCTGCTCTGTTGAGAGCATATCAAGGAGGCGCTACAGGAGTCTTCAGTCACGGATTAGCAGGCTCAGGAACAGTTTCTTTCATAACACCATCACGGATTCTAAACTATCAACACTTACCACTCAATAGCTAAACTTTCTAAATATCAATAACTTCTGACTGTACTCGATGTATATTGTAACCTGTTTACATCATCTATTCTGGATATAAAATATTTCATATCTATATTTATTCATACCATGTACCTGTATTACTGATCAGTACTCACATATTTTTTAAATATACATATACACACATACACATATTATATATATATAAATATAAAAAATATACATATTATATATATATATATATATATATACACACACATATACATACATATACATATATACATATACTAATAAAAAGCAAAGACCTCACTGACTGACTCACTCACTCACTCACTCAAATTCTCCAAGTTCCCGTGTAGGTAGAAGGCTGAAATTTGGCAGGCTTATTCCTTACAGCTTCCTTACAAAAGTTGGGCAGTTTTCATTTCGAAATTCTACGCATAATGGTCATAACTGGAAGCTATTTTTCTCCATATAATGTAATGGAGTTGAGCTCGAAAGCCGTGGGGGGCGGAGTTTCGTGTGACATAATCACGCCTCCCACGTAATCACGTGAACGGACTATCAACGCAGTACGTAGAATACCAGGAACAGCTCCAAAAAGCGCTGAAGAAAACATGCATTATATAATTGAGAAGGCAGCGAAACAATAAGAAGCGAGCGAGTGACATATACAACCATATTCATGAGTTCTGCTACTACGGAAACAAAGCACGGTGTAAACCTAAACTTATAGACAGGCTACCGCTGGCGTTTGTAATTTAGTGCCTGCCCATATAAGGCCGTCCGTCAGCGGCAATTCAATAGAAACACTGCCGCTAAATATTCACGGGTGAAGGACTGTGCTTATGGAGAGGAAGATGAGATGGTCAGGGTGGTGTTTGGCACAAACTCAGCGAAACTGCGAGAGAAACTTTTAAGTGCCGGTTCTTCGCTAACATTAAAAAAAGCCGTGGAAATCGCACGAGATGGCACCAGCACAGCTGGGAAACTTCGATGCATGTACACCGAGCAGCTCACGTGAACTGACGCAGTGCACAGACAAAAACCAACAGTTCCAAAGAGTGCTGAACAAAAACCGAATTACACAATTGAGAAGGCAGCAAAAAAATATGAAGCGTCTGATACATACAAGCATATTCATAAGTGCAGCTACTGCGGAAACAAAGCACATGGTGGAAAAAGTCAATGTCCCGCTAAAGGAAGACAGTGTAAAAAAAAACCCGTGCTTGCAGTGTGTCACATCTCAGATAAAGAGGAAGACGAGCTGTTTATTGATGCAGTAAGAAACGAATCGATGAATAAAACCTCTTATCTTTACAACGATTGACAAACAGGGAATGTAACTTGAACACAACACATCGTACAAATACGAACCTGATTGAAAGAAATAATGATAATCAAATCCTTGATGACAGCAACACTCACAAAACAATTACTGTATATTGACAACCATGTTACGTTATTATTAAAATGTTTCCTTTTGTTTTTACTTCTCCGTGTATATATATATATATATATATATATATATATATATATATATATATATACACACACACATACACAGTGGTGTGAAAAACTATTTGCCCCCTTCCTGATTTCTTATTCTTTTGCATGTTTGTCACACAAAATGTTTCTGATCATTAAACACATGTAACCATTAGTCAAATATAACACAAGTAAACACAAAATGCAGTTTTAAAAATGATGGTTTTTATTATTTAGGGAGAAAAAAAATCCAAACCTACATGGCCCTGTGTGAAAAAGTAATTGCCCCCTTGTTAAAAAATAACCTAACTGTTGTGTATCACACCTGAGTTCAATTTCCATAGCCACCCCCAGGCCTGTTTACTGCCACACCTGTTTCAATCAAGAAATCACTTAAATAGGAGCTGCCTGACACAGAGAAGTAGACCAAAAGCACCGCAAAAGCTAGACATCATGCAAGATCCAAAGAAATTCAGGAACAAATGAGAACAGAAGTAATTGAGATCTATAAGTCTGGTAAAGGTTATAAAGCCATTTCTAAAGCTTTGGGACTCCAGCGAACCACAGTGAGAGCCATTATCCACAAATGGCAAAAACATGGAACAGTGGTGAACCTTCCCAGGAGTGGCCGGCCGACCAAAATTACCCCAAGAGCGCAGAGACGACTCATCCGAGAGGTCACAAAAGACCCCAGGACAACGTCTAAAGAACTGCAGGCCTCACTTGCCTCAATTAAGGTCAGTGTTCACGACTCCACCATAAGAAAGAGACTGGGCAAAAACGGCCAGCATGGCAGATATCCAAGACGCAAACCACTGTTAAGCAAAAAGAACATTAGGGCTCGTCTCAATTTTGCTAAGAAACATCTCAATGATTGCCAAGACTTTTGGGAAAATACCTTGTGGACTGATGAGACAAAAGTTGAACTTTTTGGAAGGCAAATGTCCCGTTACATCTGGCGTAAAAGGAACACAGCATTTCAGAAAAAGAATACCATACCAACAGTAAAATATGGTGGTGGTAGTGTGATGGTCTGGGGTTGTTTTGCTGCTTCAGGACCTGGAAGGCTTGCTGTGATAGATGGAACCATGAATTCTACTGTCTACCAAAAAATCCTGAAGGAGAATGTCCGGCCATCTGTTCGTCAACTCAAGCTGAAGCGATCTTGGGTGCTGCAACAGGACAATGACCCAAAACACACCAGCAAATCCACCTCTGAATGGCTGAAGAAAAACAAAATGAAGACTTTGGAGTGGCCTAGTCAAAGTCCTGACCTGAATCCAATTGAGATGCTATGGCATGACCTTAAAAAGGCGGTTCATGCTAGAAAACCCTCAAATAAAGCTGAATTACAACAATTCTGCAAAGATGAGTGGGCCAAAATTCCTCCAGAGCGCTGTAAAAGACTCATTGCAAGTTATCGCAAACGCTTGATTGCATTTATTGCTGCTAAGGGTGGCCCAACCAGTTATTAGGTTCAGGGGGCAATTACTTTTTCACACAGGGCCATGTAGGTTTGGATTTTTTTTTCTCCCTAAATAATAAAAACCATCATTTAAAAACTGCATTTTGTGTTTACTTGTGTTATATTTGACTAATGGTTAAATGTGTTTCATGATCAGAAACATTTTGTGTGACAAACATACAAAAGAATAAGAAATCAGGAAGGGGGCAAATAGTTTTTCACACCACTGTATGTATATATATATATATATATATAT
>JANRMT010028174.1:153367916-153460932 GCA_026402145.1 Polypterus bichir lapradei
ATGTCGAGATTAAAGTCGACATGTTGACTTTATTCTCGACATTTCCACTTTATTCTCGCCATTTATGTCGAGATTAAAGTCGACATTTCCACTTTATTCTAGTATTTTATTTTGTCAGTAGAATGTCGCAAACAAAACTTAATTTTAAAATGAATGTTTAACTTACTAGATTTTTTCAAACCTCCGTCATAAATTAATGTAGCACATTAAATGCTTTATATTAAGTGTTCCCCGACCCAGTTTTTAATCTCTATGTGCTTCTTAAACTGACTTCCTCTTGCACACAGACAGCAGACAGCAATCGCCGCACATTGACTTCATGATATTCCTGCTCTATGAACATTCAGAATACTAACATACAGTGCATGATATTTTCTTCACGATGAAATGCATTAAAGCATGTGTCAAACACGGGTTTACATATATATATATACATACATACACACATATACACACACACATACATGCACACACACACTCTTCCTTTAATATACTACCACCTTCAAATATCATATAGATAAATATTGTCTTTTGTATGCTACCTTACTACACCTTACTGTTTTATTGCACTTTAATGTACTATTTGCAATTTCTGGTTAGATGCTGAACTGCTAAACTTTCACTGTACCTGTACAATGACAATAAAGTTTAATCTAATCTAGCAATGGTAATGGAGCACAGTTCACAATGAGCTACAGTGACAGAGAAAACAGATGTAATGAATCATATTTGTTGCTTACCTAGTAACAGCACCAGAGAATATTCGTTCAATTATTTTATTGGACAGTGCTTGAAAAGAAAAGAGAAAGGATTAAAATTATATCAAATTGAGGGCATAAATGAAGGCTTGATCATAAACTTATAACTACCTTTAACTAAGAAAGAGTCATTCTTTTTATTAACGAGTTGAAGTAATAGCTTAGGTTAATAATTACTGTTATAGTTAATTTTAAAATATCATTAAAACATACAAACTGCTATTCAGAAGACCAACTAGAGTTAAGTATTAAGTCCTGCATCTAACAATCATATTCAAATTCTCCTTCTCACCTTAAAAGAGACTTCAAGAGTGGAAACAGTGAAAGTTATGGTTAAAGACCAGCATTTGAGCATGACCACCATTTGCTATATATAAACTTTAGTTGGCAATGGCATTAATAACGGAATACCATATGCTGCTAAATTTGAAACTGTCAATGTTGTGTACCTTCTATGAATAAGGAAGATCAATTATCATTAGGCTGTATAAGTGTGACTGATAGCAGAACTTCCTTCATTTATGTGTTATCTGCAACTATACCGAACTATCAGTGAATGTAGACCCATTGAATTATTGGTGTTTGTTAACCTGCAAATGGTGATCTTTTCATAACTAGCCATGCTAGCTGACTCAGTCTAAAGTCTCAAAAAACATGTGTTTGCAAACTAATAATGAAAAATAATATTAGGCCACACCCCACTTTGCTTCTCATCTCTGAAGAAATTGCTTTTTATTTATTGCACCTTTCTGTTCTATCGATGAGTTATTGTTGGGCCTAGATTTTTTTTTTTTTTGTAAAGACCTGTTAATATAAATAGGAAGACAGGAAAAGGTACAATAATTTAGATAAGATATTAATTTTAATAACATTGCTTCTGCTATCAAGTGCTAAGTGAAAACAATGTTGATAGATTTAGATTTTAACTCTGTTGGCAAATTTTATACTTCTAGTATTCTTTGCAGTGTAATGAGAGAGACATCATCTGCTAAGGTTGGAAGAAGAATATTACAGCTTGTGGGCATCAGACAGGTCAGATAAATCACCCTGCTTTAAAGACATTTTATATATGTATTTATTTTATTTTATTTATTATTATTATTATTTTTTTATTTTTTTTTTTTTTTTAACTACAAAGATCACAGAATATTCTCCTAAAAGCCACTGTGTTCAACTCAATTTGGTAGACAATATGACATTGATTAAGACATTATTTAACAAGTGTGTTAAAATGTGCATTATATGAACCACAAACTAAAGTTATTAACTGCAGCAAATGCTCTTGGAAAGATTCAGGATACGAAAATACCCCATCAGCTAAACAGATACAAGTATCTCACAACCTGTGGGCTCGGAATTCTGTGTAATTAAAGTTAAGCCCAAGTCAGACTCAGGGTGACACTTAACACTAGAATCCTGGCCCACCTTAAATCCCTTTGCACCACTCCATCAGCGACTTTTGTTTTTTAAATGTGTCGATCAGCACAAGCAGCCTGCAGTCCCACACACCAAATCAATGGAATTCAACTCGGGCAAAAAGTCCTCCCAGCTGAAGCCAAGGCTCCTTATCTGCGTGTGAGCTGCCTGAAGTTGTATAGGGTAAAAAATATATCATCATTTGGAATACATACATTTCATGTGTGTTCCATGTCTACAATAATCTGTGTAAATGTAGGATGAAATACAAGGCAGGAATTGTTGAACTAAAAAAAGAAACTTTTTCAGTAATAATTGACAAAATGTAGACATGAAGTGTAAAATGTGTGAAGACTGAAGTCCAAATATCAAATAAACACTTTCGCAAAATGTACACATATAACAAAACAAGTGCGTTTTTATTCAAGAATATAACTGTAGAAAAACAAAAAGAAATCGGGTCAGGGTACGATGTTGATATACGATAGCTCGGGTGGTGCAGCGGTAAGAACTGCTGACTCATAATCAAGAGGTCCCCGGTTTGATTCCGAGTGCGACCATTTTGAGTAGTGAGCTACTCTTATTGTTACTATTATAGAATAAAAACATACATTTGAATTGAGTCTGTAACAGCCGGTGTAAATTTATATAACTTGTAAAAGTTAGCTTTTTTTTATTATTTTCTTAGTCACATTCACGCTCGCCCCATCTAACACTGCTGTTTTCAAATAAACACGTGCTATACCAGAGGTGAACTCAGATGAGGATGAGGGTTCTTAATTGGATACATACATATATACATGCATGCTACATACCCTATACCACCCAGGCAGCTCACATGCAGATAAGGAGCCTTGGCTTGAGCTGGGAGAACTTTTTGCCCGAACTGAGCTCCGTCAAGGAGGGCAAAGGGAAGCAGGCTGCTTGTTGCTTGTGATGATTGATAAGTTTTACAGAACAAAAGACACTAATGGAGAGGTGCGAAGGAATTTAAGGTGGGCCAGGGATATGAGTTTTTTCATAGGCTTCAGGGATTCTAGTGTTAATGACCTGTTTTACAGTGTTAAGCCTGATTAACACTTGGAACAGTATTCTGCTGCCATTTAGTGGATACAATAACATTAGGCTGCAAACAAATCATATCTATGCGTTTTGCCACTCTAAGTTAATTCATCAATATTCATGAGTGTGACAAAGTCTTCAACCAAAACACAATGGCATATAAACGAGAAGCTGTAAAGGCAATTTTAGAACAATAATGCAATAGCAATGACAATATGAATTAGTCATCAGACATTGCAATAGATAGTGAAACTGGTGCATATGACACCATACGAAAGAAGCCCAGTGATAACACTTTTGAATTTGGTTTCCTAAAGGTTCACCATTGTGCAAGTAGGTTTTTGGCAAAGGGACAAAATAACTGCAATCTAATATACAAGAAATACATTAGCCCTTTAGGCACTGTTCACAATGCAGCAACTGTCATTCCTTGCAGCAGAAATGAGACAGTCACTAAGCCTTGCAATATGGTAGACTACAACATCACAAGGGGTGTGTTGCTCGTATAGATCAGACAAAGTGTGTAAAGAAACACAATTCTACTATCCAGATTGCAACATTGGGCTGTGTGTTGGTAACTGTTTTAAAGCAAGTCACACAAAGGACATGTACTAAATCTCCATAGGTACAGTAGTGGACACCAGACATACGTTTCCGGATGCATTTATGTAGGAAGTATTGATATTTACATGTTTCTGCTACAAGTAATACAACTTTTGACTCATATTTCCGGAGGTAACGCTAAGGAGGTTAATAACTGAAAATTGTCATGGTGGCAATGGGGCCAGCATTGAATGACGAGTCTGTATATTACAGAGCATACTACACTTACAAACTAGCCACCCAGGGGGGCAAACAAGTCCAACTTGGTGCCGGTCCCAAGCTGGACAAACAGAGCTAGTCAGTGTCAGGAAGGGCATCCAGATGTAAAACTCAGCCTAAACTCTAATGATGTTATTACTTGCTATCCTGTTTTTAAATTAATGTTTGTATAGGCAGAGAATAGCCAACACTATACCTATGCACATAAAAATCTATTACATTAAAGGATGTCATTTGTCCTTTATCTCAACTAATAAAACCCTTAGAGCGCTTAATGAAACATAAATGGCTTACCATGGTCATTGTGTCTGGCTAAATCCTTCTGATCAATGTATAGGTCATGGTCAGTATCAAGTTCCCAAAATTTGCAATATATAACATAAAAATGCTCATAGGAAAAATATTCAGTCAGTTGATTTATATCATCTTCCTCTTCAAGTAATGCTACAGCCTGTAAAAGATAATTAATTTTTTATTACATAGTAGGGGGTCCAACATCTATAATTGCTAATTATCATCCTTAATCTTATAAATGTGATATTTCAATTCATAGAATTACAATGAAATAGCTATTTTGTGTTACCACCTCAATATACTGTACTCTGTATGCATACAGTATAATAGAACCCTGCTTTAGCACTTAGCAAAAACTAAAAATATGAAATGCAGGATCAGTTGAAAAATGTATTATTTAAAAAAGTTTTTTTTTTTTTTTTTTTTTTAACAGTAAACATAAGGTATAGTATTGATTAATAAGAAAAAGTTAGAGTCAATGTTTATGCAATGCAGTAAATACTGTAAATTACTCATGATAACTTAATTACAAAACAAATCTTTAGTATAACACAGACATTTTGTTAATGTTTGTTTAGAAACAAGTATTTATGAATAATCACCCATTCCCCTCTCAACATCCAAAAATGTTCAAGCACAGGAAATATTTTGAAGGCAATGTCAAATTCGGGCTCTGTTATATTAAGAAAGCATAAGTTGCAAGTGTATCTAATATATAAAGCTCAAAACCTGTGTTTGGGTGTGAAAATATGTGTGTTCAGTATACAAATCCACACCATTGGACCAATCTCTGCCAAAATCTGCGCAGCACAACTCCACCATAAGCAACTGAAAAAATCTTTTTGTATCACAAACATTATGCACTTTTATCGTTTTTTTCATCTGTATGTATCCAGAGGGGATATCTGTGTTTCTGTGTACCCATGTGTTCAATCCAACATAACCCCGGTAAAATCATTTATACCCTGGATCATTTCTTGTAAGGATGAATAAACTGTCTCATGCCTGCCTGTCATGTGAATAGTGGTGGCTAAGTTGTCGTGTGTCTTTGGGGGGAGCGCTCCCAGAATTCTCACCCCTGGCCACTCAGGACTACCAGTAGGACTGTTTAATTCATTTCTTAAGGAAGCTATTCCCAAGACTGTCATCATCATCTTTTATTCCATATCATTTTATCCATTTCTACTGCTTTGGAAACTGTGTTAAGGACATTGTTGTGAATGTTTATTGTTTGGGGCTGATTGTTGTGTGTAATATTTATATCGCAGAAGGGGAGGGTTGTCTGATTTGTGTTGTTTATATTTGATTTTTCACTTAATATATTACTTAATCTTTTGTTTAAATTGGGACTCTGTCTGTGAGTGTGTGTGGGTTGGGCCAAGGCTGTGTGCATTCCTGGAATCCCCACCAAAAAAATAAATAAATCACTCTCCTAGTGACGATGTGAATCTGGGCAGCACCAGACTGCTACAATATGATATCATATTCCATCCCACAAATGAGTGGTTGCAGGGGATCCTTAAAATGAGCAGACCAGACCAAAGAATTCCAACTTGTGCATCCACAGTGAGTGATCATTTTAAGGACAGCAAGCTGCCTAAAAGAGTGAGAAACCCTGGGCACATGGCATCTGCAAACACCACAGGGGCAAATACCAGTGCTCTTCTTATTGAAACTTTGCTCACAACACACTGATCAGTCTTGCCTTCCCTCAGGTACAGTGCACTCCTGTTAAACAAGCTAAAATCAGAAATCTCATACATCCCCTGCTGCAAATACCTGCAGTGCCTGTGTTGTGAAGCATGCTAGAATAAATTAAAAAGAAAAAAGTGACTGCTGCAGTGTGACCAGAAATTTCTGCAAATGTTTGGAGCCAATCAACAATGTTTATTTATATTGAAGATGTGCCCAGCCAATTGGTGATGGATGATATTATGGACAATCAACTCAGCTTATCCAGGTAACACAGCTAATTAAAAGTAAAACCACCAAATAAAATTTCAAATACAAGATTAAGAAGTTACTATAAACACAACCGAAGAGTTATGTTGCATAGACATGTAAAAGCATTAAATGTTACAATTTTAGAAGGCATTGAAGTCATGAAGCATTTAGAAGGTAACAGTTTTTTTTTTTTTACATGTTGTTGTCATTGCATCCTTTTTATATGCTGCTAGAATATGTATACAGCTCCAACAAATCAAAAAGATGGTCACTGTTGACATCAATTTTAAGCTTCACCTTTGATAATGATGGGGCATTAAATGGAATGCATTAATCAATTCTTCCTGTGATTGGCATATTACAGTAGCTGTAATTGTAATCATAATCAATATGATATTAAATGTGGACCACTGTGCAGCCCTATTATACAGTATTCTTTCTGGTAATTTACAAAACAGTTACTTTGCAGCCATGAATTACCTTGTTTCTTTTTAACACAAACTAAAAAAAAAACACCTGTAAATATCTATTGTATATTTAAGGTTTTCACCCTGATGTTAGCTTACTGTGCCATGAAATGGAATTAACATGCATATGTTAAAACAGGATAATGGAAAATTACAGAATTTTTTCCAATATCTCTCTATTATAAAAAAAAAAATTCTTAGAAGGAAATGAGACGTGATTTTCTCGGAGACACTTTAACATCCCACGAGACAAGGCAGTGAGACAAAAGGACAGCTGCCGTACAGGCTTTTAAATGTTCGAAGCACTGCACGACATGCAGATCATGCAGCACGGCAGCAGCAGCAAGCCAGCAGCTGATCAAACAAGGAAGAGGTAAAAAAAATGTATTTGTTTCCCATTGTATCACCATTTAAGAGGGGGTTTCAGAGGAGCGACTGCATCTTCTTAGTGTGCACTCAGCCCCCCTCTTCACATTGCGAGCTGCAGAGATGAAGTGGCTGGCGCGTAGTGCACCCTGGGGATTTGGCGAGCGAAGCGAGCAGGGAGCAAAGCCCCCTACTTACTTAGAAAATATAAATTCAAAATGATGTAGTACTTATTAAATTATCCTTTTCTTTTCTGCAGATACGTAGTCCATTGCTGGATGTGAATGGGAAAGTGGAGACTTTTTGTACTTTTGCCACAACTATTTAAGGTAAGATGCAAACACATACTCTATAAAATCTAAGAAATGTAAGTAACACAAACCTGTAAGAAAGTACTTTTTCTGAGTTCTGAAATAGTAATTTTTCCACTCCATGATCGATTTACATTATAAAATATCCTCTGAATAACCTATATAAAAAATACAAAATTAAATAGATAGTCATTGAACAAAGCAAGTACAGAGATGTCATCTGCATCTGCTTTTCTGAATTATTTCTTGTGTTAGGTCATACTTCTATTCATATATGGACAACTACAACTAACAAGCAGTATGCAAAATACATTTCCCATGCCAATTTCTTTAGACGTTAAATATTTGTAAAAAAGGTCAAAGGAACTACATATTTATTATTAGAACTTACTGTGGTAATGTATCGAGAATGAAAATCTGAAGCCTCTCTTAGAAATGTGAGACCACCATGTGTATTTACCACATCCTGAAAACAGGCAAATAAAGAGAAGAAAATCATTTACAAAGACATAAAACCATTCAATGATACACTGCCTTTGACTTTATACATTACTGCATTTTTACAGTTAATTTGATATTATTATTTTATAGATTATACTGGATGACAAATTATATTCCAGTTTGGTATTTTTTTTTCATTTTTTCAGCAAGATGATTAAATTCTTAATACAATAATGAAAATGTTATTCTGTGTTTGAGGTCAGTCCATTTGAAGGGACTGAATTAAGGTCAGCTGTTGGATCATTTTCTTAAACAATCAGGACAAATTTAGTCCAGCCCTGTCATATAAATCCACACACTTTGGTACTTACTATTGGAGAGAAGCACATGGGTTTTAGATGTACCTCATGCTACAATCAAAAATAATTACTAATCACCACAGGAAAACAATTGATGTTTAGCAATCTGAAAATGGTCACAAGGTCATTTCTAATGATTTTGGGCTCCACAGTCAGAATTATACTGTCCAAAGAGAAAGTTTGGGACAACAGTCTTCTAAGAAGTAGTTGTTCTGTCAGACAACTCAAATTTTGCCAAAATATACCTAGAATATTCCCAACAGTTTTGGAACAATTTGTCTCTGGACCTATGAGTTAACAAGCTGCATTATGTTTGAGAAAACAGAACATTGTACTCCATGGCAAGAAACTCTGTTACACTTTTAGAAGAAAGAAAAAAAAGCATGTCTGAGTGCTCTCCACCTGCAGATTGCATGTTCCCCCAGGGTCTTGCGGCCAATGATTGCTAAGACAGGCTTCAGCTGGCCTGCAACCTGATTAAGTGGGTTCTGAAGAAAAATAAAAATCCATACAAGTGGCTGCTTTCAATTTTTTGCATTAATTTCATTCCCACTTTGATATAATGCAAAGCTGATAAATAGTCAAGTCACCAAAGCTTTTGTTATCATGTTACAGCAGTAATATCACTGGCTTTACTGGATTTTTGACATCAGAATTAATAACTTAAAATAAATTCCACTACTCTGTATAGTAGACCTGATATTTAGATGACCTCCTAAGGGGGTCAAAGATAAATAATTTAGCTTTTTTCCTCATATTATTTCATTATGTTGAAACTACACATTTTAATATCAGTAATATATTAACTATTTGGAATAAACCCATGTTTTGTTAGTTTAATCATGAAGATTTCAGACAGGCTCTTGTTCCGAGTATTGCATTTCACTCATTTTCTGCACAGTAAACAAAAGGCTAAAATGTTTGTTCCTTGTCCTTTGCTCACTTTGTCAATTTCTTGTACATACATCTTCTAAGCCGCATGCTGCTTTTCTGGACAGGTTGTATAGCTAGGTGTGAAAACCAAAGCAACAGAATAAATCCCCCATTTGTTACTAACAGTAATATTCTTTGTTTTTGCATATTTTAAACAATAAATGGCCTCACACATTAAGACAAAATTAAATATGACCACGCAATGCGGTTTTTAAATCATTACTTTCTTGATTCAAACAGCAGTTATCCAACACCCCTGTCAGCAATGTGAAAATGTAATTCCCCTTAGAGCTTCAACACTTGGTTGCAGCGCCTTTAGTAGCAATACTTGCAACTAACCACTTCCTATAAATTGATATCAATCTTTCACATCATTGTTGAGGAATTTCAGCCCACTTTACTTGTTCACTTTTCTTTGTAGAACTGCTTTAATTCAGACACACTGGTAGGTTGCGAGTGAGAACTTCTCATTTCAGGTTCTGCCACAGAATCTCTAGTGGTTTTTGAATCAGGACTTTGATTAGGCCACTCCAAAACTTTAATATTGATTGAATCTGCTTTGTTGGGCTCTGTCTTTTTTTGTCTCTTCTTTCTTCTTTAACATTTTTTTTGTTTTTTATTTTCTATTTTATTTCCTAGTTTGACTATGAAGTAATTTGTTGTATAAATTCAACTTTATTGCAATGTTATCTTCTTCAAATCAAATCAAATAAATAAAATAAACAAATGCATATCGTTTCTTCTGAGCCATTCAACTACAGACATTCTATTGCTTTTTTGCTCATTGTCTTGCTGTATAATTACACTTCGGTTTCAGGTCACAAACAGATGACTTTCTTGAAGAATATTCTGGTAAACCACAGAATTCATGGTTCCTTCAATAATGGCAAGTCTTCCAGGTCTTGAAATGCAAAGTAGCCCAACATTATCCCACTACCACCTCATGTTTTAACACAGGCATGATGTTCTTATTGTTGAATCTTTTACTAGCTTTTTGCCAGACACAGTGGGACCTGTATTATCCAAAGAGTTCTACTTTTGGCTAGTATGTCCACTGATAATTCCAAAAGGTTTGGAGATCATTAAGGTGCTTCTTCACAAATGCAAGACAAGCACTGATAGTAATCCAGGCTAGCAGGGGTTTCCACTTTGCCACTTTCCCATGAATCCAATTTTCCCTAAGTTTTGTCATGTAGCCATGAACACTGGCATTAGATGATGGCTGGATAGGACTGCATTCTGCATGTTATTCTGGGATCCTCTGGACATTTTGAACAAGTTTCTGCTGTGCCGTTGACATAATTTTAGCAGGCCAATCTTTCCTGAGAAGATTCACCACTGTTCCAAAATGTTCTCCACTTGGAGATAATGGCTGTCACTGTGGCTTGATGAAATTACAGAGACTTAGAAATGGCTTTGTAACCTCTTCCTGATAGGCGAGTTTCAAAAACTTTTTTCCCTAATCTCTTGTAAAATTTCCTTTAATCAAAGCATAGTATTCTTCTAGAAACTTTGTAGTGATGACTACAAAGTCAGGGGAAAAGTCAATATATGGTAAGGTTTGGATTTAATATGGATGAGAGAGAGAGAGATAATAGAGATAATAGAGATAGATAACCTTAGGTCAGTTGTTTGAATGAGTAAAGGGGGAATTACTTTTTCAAATGGGAAATAGAGGTGTTTGATAACTTTACTAATTAAATCAAGTAGCAATTTCAGAAATGGTGTTATATGTTTACTCTGGTTCCTTCATCTAATATGACATTTTGTGTCAAGATCTGAAGCCACTCATTGTGGCAAATAAACTAAAATAGATAATAATCTGGGAGTAAATATTTTTCACAGTACACTGCTGTACACAGATAATATATTTTGGGACAACTTTTATTAAAAAAAAAAAAAAAAAAAACTACAACTTTAAACAGACAGTCGGAATGCAAATATTACTGAAATATCTGTTTATATCCTGCAATTTCTCAAAATAGGGTAGAGCAATCTTTACAGAATTCACATTATCAAAAAAATGGTATGAATGAAAAGAAAAATGTGAGGTGTGTCATAGCAGCAGCAGAATACAACATTCCCATGGCACGTTTTGGTCAGTTTTAAATGTTTAGAATTAACTGTACAGTAATCCCTCGCTACTTCGCGGTTCACTTTTCGCGGATTCACGACTTTGCAGGTTTTTAAATATAGTAGTAGTATTTCCTAGTCTAACAACAACAAAACAAGTTCGGTGACTAAGTGCATTGTAACACGGGCTGTGATTGGTACAGCTTCCTGCTTTCTAATCGGGCCCGTGATTGGTGGTTTGACTGATGCCCAGATCCCACAGCACCTCCCCTTGTCTCTCTGTCGCGGCCATTTCGCTTCAAGCTTTCTCGCCGAGCGGTTTACTTTACACTGTACTGTGTGTGATTTTTTTTGTGGTTTCTTTGTGTTGAACTTCGCTTCAATTTTCACCCCCTGCAATGGCTCCCAAACGTGCTCCTTCTTCCAAGGCTGGTGCTGAGCCTAAACACCAACGAAAAATGATGACGATCGCTGAGAAGGTGAAACTTCTGGATATGTTGAAGGAAGGGAGAACGTTTGCGGCTGTGGCTTCAGACTGGCTAAGGATCTGCAAGAGCGGTCACAGGAATCGGACGACGATATGGTTCGATCGGTCCAATTTTGCAACAAGGTCGACGACGTCATGACCGCCTACAAGCTGCTCTTCGACCGGAAAAAGAAGCAGCGGCAGCAACTGCCGATCACAATGTTTTTGCAGCCTCGCAAAAAAGAGCCAGTTCCTACTACTACTACGGATACACCTTCGGAAACTGTGGAAGAGGTGCCCCAGGAAATGGCACCGCCGTCTGAAGAGACGTAAAATACAGTCATCGGCTGCGCAGTAAAAGTCATCATCACCTTCATCGTCATCATTTTTACTGCACAGTATATTCATCACCATCATCACGTCATATATAGGTATGTGTACTTCGCTATACAGTAACTGTAAACTTATCTACCGATTTCATATTGCTTAACGGTTGTCCCTGTTATTAATAGAGTAAAGGGTGGGTTGTAAACAGTACAGGGAGGGTTTAAAAACATCCAAATACACGTTAAATTATTAAATAAATATGGTGTCCCTACTTCGCGGAAATTCAGTTATTGCGGCCGGCCTTGGAACCTATCTCCCGCGATAAACGAGGGATTACTGTAATAGGAATGTAGCTTTAATTGCAAATGAACCATTGATAAAAAAAAAAAGTCTTGTGAAAGTGACATAAAACTAAGTTGCAGAGCAAAAGAAGACAAAGAGCAGTTAACAGAAATGTAGTGCTTCATTACATAAATGAAACAGCAGACTGCAACAGCTGTAATGGCAAGTGGATATTTGTGGAACTCAAGTCATAAATATATTAAGAAGCCTCAGTATGTTCATTTTCATATCCATTCGCACATTTATAAGTATGATCGTAATAATAAAATGTAACCAGCTCCTACATGAGTTCTTTAACCACTCAAATATAATTTTTCACAACCTGCTATATCCATAACAGGGTCACAAGAAGCCATTGCCTAACTCAGCAACAACAGCAAAAAAAAGTCGGAAGGATTGACCTTAATTGTCAATTGACAGAAGCTGAAAAACACACTGAGGAAGTCATGAAATTGCTTCAGTTTCACCTAAGGCAAAGCCAAGTATAGCAGGTGAGTTTATGTGGCTGACAACTAACAATAAACAAACAGATCAACGTTTTCCCTTCTACAAATAACTGGGCAGCTGTGCAAGTATGTCAATCCTGTCTACATGTATTTTATGAACCTGGAAAAGACTTATCACCAATATCCTGAAGCTGATACAAGACAAATAATTGCCTCCTGTCTCTGTCTCTATATGTGTCTACATTTGTAAAGCAAATATAATATATTTATTATTGACAATAAACTGAATTCACTGGAAGCAAGAAGAATCTGTTAAATGTTGAAATTTTCGTCCATTTGTTGCAGTTTTCATGGACAGGAAGGCTTGAGCAATTTTTTTTTTTTTTTTTTTTTTAATGTGATCCACAGAAATGAGAATTGTTGCTCTGTAAAAGCAAGCTGAATTAAATAGGAAATTAAAACAGCAGTACAAAAAAGAAATACATGTTCAAACCCAGCACATGTTTTTCGGCAGTCCTTTACTGTGGCTTCAGTCGTCCGAGTTTAGATTATCTAATATCACCACCCCATGGGAACCAAAGCAGCAACTCCAATGCAAATGCTACAAGAGAATCTGGGAGAAACTAAGCAGTGATTTTAAGTAAGCACAAGTGTAACTAAAACAAAATGAACTGTGCCCTTGGAGGAAAAGGGAAAAAGCATTTGGAGGCATGCTCCATAAAAAGAAAAATGCATGTTGAGAATTGCTGTCACATTAATTGTTGAAGTATCTGTACTTTGTGTAGTTTTCCTTCCTATCTTGATAATAAAAAACTCTTCTATATTGGTATTTAAATGTTATAATGTAGTTTTAAACACTGGAAGGTGGTAATTATGTATTTTACTTTAGGATGTGACCAATTAAAAACAAAGAGTAAAATCCCAAAGATAAATTTACAGTGTCTGTGTTGTTGACCAACCTTCTCTTATCATTCCATCCATCCATTATCCAACCTGCTACATCCTAACTATAGGGTCATGGGGGTCTGCTGGAACCAATCCCAGCCAACACAGGGCACAAGGCAGGAAACAAACCCCGGGCATGGCGCCAGCCCACCGCAGGCTCTTATTAGATACGGTCAAATCTACTACTTAAGAAATGCTTGCCAAACTTAAAAAGTATATAGTAACAAAATAAAAATTTTAAATAAAAACAAGCCCTGTTGGTAAATCCAATCCCGCTGCCCCAGTCTGAAAGACCACTTTGTGGTTTAAGAAATGAATTTCTTTGCTTGTAATGCCTTTCATTAATTTTATTTCATAAGTGAACACATATTTGTTAATTTTTAATAATTTCTTAGTGTGAATATGGCAAATACTGGGATCCCCGCTGTGGCTCACTCCCAGAGAAGATGCAACAGATTTTTCAAGGAATTTTGACTGCTGACATTGGAATAATTTTTAGTAATTGAGAATGCAAAAGATTGCATCTGTTTCAAATTGGAAATTAAGAAATCACAGTAGTAAGAAAAAAAGATAATACATGTTTTCCACATTTGCTTTCCATATTGACCCCTAAACAAAAAAAGACAGTGAGAAATGACGGTATGCATAATTAGGCTAGGTGTCTGATTTAAAACAGAAGTTGCTTGGAACAAAAATATACAGCCATACAGAATTCTTGAGGACTGAGTTTAAAAACCACTGGCCTAAGTGTACGCCACTTTACACACTACATACAAATTAATATACAAACAATTTACACAGGGATTGCCACAAAGTACAGTCACACAAAAGTACCACATGTGGGAATATTTCATAAAAGTACCTGAACCTCTTTGGTTATATATATATATATATATATATATATATACATATAGCATGATATTTTTATACCACAATTTAAAAGGTGTATTCTGTTTTGTTTTTTTTTTATCTTCAATATTAGCTTAATCTATTTGGTTTATGGTTCTTTAACCTAACCTATAGCCACATACCTATCTATTGTGAAGAAATACAAATTAGCAGAGAAACAAATATACCTGAAGAAATGGTATAAAATCTTCTTGTTCTAGGTAGAGGCAGCCTGGTTTCGCCAAAAGGTGAACAAATCTTGCAGCATCATCGTGGCATGTCTGGATTGTCCTGCACAATAATTGAAAGCAGTACTTCAATATTAAGATGTCACTTATGAATGCATTCCCGTAAAATACAGATAAAAATGAAACATGAATTACAACATATTTCTGATATAAGATAATGAGAGTATATGGGTCAAATATGCTTTAATATTTTACTTATAAATTTCAGTTCCAACTTCAGTAATAATAAAATTCAATAATTTTTATTTCAATAGTAATTCAGTGTCAGACATATGCATTATTGCTCTCAAGGAATAAATGCAGTGATACAGCAGCTAAAACACAAACTGCACAAAATTCACTCAACACCAAGCAGTGCAATGAAACAAAAGTCCATAATCTAAAATTAACATATGCAAAAAGGCAGGGAAGAGACTTTGAGAAAGGGGAAATTCTTCATTTCTAACAGCAGCCACGCAGAAAAAGACCTTGGATAGCTTCTTACAGAGGACGAGGAGTACAATTACCCTTGTTCTGACAGTGCTCTGTATGTTTCCCTGCATGTCATGCTAAAGGTGTTAAGCATTATTATTGATATTTAGCAGTTTAGTCAACATCCTTGTTTCTGTTGCAGCCTCCAGGAACTCCATGACAGTGCCCAGACCATAGCTTTCCTGATTAAATTATTAAGTATTATTAAATTATTAAGCCGAGTATAATCTAACCTCATACTACTCCACCATCTTCCTATGTAAATGAATATACAGTACTTATAATAATATAAAGACAGAATACAGTATATGTAGAAACGTTCCAACCACAACAAAGAACCTGAACATCCTCAAGAAGTATAGGTACTTTTTGCAAATTGCTTCTGTGACTGCAGCCCAATCCATATTTCTCTACATATACACCCCCAGGTACATAAATACCTGAACCACAACGACTTCAATTTCGTAGATAAAGACCAGAGTCAGGTAAAGATACTCTTCACGTGGTCCACCTGCATCCTTTTTGTTCTGCTAACATTGAATCACAGGTTGTTGTTCATCTTGCACCAAGTCTGTATGTTCCACCTAATGTCCACCAATTTTTCACCCCACCTCTTAGAACACCTACAGATGGCATGTCTCAGAAATGTGTTTAAAGGCTTAAACTCATATGGCAAACAAAAAAGGGAACTAAGGCAGTTCATTGTTGGCCTTTGTGTTGAAGGCCCACCACTTTGATCCAAAGTTCTATAAGGCCCACAAACTGGTCTGCCTGTCAAGCTGGCAGCAATCCCAGACTTTAATTGGACATTACCAAGCAAAAAATCATGGAGACGTATTTTGCATTTTCATTTTATTACAAATCCCTTACCCATAACTTAATTGAGAACATAGTTTATGCAAAATACACAAAACTCACTATTCAATTATAGTAGTAGGGTGTTATACCAAGTTCATTATGCTTGACTTCTCATTACTTTTTGATCAAAGTTTTATTAAATAGTTGAAAACAGAACACTATCAGCAAACACTGATGTCCAAGTTTTGGCTTAAATATAGAAATGTAATTTCAAGTAGTATTATGCTGAAGAGAAAAACAAAACAAATAAGCAAGAAAACCAAAAACAGCAAAGTTCTTAAGAGAAAATAGGAATGTTTGAGGCCAGAGTTGAAGAAAGAGAAGTAGACATGAGACCAGTATAGAGAAGGGCAATATCAGAACAGAAGGAAAAATGTACCAGGAATGCTTGAGAGGCAGAACTGCAGAAGGATCTAGAGAAAGACCTCCACTAGGTCTATCATGGGAAAACCAAGGACAAATTGGTCCAGTATTTACTAGGAAGGGGAAAAGGGAGCATGGAACTGATTACATTTATGCAGGTTATAATATTCATTTATAGTGAATCACGCCCACCCCCATTTTAAAATATTCACATTTTGTAGCTTTGCAATCTAAAATGAAAACACACACACACAAAATATTTTTCCAGCTGTATTTACTCAATGCAACTTATAACAGCAAACAGAAAGATATAATATCAACAGTTCAGTAAAAAATAAATAAAAAACTAGAATCAATGAGATGGTTAAGAATCACCCCTCACCCCAGGTAAAAAAAGTACTTGTAAACTCAATCAGGTGTAGCTAATCACCTTCTCCACTGCACTCCAAGCTAATTGGCTTCTACCTGTGATCAGTGGTAATAACTGATTAGCATAACAACAGCTATTCCTAGAGCATTCCAGTGCTTGGAACTGCAACTGAAAGCAAACAATCGACTATGGGTGGCAAGGCAGTGTCAAAAGATCTCAGGGATAAAGTTGTGGTCAGGCACAAGTCAGGAGATGGATATAAAAAAATTAAAAGGATGTATCAATCCCTAGGAGCACAGAAATGTCCATATTCAAGAACAGGAAAGTGTTTGGTACTACTAGGACCCTTCCATGATCAGGCCGTCCCTCCAAAACGGGATGGAAGAGCAAGGAGGAAAATGGTCAGAAAGGCTACCAAGACGCTTATGGCAACTTTGAAGCAGTTACAGGAATTTTTGGCAAATGTGGTCATTATGTGCAAGTGACATCAATATCACAAATGTTCCACAAATGTGGCTTGTATGGGAGGGATGGAAGAAAAAAAGCCACTCATCAAGAAAGGCTGCAATAAGTCTCAAGGCAGCTTTGCCATATTGTACCTTGAAGATTCTGAAGCCAAATGGAAAAAGGTATTATTGTAAGATAAAACCAAAACCAAACTATTTGGCCTTAACGCCAAAAGGTATATCTGGTGGAAAGCCAACACAGCTTACCCATCCAAAGAACACCATACCAACATCACAGCACGGAGGTGGTAGCATCCTGTTGTTGGGGTGTTTCTCTGAAGCTGGGACTGGAGCACTTGTGAAGACAGTAGGAAAAATGAAGAAAATCCAGCTGCCCTCTGCCAGAAACTTGTAAATGGGGAGAAGTTTTACCTTCCAACATGACAATGAACCAAAGCCCGCAGTAAAGTTGACCGAACTGTGGCTGAAGGAGAAAAAGGTGAACATCCTTATGTGGCCTAGTCAATGCCCAGACTTAAACCCTATTGAAAAAACTGTGGAATGACTTGAAGATTGCAGTCTATCAACAGTCACCATCCAATATGACTGATCTTGAACAGTTCAGTCTAGATGTGCAAAGGTGGTAGAGAGGAATCTCATCAGAGGCATGGCTGTACTCAAAGCAAAAGGGGCTTCTACAAAGTACTGACATGAGGACTGATGAGAGGGGTTGGGTCTGTGATCCCTTAACCATCTCAGTGATTTTTTTTTTTTCTGAAATGTTGCTATTGTATCTTTCACTTGGCTATGATAAGCTGCATCAAGTAAATACAGAAGGGAAGATTTGGACAAGTTTTTGTAACTCAATATGGCTTTACAAAACTTGCAGAAAACAAAACTATGAGGAAGATCTGACATTACCAAGTAAACCTAGAATATTGTCAGCATATAATGAGATTGTTTGAAAAATACCATGTAAATACATGGGACATATTAATTTAAGTTTGTGGCAAAATATAGCTAAAGGATCAAGAAAAATATTAAACAGAAAAAGAGAAAATGACAAGACTGGTGCTTCTGTGTAATCTAATGGGATGAGATACAACATAAATAGTGACAACAGCAGCAGTGGGAGAAGTATAAAGAGTTTTTGTCATAGTAATAAACTCATATCCAAATCCCACCTTGGAACATGGCATAAAAAGAATACAGTCAAAGTAAAAAGTATGTGAACCCCTAGGAATTATCTATATTTATGTCTAACTCCCATAAAACATGGTTTTATCTTCATGTCATCACAATAATGAACAAACACAGTCTCCTATAACTAAAGATACACAGATTTTCAGAGAATTTTTGACCATATTGAATAAATCATTCAAACTGTGAAACTGAAGGTTGGAAAAAGTAAGTGAACCCTAAGCTAATGACTTTTTTAAAAAAGCTCATTGCAGTCAGAATTTAGCACACCTGGAGTCCACTTAATAAAACGGGTTCAGAGGTGTGGCCTAGAATTACTTTGATTGATAAAAAAACACTATAAAGTTTGAGTTTGAGCTTTTGACAAGAAGCATATCCAGATGGGAATCATGCCTCACACAAAAGAAAAGTCTGAAGAGCTACGATCGAGAATTGTTAATCTACATAAGGCTGAAAAGGGTTACAAAGATTTTAGATATTCATAAGTCTACTGTTAGGCAAGTTGTCTATAAATGGAGATAATTTTGTATTGTGGCTACACTGCCTAGAAGTGGGCTCCCTGCCAAGATGACCCCAAGAGTACAACGCAAAGTCAGCAATGAGGTAAAGAACCACCCTAGAGTGACAGCAAAGGACTTGAAGAAGTCATTAGAACTGGCTAACATCTCTGTTCATGAGTCAACTATACGCTGTCACAAAGATGAGACATACTCAGATGAAGGTTTGGGGCAGCCACCCGTATATTCTGGTATCCTGGCTGCAAAAGTCGTTATTTCTCACAATAAACAGCACTGATGTGCATACAATTGAGTCCAAAACAAGACTGAGGAAAAAGGGGAAAAGGGTAGGCTTTTAAAGGGGAAGACAGGAAGTGAGATCATAAGGATCGGGCCCATGTTCTTCAACCATTGGTTCAAGCCCGAATGTGACATCAAAGGGGCCGGAGCCGGTAAGGTCTACTTCCATTGGCTCGGTCCCGGAAGTGACGTCAAGAGAGCCAGGTGGAATCTCCCGGGAATGGCCTACAGGAAAGGGAGAAAAAGAGTCAGTGCACTCTGCCACATCCCGGCATGCCTCAGAACCGCCGACACTCAAGCCCTTTAGCTGCTTCCCATGCGCATGCGTGTGACAACGCAAAACATTGAACAAGAAAGGAGTCCATGGCAGGACACCAAGAAGGAAGCCACTGCAATCAAAAAAAGAACATTGCTGAACACCTAAAGTTTGCGAAAGAGCACTTGGACACTCCACAACACTACTGGGAAAATGTTTTGTGGAGTGATGAAATCAAAATTGACCAATTTTGGAGGAACAAGCAGAACTTCATTTGGCGTAAAAAGGGCACTGCATATCAACATCAAACATAATCCCTACAGTAAAGTATGGTGGAGGGAACATCATGATTTGGGCCTGCATTGCTGCATCAGGGCCTAGACAGCTTGCCATCATTGAGGGGAAAATGAATTCACAAGTTTATCAACAAATTCTCCAGGATAATGTGAAGGTGTCTGTCCATCAACTTAAGCTTAGAAGAGGCTGGGTGATGCAACAGGACAATGACCCCAAACATCGCAGCAAGTCCACAGCAAAATGGCTTCAGAAGAACAAACTCCGCCTTTTGGAGTGGCCCAGTTAGAGCCCAGATCTCAATCCTATTGAGATGCTGTGGAATGACTTGAAGAGACCCATACACAGAAGACAACCAATGAATATGGAAGAGTTAAGGCAGTTCTGCAGGGAAGAATGGGCTAAAATTCCCCCCGCATGATGTGCAGGACTGATCTGCAGTTACAGGAAGCGCCTGGTTGAGGTCATTGCTGCCAAAGGAGGGTCAACCAGTTATTAAATTATAAGGTTCACTTACTTTTCCCCTACCCCTGTGAAGGTTGAATGAGTTTGTAAAATAAAGACATGAAAGAGTAGAGTTTTTTATGTGTCATTGGCTTAAGCTCATTGTGTATATCAGTACCTGTGACTTAGATGAAGATCAGATCACTTTTTATGACCAATTCATGCAGTAAACCAGATAATTCCAAAAGGTCCACATACTTTTTACTTTGACTGTATAATAGAAAGTTTTATCTGCATCCAATGAGAAAGTAACATTCAAGAAGAAAAGGTTGGAGTGATATCAATAACATAGAAGAGACTGTGAATATTGTCTGTCACATAGTGAGTTTAAATAAAACCAGCATTATCTGGATGAACAAATTTACTGATAAACTGCCTGCAATTGATGCAGATGGCAGTGGAGTTTTTAACCAGATTGTTACTGCAATCTTGTAGCAACTACAGAGGGATAAAACTGATAAGCCAAAGCATGAAGTTATGGGAAAGAATAGTGGAAGCTAGATTAAGAAGGAAGGTGATGATTAGCAAGCAGCAGTATGGTTTCAAGCCAGGAAAAAGCACTACAGATGTGATGTTTGCTCTGACTGTGTGGAGGGAAAAGTATAGAGAAGGACCAAAGGAGTTGTATTGTGTCTTAGTGGACTTAGATAAAGCATATGAGAGTGCCTAGATATAAGTTGTGGTATTATATGAGGATGTCGGGAGTGGCAGAGAAGTATGTAAGAGTGGTACAGGATATGTATGAGGGAAGTGTGACAGTGGTGAAGTCTGCAGTAGGAGTGACGGATGCATTCAAGGCAGAGGTGAGTCTACATCAGGCATCAGCTCTGAGCCCTTTCTTATTTGCAAAGGTGATGGACAGGTTGACAGACGAGATTAGAAAGGAGTCCATGTGGACTATGATGCCTTTGTTGAAATTGTGATCTATAGTGAGAGTTGGGAGCAGGTCGAGGAGGCCCTGGATAGGTGGAGATATGTTCTAGAGAGGAGAGGAACAAAGGTTAATAGAAACAAGACTTAATACATGTGTATAAATGAGAGGGAGTTCAGAGGAATGGTGAGAATGCAGGGAGTAGAGTTGGCAAAGGTGGAGGAGTTTAAATACCTGGGATCAACAGTAAAGAGTAGCGGGGAGTGTTGAAGAGAGATGAAGAAGAGAGTGCAGGTAGGGTGCATTGGGTGGAGAAGAGTGTCAGGAGTGATTTGTGACCTACAAGATGGTAGTGAGACCAGCTATGTTATATGGGTAGAAGTTGGTGGCACTGACCAAACAACAGGAGAAAGAACTGGAGGTGGCAGAGTAACGATGTTAAGATTTGCATTGGGTGTGATGAGGATGGATAGGATTAGAAAACAGCGCATTAGAGGCTCAGCTCAGGTTGGACGGTTGGGAGACAAAGTCAGAAGGGCGAGATTGTGCTGGTTTGGACATGCGCAGAGAAGAGACGCTGGGTGTATTGGGATAAGGTGTTAAGGATGAAGCTGTTAGGTAAGAAGAAAAGAGGAAGGACCAAGAGGAGGTTTATGTATGTGGTGTGAGAGGACATGAATGTGGTGGGTGTAACGGAGCAAGATGCAGAGGACAGGAATATATGGAAAAAGACGATCCACTGTGGCGACCCCTAAAGGGACAGCCAAAAGAAGAAGAAGAAGATACAATCCTTAGCATTGCTGTCTCACAGCTCCATAGTCCTTGGTTCAAATTTCAGCCTAGAAATTGCCTGTGTGGTCCCATGCATGCTGTCCCTGTGTGTGTGGGCTCATTGTTTTCTCCTACATTACAAGATAAGCATGCTAGGCTAAATCGTAACACAAGCTGACCTAGTATGAGTGTGGGTATGTTCATAAGTGTGTATTTCTATGGACTAGCACCCTTCTCATTGTTTGGCTTCTGATTTCCATTGATCCTGAAAATTGTACTAAGTGGATCAAGTATTTTCTTTTATAATTACAAAAAACGTGTGTGTGTGTATGTTTTAAAGGTCACTGAGTTTGTTGGAGGGGTGTAAAGGATTCATAGACTGTGTCAATATCTGTATACCTGGACAAGTATCAGGTTTTTTTTTTTGTTTTTTTTTCCTCTTTTTTAATTGTGTATAGATACAGAAATCAATGAAGCAGTTCTAACATTGACAGCGAACCATCCGTGGAAATGTATGAGGAACAAATTTTAGTGGTACTTGTACAGTTCAACTGATGGCAAACCTTACATAGTAGTATAGCTGAAGAGATTCTTATAAAAAAAATTCTCAGTCTGTGTTATAAATTGAGTGGTTGGGATCATGTTGATTTTCACAAGGTTAAAGCAAAGATACAGACTAATATAAAACATACAACTCGCACGTACTGTCATATTAACCCTCTGTAACTACACCATATCTGTTTTGAAACACCGGTATGTAGTATCAGGTGAATATTTATTAATACAAAAATAAAATAAAATAATTTAATTACTGCTACACTTGTAATTAAATCTTTGCTCCATTGAAATGTCATAGTCCATGCTTTTCTACCACTCTCCATTATTTTTACAGCCTGTACAGTCCATTTCTAGTAATAGGGGTTTTTAGTCATCATTTGAAAACTACCATAGTCTTTAATACACAAATGATTATTCAGTAAAAAAGGAGCCAAGTTTAGCAATCAAATGAATGAACACTTTATATCCACATGACACAGTGATTGTTAGACAGAGCACTTTCATTTGGTGAGTTTGCATATGTGTGCTTATTTGTCTTCTATTTAAGAGCCTGTTTTCCTATCAAAAAAGTGATGTGCAGGTCATTATCCAGTCAGATTTCAGAAATTCCCAGCCAAAAGCTTGTTTTAAGTGACAGACTCATTTGAGTTCCAATACGTATGAATTGTTTTATCATTCAGCAGATAGGCTTTTATCCAATAAAAAAAGAACAGATTTCTGGGTGCCAAATGCATCTAGTATTATTAGGGCTATAACAAACCTTGATTGCCTTAAAGTTATTACCACTTTAATTGCCAAAAACTGTTTTTTAGTCTCTGTGTGTTGTAGATTCAACAGCAAGTTTTCATATCAAAGCCACAAGACCACCTTTTGCAAAAAGGACAACTAAAAAAAAAAAAAGTCACATTATTCTGTAGCAAACTGATCATGAACAATCAAGATTTTAACCTTCCTATCCATCCTAGTAAAGTTGCATTTGAAGTTATCAAAAGAAATGTAAACATTATTTATATTAGCTGTATAAAACTTGAAAGAACTTTGTTGTTGTTCCTTACACATTCAATGTTATTTTTATGGTGTGTGGAAGCTTATTCAACACATAGTATAGTAAGAAAAACCTTCACGGTTTATTTTTTTTGTAAAAATGTAACTAACTTATAGAATGTACACAGCATAATTCCTTGTCCTGATGTAAATATTCTGAAGGAGAAATGCTGGCTCTTTATTTTGATATGAAACATGAATTTTGAGTGAAGTATGAAGAATCTGTGGCAAGTTAAATCAAAGTAGCAGAAAAAAACAAATATTAGATAGTGTTAAGAGGGTTAAAAAGCAAGTACACTACAAAGCAGGACTGTGTCTCCAACTCAAACCAACAGTGCTTAAAGGCTGATTTTATGAATTTAGAATTCACTAACTGAAATAATCAAAAAGAACAAGGAGGCGAATATAATCTCAGTTTGTCACATTTTGTGTGTGTGTTTGCAAGCTTCTCTGCACGCTTTGTTTGCTCTAGACATGACACTGATCCAATACAAGGTGTCTGTATCTGGTTGGTACCAGCAAAAAATTCTGGATTGAATATTTGAAAAAATGATCTGATTGCCTCACAGATCTAACCATAAAAATCATAAGAATGCTTGTTGTTACACTGATATACTGTAAAAGATAAGTAAAAAAAAGTCTTGTGTTAAGGTAACATGAGGACATTAGTGATGCACATATTATCTACAGAGAAAAACTCAAAACATCCATTACATATCTAGAAGAAAACATGCTACATAAACATCTGTAGCTATATGTGCAAACAAGACGGAATTGTATGCATTATATGACTGACAGCCTCCTAGCAAAGAAATGTAACTTCCCTGAATATTCAGTGGTGTATGACCTGCCAGCCACTGTGAAAGCAAATAAAAAAGGACTACTGGGAAAAAAAAAAAAACCTTTGTAATTCTTGCCCTTTTGTCTTATATTTAATACAATATATAATATTTTTATAATGGTGTTAACTGTTCATTTTTTATTAATAAAATGAAATTCTGCAGGCTTACTATTCAGTGACCATAAAAAGTCAGGTCAGGTCAGGGAGCATATACTGGAACAGTGCGTTGCTGCACCCACCACACAACAAAACAGCTAGTGATCCTGGTTGGCAACCCCCCAGGCAGACACGCGGTCCAGTCCCACCCTCTGGAAATGACCATCTATCTGCCGCAGCCAGGTGTTACATGAGTGTCCCCTTGGCCTGGTCCAGCCACTTGAGCCCTCAATGAAGATACTGTGAGCCAGATCACCCTCGGAGAATCGCACCACATGGCCATAGTGCTATAACTGATGCTCCCTCACAATGCAGATAACGTGCCTCATTTGGGACTCCATGAGCAACCGCTCATTCGACTCAAAGTCAAACCAGTGGTAACCAATGATTCTCTAAAGAGCCACAGTACCGAAGGAGTCCAGTCTTCATCTCAGGCTACTGGAATGTCCATGTCTCGCAACCATATAGCAAGAGCTGAAGCACCAGGACTTTAAAAAGATTTGGTCCTTCATCTTTTTGCATAGATATCGGGAGTGCCACACACCCCTTTCCAGCAACCCTCATGACCCCCCATGCTCTCCCAATCCATCTACTGACTTCATAGAAAGAGTCACCAGAGACAAGAATGTCACTGCTGAGGTAAGTAAACCTTTTGACGAGGTCGACATTCCCTTCACAGACAGACACACCGTTGATGGCAGTGCCCATGAGATGAGGTCATTAAAGGCCTAGATCTTGGTTTTTATCCAGGACACTTGCAAGCCCAGACATTCAGACTCCCTGCTTAGTGTCTTAAGAGCCCCACTCAGAGAAGATCACATTATCATCAGCAAAGTCAGTATTGGTGAATCTTTCTTCACCAACAGATGCCCTACAGGTCTGGAACCCACAACCTTGCCCAATACGCAGCCATGCAAGCACTCATCAGTTTCCCTTTTCTCAGTTTATTACTCCTCATTCTTTAACTCAGGCTTAATTACCATAATACCTAATGTACAAGCACTGTAATTAAATTACTGTAAAGCCTAGAAAAGCAGGGGCTGAAAAGATGTTTTTTTTTTTGTGCTTGATCAATTTAGTGATCAACAATTGAGTCTTTGTTAATGAAAACTGGCCAATTAGATTGGTGGCCGGCCAATCAATCAAATGGAAAATCTCTAGTGATGTGGACTGTACTTGGCTGCAACCATACTAGATCCCAAGAAATAGTAACAGTCATGTATGATTACATCTCTGTGTGTGTGTGTTATTCAAACAGATACTACAATAGGCATGTACAAGTAGCCAAAAAAGTTTAAATATACTTATTAATATCAGTATGTTTGAACATGGGTTAAAAATACTAGGTGCTGCATGTATTTGCACCTTTCATGCTTTCTTTTTTATATTGTCATTACAATTTTTACTATTTTCCTTATGGACTGCTGTAAAGCATAAAATGCTTAAGACTCATGCACTGTTATTTAAAAGACACATGTGAAAACCCAAACACACACTTAAAACATAACCTTTCACAAGAATGGGATTCTTTATGTGCATAAAAGGGACACAATGAAAGACAAAGCAGATCTGAGAAGACTGCCTGTACTGCATACTAGAAATCTACGTAAAATATTTTTCCCCAGCTATGCTTATTGTTACTACTGGAGGTCAGAAAAATTAATGGGACTAGCCTTCTATTGTTTCATATAAAAATTGTGAAGCATATATAGACTCAAAGTGTCTCCAAAAGAAACAACAATGTTACATTATGATAATCTGTAGGTTTTTCCTCCATATTATATTGTATGTATTTTTTTAAAATGTTTTATCCGAATGCAAATTACAGACATTCAAATGTAAAAGAATGGTCGTCTATTTACTGTGCATTAGTTTCAATGTTAGACTACTCCAGACATGCCATACAATATTGCTGCATTTCAAAGATGTATTTTTTGCACATCTTTCACATTAACATTTTAGTTTTGAATTGTTAAGCTTCTATCATCATTACCAAAACAGACAGCCTTCATTTACTAAACTTGACTTGAGGACAAATATTGTCTGGTTCTGGTGATTAGTTAGATATCAGCCTATTTAATCTAAGAAGCACTTCTTCCTCAACATTTTCTAAGTCACTAAGTACCTCCTTAGGTACTGCATTATATGTGAAACACTTAAACAAGACCCACATGTTTCCAAGTCTCTCTATAAATCTTAAAAGCTTATCACAATTTATCTTAATTAGGCTTTGCCGCATCTGCTTAAAATTTGCCCTACTACAATTAAGTTCAACTATTTTAGTTTTGGAATATGAACCCTCCCAAAACACTGTGAAATGTATTACAGTATGGTCATTTGTTTTTAATAGTTTAAAGCACATCTATACTTTGAATCCTATCCCGATTATTACAAAATACTAAATAAATCTAGACAGTCACGTCCACCAATTGGTGCTTTAACATACCGTGTTAAAAAAAGCTATTGATTACATTCAAAAACTCTCGTTCTTGTGCTCCACTATTTGTAAGGCTAGCCCAGTAAATATTTGGATAATTAAAGTCCCCCATGACAATATAATCCCCTTTGAAAATTATTAAAAAGATGTAAATTGAAACAATTACTTGTATTAGATAATACACTCCTAATACGAGGCCTCAATCCATGATATAGTTTACATGATTTCAAACATCTTCACTAAGCTGTGGTTTGCTATCTAATTGAAGAACACCTGGTTTTAAATAAATGGCTCTACCTTGTTGCTTTTGCCTGTCGTTCCTAAGTAATGTGTATCCATCTATGTTATACTCCTGCTCATTTCTTTTATTTAGCCATGTTTCTGTTATGCCTATTACATTAAAGTCATGTGCAGCTATATACAACTCCAAAGCATTTATTTTATTCTTAACTAGACATTAAGCCCGTTACAATAACAGGCGCTAGAACAGTAGTGCATAAACATTAGTAGGAACAGTCTATATTAAATGGCAAGGGACCTTGTATGTGGCTGTAATATGCGTCCCTGTATTGCGTGCCTTTAATTTTCTCTCGCAGTAATACTGGTTTGTATTTCCGTAAAATGCCTGTAAATTTCTCTGACAGTAATACAGTGGAACCTCAGTTCACGACCATAATTCGTTCCAAAACCCTGGTCGAAACCCGATTTGGTCGTGAACCGAAATAATTTCCCCCATAGGATTGTATGCAAATACAATTAATCCATTCCAGACCGTATGAACTGTATGTAAATATATATATTTTTTAAGTTTTTAAGCACAAATATAGTTAATTATACCATAGAATGCACAGCGTAATAGTAAACTAAATGTAAAAACATTGAATAACACTGAAAAAACCTTGAACAACAGAGAAAAGTAACACTGCAAGAGTTCGCGAGATAGCGTTACGAACCGCTCGCTAAAAACACTTTTTTTTTTAATGAGTTTTAAGCATAGGGAAAAAAAAATGAACATTTGAAAAATCAGTAATTTAATAAACAATCAAGAAAAGTAACATTGCAACAATGCACACGTGCGCCTGTGTGTTTCTCTCTCTCTCTCTCTCTCTCGCGTGTGTGTGTGTCTCTCTCTGCACAAGGAATGTACAGGGAGAGACTGAACACGTGAGGCCCCGCGCATGTGGACTTCACCAGAAGACACACACGCGGACACCTGTACGCACACAGGGGTTTTATTAAAGAGGATACTCTTCCTGCATTAACGCAGGCCATTTTTAATATATTGTTAGTTTTAATTTTACTGTTGATGTAGTAGATCTAAGAAAAATGTTTGATCACTTTTTATGTTGAAAGAGACTGTCACACCTCATGGTAAGACAGAGTGAGTTCAGGTGCTGCTGCATTTTGTTACTGCAGCATACCGGCTTAATCCTCCTATTTCAGATGCTATTTAATGCTAGATGGGTTTCATATAAAATGATCAGATGTAGTAGAAAAAGCAGGACAGGGTCTGGATACCTATGTGAATGTGAAATACAGTGATACCTTGAGATACAAGTTTAATTCATTCCGTGACCGAGCTCGTAAGTCAAAATGCTTGTATCTCAAATCAGTTTTCCCCATTGAAATTAATTGAAATGAGATTAATTCGTGCCAGCCGCCAAAAAACCACCCCAATTTTTTGTTAAATGTTTTCAACATAAGAAAAATGTATTAATAATGAACAAATATTGTATACAAACAAAATAAAACCTAATACATAAAAGAGAATCTAAAGAAATAAACAGATGTTGGTGAAGCCGATTAGCGTATTGTAATTTTTTTTTTCACTTCACTTTTGCTTAACTTAATTTTCTTCTTCACTAGTTTTTTTTTTTTTTTGCCACGCTTTCGTCACTTTCATTTTCAAGCCGTTTCAATAGAAACCTGTCCAAGGAGCTTTGTTTAGTCCTCCCCTTTAGAATGTTTCTGAAATGAGTTAGGCAAGTGTCATTAAATAGCACGGCTGCACGATCAGTTGTAACTTTTTCAGGGTGTTTCTTTTCAATAAAGTCAAGTGTTAGGCAAGTGTCATTAAATAGCGAGGCTGCACGATCAGTTGTAACTTTTTCAGGATGTTTCTTTTCAATAAAGTCAAGTGTTAAGCAAGTGTCATTAAATAGCGCTGGTGCGCGATCAGTTGCAACTTTTTCAGGGTGTTTCTTTTCTTTAAAGTTCGAAACTTTTTCCCACATTGCAAACACTTCCTTTATCTCACTTTAAGAGATAACCTACTCCGCGATACCGATCTCCTGCAGAACCTCCGTATGTTGCTGCGTCTGTAGTTCCGTCAACTCCTCTGTCGTCAGTTCCTCGGAATGTGTGGTGACAAGCTCTTTGATGGCTCGTATTTTGAATTTTTGCTCGTGACTCAAGGCAAAAAATCGACTTAATGACGGCTCGTATCTCAAGAAACTTGTACGTTGGGGCACTCGTATCTCAAGGTACCACTGTATAAGAAATGAGCACATTTCAGATAAAGCAAATACAGTACATGTGTTCCAACCTTTGAAATGCTTACCAAATTCATTCACATTACTGCTAGGAGGGAGTTGCATCCACCAGTTGAACTTTACATTTAAACTCAGCAACATAAATGATTCTCTCTGATATCAAGATTAATGATGAGTCATTCTGAACAAACTTATAACAGCATATTCCATTTGTGGACACAAAAAAGCTCTTGGGGGGGAAAAGCTTGACCTGCATTGTATACAAATATTAAATGCCTTTAAATGTACATCCAGACAGGTCTGACCATGTTACTGCCATCTACAAGCCTGTTATTGACAGCAGCAGCCCTCCATTATCTAAGCCAGAGGTACTTGTGTGTGTGACCACAGCTGATCCAGCATTTCTCCTACTTATGTCTGTATGACAGTATGTTTTCTCTGTAATTGAAAAGGTTCTGAAAAGCGACAAGGCAGTCAATATCTCATTATTATAATAAAAAAGTCTTGGGAAGAGAGACGAGACGTGATTTTCTCAGAGAGATATTTTCATGTCCTGCAAGACGAGACTTTGTGCAAAAAAAGACAAAGAGTAGATGACAAAGTAGAACGTCGTAAAAAATTCAAAAACCTTGGTGCAATACACATGCAGAGCAAGTTAGAGATAATGGAAGTACGAAAAATTCGGAAGTCTCAAAAAAATGATAGTAAAAAAATCACATTAGCGCAAACAAACGGAAAATCACTCTGTGAAATAACAGAACAGCGAAAAGAGATTGAAAATATTGTTCGGATTTAAACTTTATGTTGGAAACTTGTAGATCATCTAATTTGTGCTGCCATCGGGGAAAGTAGAGATTCTTCCCAATGAAGAGGCATATCCGTGAGAATTAAAAGATTTTTTGTTTGGCAAAATCCACATAAGCAACCACGCTTGGGTCACAGAGTTGCAGAGATACACAGGAGATTTTAGAGACAGACATGTTATTCAGACACTTCAAACAAACATAAAAGTCTCTTGCAGGAGTGAATTGAGCTCTGCAGGGCTCGCAAAATCGCTAGCCCGACGTCCCGGGGCTATTGTGTCTTCCAGTCGGGCTACCAAAATCTATCTCAGCCCTGCCCGTCGGGCTATCATAGGAAGGAAAAATATATGGCAATGCTTTTGCATTCTTTCACAAATGTAGCTGGGTAATTATGTCATTTACGGGCATCGATGAGCCACTGTCAATATGTGAAATATTGAAATCGCGCTTGAATTCGCGCTTGTTTTTTTACTTTCACTTTGCGATTGCACGAACTGTGTGTAGAAAGCGGCAATACTGATTGGTCAGTGATGGATTGATTGCGCACCAATTCCTCTGACATCATCTTATCACTCATTGGCTTACTATTCAAACGTGAGAAGTGAAATCTCCCACAGCAAGCCTAAACATGTGATAGAGGTTGATTGTGCAGAGATTTTAAAAAAATCGCTGACCGTTGTGTGTGCGTGTGTAAAAATAGATGGATTTACGCAGGTATTTTAGTTCTGCAGAGCCAAAGAAGACAGGTCAGGGTGAAGAAGGGACAGCCAAACAAAAGCCTACCACAAAGCGGAAAAGTTATGACAAATCAGACTGAGGCAAAAAGAAAGCGCAGCTTTTTGGTTTCATGGACAAAAGAATTTCTGTGGCTGGAATATGATAAGCTAAATAACAATGTTCTGCCGGGTGTGTCGTGAGTTTCCCTCGATTTCTGACTCGACAAGCGCCTTTGTTACTGGGACCAGTAATTTTAGGAAAGACCCTATCAAAACCCATGAGAAATCTCTGCATCACAAGAAATGCATTGGTGCTCAGTCTGCAGCATCTTTCCCAGAACAAACACCAATTGCAAAAACCATACTAAAAATAAACCAAGCACAACAAGAAGTCCTGAAAAAGCTGTTTAGAACAGCGTACTATGTTGCAAAGAGTGAACTACCATTGGCAAAATTTAGCAGTCTTTGCAAACTTCAAAAAGCAAATGGCCTAGATCTTGGTTCCACTTACCTCAATGACCATGCTTGCAGAGACTTTATTGGAGCAATAGCACAAATTTCAAGAGACCTGATTGAAAAGGAAATTCAAGAAAGCAGGTTCTTATCCATTCTTGCAGATGGCAGTACAGACACTGGTATAATAGAACAGGAGTTGGTTCATGTCAGGTATGTGAGAGATAATGGTGACATATCCACATACATGATCAAATGTCAGCCAGTCAAGAGTGCAAATGCTGCAGGTATTTTAGAGGCTATTGATGAAGCAGTGAACACCATGGGTATCAGAGAAGACACATGGAAAAAGAAAGTAGTGTGTGCAAATTGTGATGGTGCTGCAGTGATGATGGGTGAGAAAACAGGAGAAGCTGGGAGACTGAAACAGAGGATACCCCACATCATAACAATCCACTGTGTGGCACACAAGTTAGAGCTAGCCGTGCTGGATAGCGTGAAAGGCTGTGAGTACCTGGTGAAATTTGAAGATACACTGAAAACCATCTTTAAGATGTACTACTATTCCCCAAAGAAGTGAAGAGAACTGACAGAAATAAGTGAACTGCTAAATGAGAAACTGACACATTTCAGTGGCCTGAAGAGCACACGGTGGCTTCCAAGCCGGCTGAGATGTCTGAAGGCTGTGGAAAAAAATTACACTCCCACTGTTGTTCATATGGAGAACATGGCAGGAGGAAGCGATGTCAAGTCCGGGGATGCAGCCAAAGCTAAGGGGGTGGTGCAGGAGATGAAGACTGAGAAATTTGTTCGCTTCCTGCATTTCATGTTGGACTACAGTACCATCTTATCCAAGTGCTGTACTGATTTTCAGCATGATAACCTAAACATCACACGAACAAATCAGTTAGTTGAGAGCACCACATCACGCTTACTCAGCCTAAAAACAAAACCAGGAGAATACCAGAAAACCTTGGACACAAAGTTCACAGCGAACGAGGATGGTAGCATTTGCTACTGTGGAACTCGGCTCACAAAAAGTCAGCGACCTGCTAGAAGAGGCGAGGGTACAGACAAAGACACCTTTGGTGCAGAGATTCAGAAGACTATTGACAACTCGGTCAAGTATATGGACAACAGATTTGAAAATCTGCGTGAAAACCTCTCTCTTGTTTCAAGGTTTTTGAACCTTCCACTGTTCCCTACCCCAGAGAAGAGCTGGCAAATTATGGGAATGAAGAGGTGGATTATCTTGTCACACATTTTGCCATTTTGCTAGATGAGGAAGAGAAAGAGAAAATTCCACAAGAATGGATGGATCTAAAAATGTGGCTTGCCGAACACCGGGGTAGCAAGGTAGTTGATTGCTTGTACAGAGATCTCCTCTCTGAGAATCCAGAACACCTCTCTCATATCTTATTGCTGGTGAAATTAATGCGGACACTTAGTCCATCAACAGCCATCTGTGTGAGAGGATTTTCTTGCATGAACCGAGTGAAGACAACACATCGTACCTCTCTACACCCTGAAACACTGAATGACTGCATGCAACTCTCCATTAATGGGGAAACAGTTGAATCTTTTTGCCCTGACAAGTCAATTCGTTTCTGGATGTTTTCTGGAAAAGGTTCAAGACACCTAGATCATAAAACTCCGACAAGAACAAAGAGCAGTGAAATGGAGGCCAATGCACAGGAAGAGAAAGCTGATGGAGGAGATGCTATGCCCTCAACGTCGAGTGGCATTTTCTCATCCGTGACTTCAGTGGAAATTTCAGATTCAGAATCTGACACAGACTGATTCATGTTCTACACAGTTCTTACAAGTTCATAGAAATTTCTGTTCAATTAGAACCAAATATTTGAGTTGATGATTGTAATTTTTATACAGTTGTAATTTGTGTTTTAACAATTTTTTAATGTTTTGTTTCTTTTACAGTATTATACATTAAAAATAATCTTTTTTTATTCGGGCTACTTAAATTTATTTTGGGCTACCAAAAACTGAAGAGTGCCTGCCCGAAGGGCTACCAGGGATTTTGAAATTTTGCGAGCCCTGCTCTGTGTGTATTTGTTTCCCCATTGTATCACCGTTTAAGAGGGGGTTTCAGAGGAGCGACGGCATCTCCTTGGGGTGCGTTCGGCCCCCCCTCTTCACAACGTTGCTGTAGAGACTAGAAGCGGTTGGCGCATATCGCAGGCTGGGAGCAGGGGGGCAGGTTTTGGCGAGCGAAGCCCCCTAGTGTAATATCATTTTATCTCTGGGGTGCAAGGCGATTGGTCCAACATAATATAGAAGAAAAATAAGCCACAATATTTTAATTTAACAAAAGGAGGTCTCTATTAACATAAATGCTGATCTTGCACTTTAACATTAATGTCCTGAATACCCAATTAACACAGTGTGCACTACACATAGCTTGAAAATCCCCCCTACCCCACCCTAGATCTCTTGCTTTGTCATAAATCAATTTCAAACTGTTTAGTTCAGACCAAACAAGACTTGGGTCATGTCTGGTGACATTTTTGTGACCCTTAGTTAGCTGACATATTATCAGCTTTATTTCTTACAGAAATCATTAATTACCATATCAGTAATAACCTATCTTTAAACTCCAAGATACTCTGTTAACAAAAACAGGACATAACTTACACCACCTTGAAATAACTCTAGGACCGCCTGTAGAAATATTTTATGGGAATGATGTACTTAAGTACCTATAAAGACACAGACTTGATTAAAACTTAAAGAAAATAACTACGTAGAACAAAACCATTTAACATACATGAAATTCAATTCATTACTTACTGTTAAATAAAATATATTTTCCTATTGATAGGATTTACAGTTAACAGAGCAGAATGCAAATCCTGAATAAAGACATATACCCACCTAAATACAAAACAAATGAAGCATATATTCTTCCACAATTGGTACATCTTGTTCACGAGTAAGGAAAGAATGAAGCGTGAGATTGATAGGCGGATCGGTGCGGCGTCCGCAGTGATGCGGGCTCTGCGTCGGTCTGTTGTGGTGAAAAAGGAGCTGATCCATAAGGCAAAGCTCTTAATTTACCAGTCGATCTACGTTCCTACCC
Source organism: Polypterus bichir lapradei (assembly GCA_026402145.1). Taxonomy (NCBI): domain Eukaryota; kingdom Metazoa; phylum Chordata; class Cladistia; order Polypteriformes; family Polypteridae; genus Polypterus; species Polypterus bichir. Next base: position 153,402,623 of record JANRMT010028174.1, read on the forward strand.
TCACCTATGGTCATGAGCTATGGGTAGTGACCGAAAGAACAAGATCACGAATACAAGCGGCTGAAATGAGTTTCCTCCGCAGGGTGTCTGGGCTTTCCCTTAAAAATAGGGTGAGAAGCTCAGTCATCCGGGAGGGGAAGAGTCCGCATCGAGAAGAGTCAGATGAGGAGGCTCGGGCATCTGATCAGGATGCCTCCTGGACACCTCCCTGGTGAGGTGTTTCGGGCACATACAACCGGGAGGAGGCGCCGGGGAAGACCCAGGACACGCTGGAGGGACAATGTCTCCCGGCTGACCTGGGAACACCTTGGGATTCTCCCAGAAGAGCTAGAGGAAGTGGCCAGGAAGAGTGAAGTCTGGGCCTCTCTGCTCAAGCTGCTGCCCCCACGACTCGACCTTGGATAAGTGGAAGAAGATGGATGGATGGATTGTTACATCCCTAGCCCTCGGGGACACTTAAAATTTAACTCAAAACTACTTTAGTTTCTCATTTCCAATTGCCTTCAATGCATTTGGCAGAGTTCACTGAAATTCCCCCAGCATTTCAGCGTTTTTGCCAAACCCAAAGCAAAGCAAATTCAGAGGGGTTCATTCATGACTATCCCAGATACTGTATCAAAAACAAGATGCTAAACTGTGAAGTCAAGGACAATGTAGGAGGTACATTGGCAATAACTTTAATGTTACAATCTTTCTACTTTTTTGGACAGCAACTAGTTTATTTTTCCAGTTACCACAATACAAATATACATGCAAAGTTTGGATTGTCTCAATACAACATTTGGAATTTAGTTTTTGCATGTTTAAAATCGCATTCCTTGAGATCATTTCAGCAATGTAGTTTTCAAACAAACAAACAAACAAAGGATTCAGCACTTACTTTCTCCACATTGCAACAAATTTATGAACTGACACAAATCCTGTTCGGTCTCCACCAGCTGCATAGAACAAAGGTGCTTTCCAATACAGTGGACAGTAACAAGCCTAAAGGAATTAAAATGTATATTATTCAGATTTGGTACAATGCATTCATACTGTATAAAGAGAGATGGAAAAGGAAAAAAAATAATACAAATTCACATGAACATATTTACTTGTAAGAATATTTTCTCCAATTGGTTCAAACTTACATTATACAATCCCTTTCATGGTTTGGTACACAAGCTGTTCATATGAACCTCATGGAAAAAAATCCTGCACCAGACAGACAGTCTCACTTTAAGGAAGTAAGGTCTGACAAAAATGCATTCAGCCCAAAAACAAATCAACACCATAAAAAGCTACTTAGTTGTAATCAAAGAAAGAGCAGACAATGGCCACAAGATCACTCATATTCAGGATTGGTCACTGTCTATGTTTAATTGAGCTTTGATTTGAGTATGCAGTTCTCCACTCCACTCATATTGCACACCTATACATTTTAGGCTGATTCTTTGATATAAAATTGTCTGATTGAATGAGTTTGCCCTGTGAATTTTTTTTTTCTGTATTCAAAGATTTGATAAACTTTTTAATTCCTACAGTATCTAGGAATCACTTCCTTCGTTTTTTTTTTTTTTGAAAATAGAGATAGATAGATCTAATGAACTAAAAAGGATAAAAACAAAAATACACAAAAAGCAAAGTAGATTGTGCTCTTTCAGTGATTTTAATATCATGCTCAGGGTATAAAAGCTGGCAAGTCTTAAAACCAAAAACCAGTAATACTAGAGATTATAAAAATAATACAGATTATAATCACCACCATATCTTGCCTGAGGTTATCTACAGACAAACTGGACATTCAGTCATAGTAACAAATACTGTACGTTCTTGAACTGTATATACATTATACAGGCTATTTATTTTAATTTTTTATATGAATGCATACATCTTTTGGTTAGTATTATATCTGTCACAATTACTAGCACTTTCATGCAAGTAAGAATTTCATTATAGTACATATATATTACAATAAACCTGAACTTGAATTGGCTGTCTAGTTGCTGAGGTAGGTTCTACAATACCTTGTGTCAGAAATTTCTCCAGACAAAAAAAAATTAAAGAGAAAAAAGCGGCTTAAAAATCACTGTAGTACTGCTCGCATGATGGCAAGACATGAATCATGTTCTTATTGATTCAATAATGCTTCAAGTAAAAACAAATTAGTGATTCACTGATCTACTAGGAAAACATTTACATTTCTATTTTGCTCTTTGAATGTGATCGGCAAACAGCTTATAAGGGGTCAATATATTATTGATTTCATAAGGAAAATAGTACCAAGCTCCCACATGTTCAGACAACATTGTACTGGATTTTATGATCTGTACACTTAACAGTACAGCATTTTAAGGAAGTACAAAATTTCAGATTTTGCCAACTTGAATAAGCCCACTTTTGCTATGCTGCCATGTTAATTAATATAGGAACACTGCAGGAATAGAAAAATGTTCTTTCTGAGAGCCGAGCAAATTTCATGTATTTCAAAAACTTTGGAGTTCTATGGGAGCAGGCTAAAGTCAGCACATTGCCCCAGGGGTTTTAGTAAAATGGATTGCTCACAGAGATCTATGAGTGGCTGATATGGGATTTAAGCCAAGTTTCTTTTAAGTAGTTAGCAGTTCTCATTTGATTGTATACAGTACATTAGTGGACCATTACTAAATACCATACAGTGCATCCGGAAAGTATTCACAGCGCATCACTTTTTCCACATTTTATTCCAAAATGGATTAAATTCATTTTTTTCCTCAGAATTCTACACACAACACCCCATAAGGACAACAGGAAAAAAAGTTTACTTGAGGTTTTTGCAAATTTATTAAAAATAAAAAAAATTGAGAAAGCACAAGTACATAAGTATTCACTGCCTTTGCTATGAAGCTCAAAATTGAGCTCAGGTGCATCCTGTTTCCCCTGATCATCCTTGAGATGTTTCTGCAGCTTAATTGGAGTCCACCTGTGGTAAATTCAGTTGATTGGACATGATTTGGAAAGGCACACACCTGTCTATATAAGGTCCCACAGTTGACAGTTCATGTCAGAGCACAAACCAAGCATGAAGTCAAAGGAATTGTCTGTAGACCTCTGAGACAGGATTGCCTCGGTTACAGAAAAATTTCTGCTGCTTTGAAAGTCCCAATGAGCACATTGGCCTCCATCATCTGCAAGTGGAAGAAGTTTGAAACCACCAAGACTCTTCCTAGAGCTGGCCGGCCATCTAAACTGAGCGATCGAGGGAGAAGGGCCTTAGTCAGGGAGGTGACCAAGAACCCAATGGTCACTCTGTCAGAGCTCCAGAGGTCCTCTGTGGAGAGAGGAGAACCTTCCAGAAGTACAACTATCTCTGCAGCAATCCACCAATCAGGCCTGTATGGTAGAGTGGCCAGACGGAAGCCACTCCTTAGTAAAAGGCACATGACAGCCCGCCTGGAGTTTGCAAAAAGACACCTAAAGGACTCTCAAACCATGAGAAATAAAATTCTCTAGTCTGATGAGACAAAGATTGAACTCTTTGGTGTAAATGCCAGGCGTCACGTTTGGAGGAAACCAGGCACCGCTCATCACCAGGCCAATACCATCCCTACAGTGAAGCATGGTGGTGGCAGCGTCATGCTGTGGGGATGTTTTTCAACGGCAGGAACTGGGAGACTAGTCAGGATAAACGGAAAGATGACTGCAGCAATGTACAGAGACATCCTGGATGAAAACCTGCTCCAGAGCGCTCTTGACCTCAGACTGGGGCGACGGTTCATCTTTCAGCAGGACAATGACCCTAAGCACACAGCCAAGATATCAAAGGAGTGGCTTCAGGACAACTCTGTGAATGTCCTTGTGTGGCCCAGTCAGAGCCCAGATTTGAATCTGATTGAACATCTCTGGAGAGATCTTAAAATGGCTGTGCACCGACGCTTCCCATCCAACCTGATGGAGCTTGAGAGGTGCTGCAAAGAGGAATGGGTGAAACTGGCGAAGGATAGGTGTGCCAAGCTTGTGGCATCATATTCAAAAAGACTTGAGGCTGTAATTGCTGCCAAAGGTTCATCGACAAAGTATTGAGCAAAGGCTGTGAATACTTATGTACATGTGATTTCTCAGTTTTTTTATTTTTAATAAATTTGCAAAAACCTCAAGTAAACTTTTTTCACATTGTCATTATGGGGTGTTGTGTGTAGAATTCTGAGGAAAAAAATTAATTTAATCCATTTTGGAATAAGGCTGTAACATAACAAAATGTGGAAAAAGTGATGCGCTGTGAATACTTTCTGGATGCACTGTATATTTCAGATATTTTCAATAAAGGTCTGTACATCTTGTGTTGGAGACTAGGGATAATAAAATTCAAGTAATTTGCTTCACATGTTTTTCAAAGTATCAGAAACAAACAGACATTTAAATAACATTTGCAGCTTAATATCAAATTACAGCAGCTCAAAATCGGCAGATTTAACTTTCAGCACAATGTTCAACTACTCTGCCTTTTTCTGCAATGCTGTCAGGAAGCCTGTATTAGTTATATCTATATTGTACGCTAATTGAATGTTTCAGCATCAACCAGCTACGAGATGGAAATTCAAATGTGCAGCATGCATTCCTTGTTTGTTATTAGGATGCCTTTCTCTTTTCTCCAATTCATTTTGCTGTGGACTGCTGTGTACTACTAAAATGCATTTAAAACAGCAGTGACTTCAGGAGAAACCAATGTATTGGTTTTGACTGAAGTCACAGTTTACAAAAGTTTATCTTCACAAGTGAAGAGCTATAAAGTGAGCACAACAAAAGATTACCAATTAACAATGTGACAGATATTCACAGAACAGCAAGGTTTTCATTCACTTCTTAGACCCACTAAGACACTCAGCAGTTCAGGTGGAGGGGGCAGCTTATTCCACCAACTAGGAGCTACATATGAAAAGCATCTGGACTGACATTTGATATGCTGCAGAGGTGACACCACCAAAGGCTGTTCACTGCCAAACCAGAGTTCACATGAAGGAGCATAGCACCTCGCCAGTATCTTCTATTACACAGGTCCTGACCCACTGACTACTCTGTAGAAAAGCATCCAGGATTTGAATTTAATGTGGCTACAGGAAGCCAATGAGATGACCTGAAGAGAGAAGTGACATATACCTATTTTGGTAGATTAAATACAAGACAGGTTGTTGCATTTTGGACCATCTGCAGTGGCTTGTTGATACATGTGGGGCATACTGCTAGTAGTCAGACCAATCCCTGGACCAGAAGTTAAAGTATGATTTTGGGAAAGTTATACAGAGTCATAAATGATATATTCTTTGACAATGTACAATTAAAAACATCTAAATAAATAACCCCATAAGATACAGTACATATTTAGAAGTTTTTAAGCCTATGTTTTTCTCAGCTGTACAGTTGTGTGAATCACACAGTGAAGTACAACCTGAGCTGTAACAGAACAGTGCTGATTATGCACAAGAGCTTTACCAGGATTTTTTGTTTCTGTTTTTTTTTTGTTTTTTTTTTATTTAATTGTTCATGCAATTGTTAGTTGATCTGGTATGTTATCTTACAAAATAGCAGTTCAAACCATATGGGTTGGTTTTTCCAAATATTATAACAAACCCTGGGTTATGTTTGGTGGTTGTTGGGTGAAAGGCAAAACAGTTCAATAAAGTAACTGGAATAATGTAATATTCATAGGCAAGTGATTTTAAAACTGTTCTGTATTAGAAATTAATCAGTGAGTTATTTCTGCTTTTTTAAAAAAAATATTAATATGCTTGAAGGAAATATGATAAAATTGCAGTTAATATGTAGTTAACTTTGATTTAAAATTTTGATAATGCGACAATTGGTATACACTTTTTTAAATCGAACAGCCACCCTTGTATAAATTAAAACATTCTTCCATAGAAGCTAACATTTCAAATGTGGTGGGGGAAGTAGCAGTTTACAAAGAGGTCATATTAGGGATTTGTCTGCAATTATCACCAGGAAATGCATCTAACAGTGTTATTGTGCCAATTGTTTTTGTCCTTTAATAAAACGTATAATTTTACACTTAGTAACATGTACATGAAAATATTGTATATTTAGACAATAAAGCAATATGTTTTACTAATTTGGAATTTTTGTTATCCATACACAAGCTCAAAATAAAGATGTTTCCACTGAGGTAAAGCATCAACAAACAAAATCACATAAAATAATAATAATAAAAAAAAAAAAATTTAAATCTGATGTGGCTGTTTTATAGTTTGGCTGGCTGTTTAGTTTGAACACTGCCACTAAATAAATACTATTTGTGAAACATATTTAAGTACTCTCCATGTACTTTTCCCTCTATTTAAAATCATAATCATCTTTTAGAAAGGCAGGTAGTATCTTTGAAAAAATCATTATTAGTGGTGTGTGACTTGCATAAACCATTTTTTGTGAACCCATTATGTTTGCAAATCACAAGATCATCATCACCAATTTGGCAGACAATCGAATTTACACAGTGTGTAGTCCAATTGCAGAACATCTGGTTCTAAAAAAATGTCTGCATTTACTTGTGTTCCATGGTTGCAGCGAGTGTGGTATAAAGAGGATTTAACTCTACGGTAACAAAGACGTCTAAAGTACTTGAGTATTAAGAAATGGGAAGATGAGAAGCTCACTATGGAGGTGGATTCATATTTTGATATAATCATTCATTTTTACGGACAAAACTTTGGAATCATGCCAGCGTGACCAACAGAGTAGTTCAAAGTAGCCAACAAAAAACAAGGTGCTGTAATAACAATAACCTGATATAATAAATTGGTATCTGTTGTGATAATAAACTAGGGCAATAAATACCTTCATCCATTTTCTATGTGTGTTGACACTGCTTGAAAGAATATTGTTTAAAATGGGCCAAGGCATGATAAACCATTTAAACATAAATTTAATAACATTAACGTGCATTTTTTATTGATCTTAAAGTACTTCTAATCTTATAATTTAATAATATTTAATATTGTATGTTAAACTAAATAGCTGAAATTAACAGAGCAGATCTAAGTTGCGCTTATAGACAAGCAGCCGATTACATTAAGCACATTCAGTTTTCAGCTACCACTCAATTGCACATTTTTTGCAGCAAAAGTTAACATTCTATTGCCCATCCCACTTACAAAGGGGCTATAATATTGTCAAAATATTTCAGATTTTTGCACGGCTAGGTACACGTTCTACTGCTATACTTATGACATATGTAAGCATAAATATTTCAGAGCAAGCTTGGACAATAGGGAAAAGTGCATATCATCATATCACCATCAGATTCTCTTTGGCTAGGTCCCGCTTTATGGTTAGGAATACTGATGCAGCTACTGCTTTTGTTTTGTGGCTACAATTAAACAGCAGGACACAGCATAAGCAGTTACACATATACTTATCATAGGTGAAGTCTGACATTATGACTTGGAGGTCCAAAAAGCACTGGGGGAAAAATGCAATTTTCCAAGGTCAACAATCAATAAACTAGCTGTCACAGTGCTGTGCAAAGTTAGTAAGAAAAAGCCAGGAATGGAAATAAAATACTAAATCAGCGTCTTGACTGACACTAATTGATAAGAAAATGCCTTAAAAAGTAGAGTTGGTATATACCTACTCTCTGAAGGAATGGACACACAAGTTAACCATCAGCTCTAAACGAATGCAAGATTCATGTATTAAATAAAATAAAATAAAAAGTATGGAACTTGACTAGTCTGAGCTGTCAGAAAAATTGACAATACAGCTGTGGTTTGAAACTAGGGCATTTTTGACCATGAAATTCATTTGGCCCAACTGACAGATAATAGCTTCTATATTTCAATAGACTACATTAGCTGGTGTAAAATATTACTACTGGTTTTTCTTATTACTGACATCTCCCCAGTTTGAGTCACATATAAACATTTAGAAATTAAGATAATAATCAAAGACCAGATTTTTACTGGAATGCACAATATGTGATTTCAACCAACATACTGGTGATGTTTATTGCTGGTAAGTGGGACTGCTAATCATTGGATATTGTGGGAGGATAACTCTTCAGATTACACACACATACTTGGGTAACTTTAATTTACTTCTATTATTATCTTTTATGTATGTAATATGGATGAATTTCCAAAGACATTTACTTAGGGGTGGATGCTTTGGTCATATTAATGACAAATGATAACAATTCATATTTATTATCAATATGCATTTCCATTTATAAATCTTCTGAGACAAATGCCATGTTGTGCGGCAGGTTCGTGTCAGAAAATGCACATCTTGGTTTTTATATGTCTGGGTAGAAACCAAGCAGTGGCGTTTAATAAATTAAAAAATTCTGGTGGAGCCACATAGACCCCAGAAAGAGACAACACTATCAGAAAGAACAAAGCCATCCTGGGAAGGCATGCAGAGACTTTGTGTGTGCATGCATCTACGTGAGTTTAAGTGTCTGTGTAAGAGACAAAATGTAAGTAAGAGAGAGAAAGGGAGATGATCAAGCAGTTAAAGAGCAGCACTTACAAGATGCACTACATTGCTTAAATCCATTAGCCTAGGTATGTGACTGCCTGTGAGTATCATGAAGGGTTATCTAATGGAGTTGGGAGGAAGAGTGTGCAAACGTGTATTGCCTCTGATTCCAAGTGAGCTGTGTGAAGTGGATCTGACAGCAAGAATGTGCAGAACAGAAAAGATCACTGAAATTGCATAGAAGGAAATGAGACCTAGCAGCAACAGAGTTGGAGGGCTGCCAAGGAAGGAAATGGTCTCCAGTAAGCCTTGAGTGAAGGAGCATGGAAGAAACACTATAATAGGCTACCAGCACCAGTGATGATAAAAAGTCAGCCAAATAACACCACAAAAAGGACAGAAAATGACTATGACTATTATTTTGTTATACGGTACAAGCTCCAAATGACAGCATTAAAATCTCAGTATCAACAACAAATACTCAATACTAAATGCAAACACATTAATTCTCTAAGAATACTACCCACAGTGTTGTGAGGTTCAACCTTATTAATTAGAGTCAATACAAACAGAAAGGTTGAACAGGTAAAAGCTGTTACATGTGCTGTGTTAGTGAGCAAGCAACTCTGTGAGCAACAAATCTGTACCTTTATTGGTTCATGAGAGGTGAACATATGATATTGAATCCATTTGAGTAGCAGAGCAGTGTGTTTCAACAGATATTGGCCATGCCCGAGTACATAAGTAATCTGAAGTACATTTGTTTGAAATTACATTTTAGTCTGAACAGTATATTAAAAAACATCAAATTGGTATTTAATATTTTACTGTAATATGGATTTTTGTCCATACTGCCCACTACTACTAAATGCTACATGCATTCTAATTAGTTAAGCAGGGGATTAAACAACCACAGCATTATAAACAGAGACCACATTTTAAAAGTCAAGAAAACGAAAACAATTTACCTCAGTGCAATATGAACACTTGCTTGCTACATGTCAAACATTTAGCAGGTCCTGGACTGACACTGTAAATACCATGGACAAAGGGCAGGCATCCCAACTGGGATGGAAGATGATTTCTTGTCTGGCCAGGAGGCCATAATGGAAGAATAATAAATGGACTTGGTGAATGTGGATCAATTACCCTGCATGACAGATGGCAGTGTTCCCCAAGGTTGATCCCAGTTAGGACACTTGTGGGGAATTGGAGTGTCCGGACGCGCAGCCTTGTTGGCGTCCTTGGGTGCCGTTAGAAAGAACTACCAGGGGGAAAACTGCCCTGGTTTCCATATGACGCAGAGGTGCTCTGGATGACCAATTCTGCAACACTGGAAACACTGCCACATTTGGCTTAAAAGAAGCCTGCTAACTCACCTTGGAGAGGCAGTGGGCAAAACTCACCTGTTGGAGTGAAGGTGAGTCTACTTTTTGTATTGACTGTCTTCATTGTTGGAAGTTGTTGGAGATAATTAGAACCCATTATTTTTAAGGTAAGAGTTGAGTTGGGTGAAATTGTGTCTGTGGTTTGGGGAGCAGTGGTGTCCTCTTTGTCATAACACACATAAATAGTAAACACTAGGAATAAAAAAAGTGTTGTAATTTCTATATTGGTGTGACCGAAACGCATACAAAGACCCTTAAAATAAAGCCTGCAATGTGTAATTTAATTACATCTGAATTGCTTGATTTGTAATTTTAAACCGTGGAGCAGGGGGGTAAATCAAGGAAAAATGTGTCTTTGTCAACTTCCAGCCCCTGGTCAAAGCACTGAATACCAATTGCCCGTTCAAATCCCTCTCTTTGACTGCCGTGCTGTAAATTTAAAATGGAGAAGCCACAAAAACTGTGACATAATGCTCAAAGCTACCACAGCAGTATAATACATAACTTCATGCACTGCTTTTTATATACATTCACATCTGCGAACTTTAACACTAGAATCCATGAAGCCTGCGAACACATTCATAATTTTACTCGCATCTATGCACCAATAGCGCCTTTGTTTTGCAAATGTGTCAATTGGCAAAAAGCAGGCAGCCTGCTATCCCATCCCCCTGAGGTGTCTGGAATTGTATTGGAAAATAATATATCGTTATTTAAAATAGACGTATTTCATGTGTATTATGTTTCTAAAACGATCTGTGTAGACGCAGGATGACATTTCCTGTGAAGCAAGAAATGCTGAACACATAAATTGAAATTTTATTAATATGTTACAGTAATAACGACAAAATGTTGACATGAAGTGTGTAATGTGTTAAGACTGAAGTCCAAATATCAAATAAACACTGTCACAAATGGTAAAACAAGTGTGTTTTTACTCAAGAATAAAAGCAAAGCAAAGAAAATCTTTCAATTTACATGTTGCTGTCAATGTGTGAAAACTGAAACATATCAATCGATACGAAGTAAAGTGTATTTGCGTCTTTCACGGTGGAAACGCAGCTGGCTCAATGATATCCCCCTTCACTGGTGCAGAGGAAAGAACTGCTGTTTCATAATCGAGACGTTTCAGGTCTGATCCTTGGTCCTCCCTGCATTTAGCACTTTGAGTGGGTGGGCTGCTTTAATCGTTACTATTATATAATAAAAACATACATTTGATTTTAGTCTCTAACAAATCAATGAAACAAGTGTGTGTTTATTCAAGAAAACTGAATAAAACCATATAAAAAAAATCTCACATAACTTACAATCTTAATAGCCTGTGTAAAGATTTGGTACTTGTAAAAATTATTGTGTTTTTTATTCAGTTTTATTCTCTCTGTCACGTTCAAGCTCCCCCCCGATCTGACACTGTAGTTTTTAAATAAAGAGGATGTATAATGAAACAAGTGTGCTTTTATGTGTGTTTTTTTTAATTTGGTTTTTACTCAGTTTTATTCTGGAATACAAGGTATACAAAAATGTCATCTAATGTGCTTAGAACCCTATATACCCAAAGGGGAAAAGGACATTCTGTTGTCAAATAATCCTAAAAGACAATTTGGAGGAGAAAAAAATAAATAAATTGGGTTTTGGGGATTTCAAGATGGGTATGAACCTAGATGCCTGTTATCTAGGTACCAAGTCCAAGGAAGCAAGAAATTAGAGTGCCATATTTACAAATGTGTGATATAATTTTAAGGGACTAAAAAGAAAAATAGGATGGTAAGCTGGGAAACATTAAATTACATTCTATGGAAGACAAAGACTGGGAGATGGAGGACAAGGTAAGCTAGAAGCATAGTGGTCAAAGCCCCAGTAATAAAGCTCAAAGTCTGGAAGGTCCACCTGTGCATCAGACCCATCCCAGATTAGTGTTGAATGTTAAATGTAAAGCTTTTTGCGGTTGGGAAGCCTGGCACTAGCAAAATGAAAGCAGTTAACATTTTAATAACTGCTAACTGGAATTGATAAGACAGAGGAAGAGTAGATTGGGAATTGAGAGAGTCTTTGGCACCACTCATAACACTAAAGCAATATACAGTACTATAAATATAAAACTATAAAATATTTTGAACCAAGTAAGAAATTGCAATGCCATGGTATTTAAACAAAGTCGCTATTAGCACAGTCAAGTGAAAACAGGCCTGTTAGAACTGGCGATCCCAAACAGAAGAGCAGATTTGGATGAATTTATTTTGCATTCAGCTAATGACTCCTAAGAATAGCTCACTATCTATTTAAACCCACTTGAATCTCATAATAGCTTTAACAGGCCCGAAAAGGATATAACTACTATGTCAGATTGCTTTCATAAACTAGAGCTCTGCACCTAATATTATAATTCCCTGGAAACTGATTTGAGACTCAGAACTAGTCTGTACAATTGGATTAAAAATGGATTATAGATTTTTGACGTACACCATGAAAACTGGAACCAATATGTATTCCATGCATGTACTCCCAGGAATATGTGCTTAGCCCCATTTTACTTCCCACTCATTCATGACACTGTGGCTAGATATAGCTCAAATATCATCTTCATGTTTGCAGAAACAATTCTGACTGTTGCAGTAATCACTAACAATAATAAGTCAAATGACAAAACATGGTCTGGCATCTTGGTGTCCTGACAATAACTTCACCATTCATAATGATAAAAACAAGGAACTAGCTATTTACTTCAAGAAACAAGGTAGTGGTTATGCATCTATTTAAATCAATTAATTGTTATAAAGATATGCTGCAGTTTCGGGCTTTAAGGCACCCTCATCATTACCTATTTAAAGATCCCACAATACAGTGGGGAAAAGGATCTCTTACTCAACATTTTAGAAAATGAGTGGAAGGCGGCCATGCATAGAATTCACTCTAGCTCCATATGCACAAAGCATTCAATTATTCAACTTAACATCTTTTATCAAGCACATATTGTATATCTCATTTAACACTAGAATTCCTGAAGCCTATGAAAAAGTCATAACCCTGGGCCACCTTAAATTCCTTTGCACCTCTCCACCAGCATCTTTTGACTTGTAAATGAAATGTGTCAATCAGCACATGCAGCCTGCTATCCCATTCCCCCACCAACACAGCTGAAGTTCTCCTAGCTCAAGTCTCTTTAAGTGGGTGTGAGGTGCCTAGAGTTGCATAGGGTAAATAATACATGGTTATTTGGAATACATACATTTCATGTGTGTTTTGTGTTTACAACAATCTGGGTAAATGTAGGATGACAGGAAATTCAAGGCAAGAAATGCTGAACACATACCTAAAACAGAAACTTTTTCTTGAATAAAAGCGCATGTTTATTTGACATTTAGACTCAAGTCTTAACACATTATACACTTCACATTATTATTCCTATAACATGGAAAAAGTTTCTGTTTTAGGTATATGTTCAGAATTTCTTGCCTCACATTTCCTGTCATCCTTAATTTACCCAGATCGTTGTACAGTCCCTGACAAAAGTCTTGTCGCTTCTCTATTTTTTAGAAACTCCTGCTATTAACCTGACTTTTAATCAATCAACTGGTGTTAGAAATAGCTCATATGAAAAGCTAAAGCCCTCCCAAATGATGTTTAATGCACTGAAATAAATTAGTTTCACTGAAAAAAGATTTATCATTTAATCAAGACAGAAAGGTCAAATTTGGGCAAGACAAAAGTTTTGTCGCCTATACAGAAAATGAACAACTTTACTGCAAATCCAAAAATATGTCAGCAATTTAAGTAGTGGTGCTGTGAGATCCAAATTTAATATCTTGTATGACTTCCATGAGCTTGAAGGACAGCATCCATGCGGTTTGGCAAGGACTCATACAATTTATTGATGAAGTCATCAGGAATAGCAAAGAAAACAGTCTTGCATGCCTCCCAGAGTTCATCTTATTCTTTGGTTTCGTCTTCCATGCTTCCTCTTTCATCCTACCCCAGATATGCTCAATGATGTTCATGTCTGGTGACTGGGCTGGTCAATCCTGGAGCATCTTGATCTTCTTCGCTTTAAGGAACTTTGATGTGGAGATGGAAGTATGCGATGGAGCACCATCCTGCTGCAGAATTTGGCCTTTTTTATGGTTGGGAATATAAGAGGTAGCTAAGATTTCTTGGTATTTTAGACTATTGATGTTGCCTTCCACCCTGCAGATCCCTCGCATACCCCCATACTGGATGTAACCCCAGACCATGATTTTGCCTCCACCAAACTTCACTGTTTTCTGGGTAAATCTCGGCTCCATGCGGGTTCCAGTAGGTCTCCTGCAATATTTGCGGTGACTGTGGTGTAATTCAACAGAAGATTCACCTGAAAAATCCACCTTCTGCCACTTTTCCAGCGTCCATCCTTTTAGCAGGCTGTGGGCCTTGGCAAATGCCACACGGTTTTTCAATTGTCTTTTGTTTAGTGCTGGCTTATGGGCACTGATTCGACCGTGGAGGCCATTTCAAGACAGAATCCGACAAACTGTTCTGGTTGACACAGGGACTTCAGGTGACCAGGTCTCGTGGAGCTCTGCTGCAGTGGAAAATGGGCTGGCCTTGGATTTTCGAGCCAACAAACGGTCCTCTCGAGCAGTTGTCTTGCGGGGTCTTCCTGACCTGGGCTTGTCAAAAACGTCTCCAGTCTCTTCAAATCTTTTTTTTATCCTGTGAACTTGACGCTGAGACACATTGAAGGTGTTTGCCACATCAGCAGTGGATTTGGTCTTCAGCCTCTTGATAATCAACACTTTAGTCTCAGGGTGAATCTTAGGCATGTTTGCAGAGGTCTAGTTGCAGTTGATGTGAAGGTCTAGTGTACTGGGGTTCTTTTTATACACACCTGAGACCTAATTGATCCATTATGAGTCACAGGTGAAGCTCATATGACAAGGAGACAACACTTATGTCTTGCCAAAAAATGGGCTTTACCAAGCTGTGAATATTAGAATACTTTTTGTCAGTTTCGTTTTGCACTGAAACATTATTACAAAAGCTGATGGGATTAAAATGACCCATTTCTTGTAACAAAATCTTGATTAGAAATATATTTTAGCGGCACTTCAGATCAATTTGTACACAAGCGACAAGACTTTTGTCAGGGACTGTAGACACAGAACACACATGAAATGTATGTATTCCAAATAATATATTATTTACCCTATACAACTGCAGGCACCTCACACCCAGATAAAGAGACTTGAGCTGGGAGAACTTCAGCTGCATCGGTAGAGGGATGGAATAGCAGGCTGCTTGTGCCAACTGGCACATTTTCAAAACAAAAGACGCTGATGGAGAGATGTGAAGGAATTTAAGGAGGCCCGGGATTATGACTTTTTTCGTAGGCTTCAGGGATTCTAGTGCTAAAACTGTCTACAATGTTTCCAGGGCAAGATCCATCCCACAAACGTTGCAATTGAGCTCCAACCTCACTGGGCCACCATGTTTTGGGCATATAACAAATGAACATCATTCTAGACAAAAATTTTTAAGTGCCTATTAGACAGCCTTGGTGTCACAATCACTCCTAATCCATTAATAAGTGTGTTTGGTGTACTCCCAGATGGGCTTAAAATGGAGAACTTTAATTGCCTTTGCTTCACTATTAGCACATAGACTTATCTTGCTCAAATGGAATAATCCTAGCACACCACTTTTAAGTCAGGGGGTAACTGATGTTGTATACTATTTGAAATGTGAACATTTTTTTTAAGTGTAGCAGGATATAATCAATAACATATTAGAATAAGATTTTATATTGAAGAGAAGGACTTCTTTACCTCTTTACTACTCTCAAAGTTTTACTCTTGCTGTTGGCCTTCCTCTCTTTCTCATGGGTGGAGGCTGAATTGAATTTAGTTTTGTCAAGTTTGACTTGATTTTATGGAATGTTACATGCTTTTAATAAATACAATACACTGTATTTTAATAAAATAAACTGGTCCCCTTACATAACTGCAATAAACAAGAAGTATTTTTACACTTAAATACACACTGGTTTAAACATTTTTAGAAGAGTAGTATAAACAGCTTATGCCAATAGTATTAAAAAAAAAAAAAAACTTAAGTCAATAGAAAACATTTATGAAGTCTGTTTGCTCAGCCTTTCACGTCACAGAAACAGGAGGACCCAAGTATAGCGTGAATGCAAAGCATCTTAAATAGTATAGTTGGAAGTAAATTCACCCCTACCAGAAATTTAGGGGCCACTAGGAGAGGAGAAAACTTAGAATGAGTTGCTGGCAAGGAGGTTCATGATACATGTGAAGGCAACTATGTTGCACAAGCAATATTTTCTTATACCCACTTGGTTGCTTCCACTTTATTTACTATAATTTAATACATTTCTGTTATTTCTTTGTAAATGCTACTGTATATGATTTTATTTAAATTTTGGGAGAAAACTAAATGGCTGGGGACTGAAAAATATATTAGAGATCACTTGTTTACAGTTAGTTGTGTTCAGGAATTATTCCAATACAAAAGATGACCATCTCAAGAAAAAAAAAACCTACATTTTGCAACTTACAAAATTAACAAGCAGAAAGAACACATTTATGGGTTTATTTTGTTGTTTACTTACTTTGGCTACAAGACCCATATCTTCTATAGTTGCCTTTTCACTTGGAAATTGAGAAAAAACATTTTCTATTATGGAAATAACAGCATCAACATTGACATCTGTTTTTGGACATCCCAGGGGAAAGTAAAATCTTGGGATATTTGCACTCAAAGATGGCACTAAAGGCTCTTCTTTCTTCACTTGAGTCTGCAAATAAGCAAGAAAAATCTTTTGTCAATTTATAAAACATTTATAAATGTAAACAGAATGGAATGAACATGTCCTATATATAAAGAAATAAAAGACATAGGAAATAAAAATCAATGTGTCTATTTTATAGTAGTTAATAATAATTAATGTGAGTTTATTCAAAATTGAGAGTAGATGCATTTACCTCACTTAAAATGAGTTGGATTAATTTCTAGGTGAGGAGAAACTTAAAAAAAAGACATTTGCTGTCATTATGCTAAGTCTGCCTGCATATAATCCAATAAATAAAGCTGAACACTATGAATTTGCATGTTTGTCTGGAAGGGAAATCCATACCTCCATCCTCTCTCTGCCAAACTGAACACAGGATCTGTATAGTTGAAGACCATATGGTATGTTTCATTATGAAATTCTAACCCTTGTGAAATTTTATGGATCTCACCTGCACATTATTAGGAAGTGCCCATTGGAGGCATTTTGGAACATGGCACAGGTATGCTCCCCACATTGAATTTCATTTGAGAAACTTTATTTGGAAATGTATTTAGTGACTGCACCTGCATGTTATTCCACCCAGGGCAGTGCAGTGTACCCAGTTAGTCTTAAAGTAAAATGTATTTCTTTAGATACAGTAAAAATGTGATGTGGTTTTAAAATACTTAATAGTAATATTACATTAATTAAATAGCAAATAATTTTATTGAGCTTGATTTCAATTTGTATAAGACTTCACAGGCTGTATGAGAAAAATGATCTAAAACTTCTATCCAAAATGACAAACTAAATGGTGAGTGAACAAGAAAGAACTAAATTATCCGACAAACAACGCTAAAGGACTAAAGTGAAAATGTTTTCCATATAATTTTAATTCTTCACACTATATTTGACTATTACAAATTGAGTGCTTATTTGGGTATCTATTAAAATACACATTTCTTATATTTAATACAATTGATTACAACTGCAGAAAAAAAATACAACAATGAAAAAAAGCAACAGTAATTACCTCTGATCTCTGATGTTATTCAGAACAAGAATACTTTGAAAATAGAATTTTACATTAAAAGATAATACAGTGGACTCAGACAGAATTCAGACACTTTCAATTTCTGCACACTTCATTCTGATTTATATTTAATTTTCACTGGATAAATTTGCCAGTATTGCCCTTGAATTTACACTGAATAGCCAGAGTTATTAAAATTATTGCAAAAACAATCAAAAACAAAAAATCTATCACAGAATGTAGCAGTTACTATGAAATACATAAAAAAAACTTTTGATTTTAATAAAAGCGGATCCTGTCACTTGTGCTCTGTACTTTAACTATGGTTTTCCTTTAACTCATGAAAAACATGGAAAGGGAAAAATGGGCCTCTCCAAGAATGCTAAGTATCCCACTACTGTTACTGAGTTGAATTTTACCACTATGGCAGCCCACATATACATGTACACATTCCAATTTATGATCCAATATCTGGGGCCTCATATATAACACAGTGTGCAGAATTCACACTAAAACATGGCGTATGGACAAAAATAGAAATGTCCGTATGCCCAAAAAAAATTAGATATACAGTCATATGAAAAAGTTTGGGAACCCCTCTTAATTCTTTGGATTTTTTTTTATCATTGGCTGAGCTTTCAAACTTGCAACTTCCTTTTAATATGTGACATGTCTCATGGAAACAATAGTATTTCAGCAGTGACATTAAGTTTATTGGATTAACAGAAAATATGCAATATGCATCATAACAAAATTAGACAGGTGCATAAATTTGGGCATCCCAACAGAGATATTACATCAATACTTAGTTGAGCCTCCTCTTGCAAATATAACCGCCTCTAGACGCCTCCTATAGCCTTTGATGATAAATGCCTGGATTCTGGATGGAGATATTTTTGACCATTCTTCCATACAAAAACTCTCCAGATCAGTTAAATTTGATGGTTGCCAATCATGGACAGCCTGCTTCAAATCATCCCATAGATTTTCGATGATATTCAAGTCAGGGGACTGTGACAGCAATTCCAGAACATTGTACTTCTCCCTGTGCACGAATGCCTTTGTAGATTTTGAACTGCGTTTTGGGTCATTGTCTTGTTGGAATATCCAACACATGCATAACTTCCAACTTTGTGACTGATGCTTGAACATTATCCTGAAGAATTTGTTGATATTGGATTGAATTCATCCGGCCCTAGACTTTAACAAGGGCCCCAGTCCCTAAACTAGCCACACAGCCTCACAGCATGATGGAACCTCCACCAAATTTGACAGTAGTTAGCAGGTGTTTTTCTTGGAATGCGGTGTTGTTCTTCCGCCATGGAAAGTGCTTTTTATGACCAAATAACTCAATTTTTGTCTCATCAGTCTAAAGTACTTTGTTCAAAAATGAATCTGGCTTGTCTAAATGAGCATTTGCATACAACAAGCGACTCTGTTTGCGGTGTGAGTGCAGAAGGGGCTTCCTTCTCATCACCCTGCCATACAGATGTTCTTTGTGCAAACTGTGCTGAATTATAGAACAATGCACAGATACACCATCTGTAGCAAGATGTTCTTGCAGGTCTTTGGAGGTGATCTGTGGGATGCCTGTAACCATTCTCACAATCCTGTGCATATGCCGCTCCTGTATCTTTCTTTCTGTCAGACCTGAGTTTAACAAGCAAATGTGCCTGTGGCCTTCAATTTCCTGATTACATTCCTTACAGTTGAAACTGACAGTTTAAACCTCTGAGATAGCTTTTTGTAGCCTTCGCCTAAACCATGACACTGAACAATCTTTGTTTTCAGATCTTTTGAGAGTTGCTTTAAGGATCCCATGCTGTCACTCTTCAGAGGAGAGTCAAAGGGAAGCACAACTTACAATTGACCACCTTAAATACCTTTTCTCATGATTGGACAGACCTGTCTATGAAGTTCAAGGCTTAATGAGCAAATCCAACCAATTTGGTGTTGCAAGTAGTCAGTATTGAGCAGTTACATGCATTCAAATCAGCAAAATTACAAGGGTACCCACATTTTTGCACAGCCAGTTTTTCACATTTGATTTAATTTCATACAACTAAATAATGCTTCACTAAAAATCTTTGTTCTGAAAACACCCCAGTACTCAGATGTTCCTAGGAAATGAAAGACATACCACTGTTATCTTTTTTGTTGAAAGTAAATTATTATGCAGGCTGAGAAGGGTGCCCAAACTTTTTCATATGACTGTTTAAACTGTGCATAAGCAAAGTTACATGCGCTTTCCATTACAAATCCCAATCAACATGAAATTTATCGCTCATGCACGCGCCTATAGCCCCATCTCCAATCCTTCCAGAATTACAGCTATTTATATATGCAAATCAATATAAAATAGCCCCTTTTGTTCAGTGTTTTGTTAAAAGACAATGGCAAAAGCATGTGGAAAAAAGAAGAATTTCAGCAAATGCGAACTGATGGAGTGGTACAGCATGGCAGAGGCACTCAAAAGTTCAAGTTCAGACAGTCACACAGTGCTCGAAATAAAGAAAAGAAGTGGTCACATATCAAAGTTGCCATGAAAAGGCAAGTTGCAGCCCACAAAAAAAGGTCAATGTCGAGATTAAATTTGACATTTTTTCATCTTAAAATCGATGCTTAATTTACTAGAGTTTCTCAAGCCCTATTGTAACTAAAGTTGCACGTTAAATGCTTTGTATTCTAAGTGTTTCCCAGCCCAGACTATATGTCTACACGGTTTCTAAAACGGCCTCTCTCTTATACCAACAGGAGCACAGGCAGTGATTGCCACACAGAACACATTACATTCATGATATTACAGCTCTCTGAACATTTTATAATACTAAGATGTATACCTGATATTTTCATGATGAAATGCATTAATCCATGTATTAAACATGTGGGGGCACGGTGGCACAGTGGTAGTAATGAGCGGACGCCCTGTCCAGGGATTGTTCTTTCCTTGCACACAATGCTTGCTGGGATGGGCGCCACCCTGGACTGAATAATTTATCGCAGCAGTACTATCTGTGTAAAACGTACCAACCCCCAATTCCTGTCCTTCCACTTTCTTTCTCTCTGTAACCAAATCGCCACACAATAAGCGTCTGTAATAAATGTAAAACCAGCAGTAAAGCTTAGAATGCCAATTGTTCAATACTTTTAAGCAATATTGAAAAATCATCTTTATACATGTTTAATTATTCCATCTATCCAGGGTTATGCCAGTCCCAGTAAGCATAAGGCAGGAACAATCCCAAGATCTCTAAATGATTGCTCTCTTCTAATTCTTCCATTTGCAATATCTTCTAACAATGTTAAATCAGCCATGGTATTTGGAATAGTTTGGCCATTCCATGCACCATTATATTGTTACAGATTGAATCAAGTGCCTTAAATTTGCAATTAACATTATTAATATAGTAATATGCAATTAATTCTGGTATTTTTGATAAAGCCCGAGTCATGGATGCAAATATGAAAAAAAGGAAAGCTGCACAGAAAGAGTAGCATTAATTTGATGCTGGGTGTTGCCCATTTGCAAAACTAAGAAGAAATGTGTCTACACACGGTCTGAGGCTGGTGTGAAAATGGGTGTGGCTTTACATTAAATTTAGTTTTTATACATCTCAACGCAAGTGTGGAAAACGGTGCACATAACATTTTTATATGAGAGCCCTGATGGTTTTATTTTAGAGATTCAACAATTTATAGATACAATAACATGTTTGAGTGATGTAACATGTAACAGTAATTCATTTCTTCTCCAAACACAGAGATATCCCAATTCTTGTCACAGAAACTCCAAGCAGTATGTGACATGCAAGTTTCATATCAACTATTTTCACAATGCACAAAAGTCAAATATTACAGCCAATACCACAACAAATGTCATTTTAAAGAAACGTTTAGAAAATATTGAAGATGACGCTAAACAATTATACCACAACATGTCAAAACTTCAGAAGAATTTTTAAAAGTTATGTAAATATTCATAAAATATTACATTAATGCCATCATGTTCTCTTTACGGAAGGAAGCCAAAAGTATTTCCTTAGAGAATAACATCATAATACTTCCTTAATGGTTATAATTAAAAATACTGCCTGCGCTTGGGAAAGCAGATCATAACCTGCTTCTGCTTCAGCCCCACTACAAACCAAGAGTGAGGGAGCGACCTACAACCACACGCTCATTCAGGAAGTGGTCCCCTGAGGCATAGCAGGCTCTGAGAGACTGCTTTGGAATTACGGACTGGGATATCCTGCAGAGGTCACATAGTGAAAACATTGAGGAGGTTGTTGACAGCACTACTAACTACTGTGGTGGCTCTGAGGCTAGGGATCTGCACTGACAATTAGAAGGCTGCCGGTTTAAATCCCGTAAAAACCTGCAATTGCTGAGCGCTTTCAGTAGTGAGAAAAGCACTATATACAGGTGCTGGTCATAAAATTAGAATATCATGACAAAGTTGATTTATTTCAGTAATTCCATTCAAAAAGTGAAACTTGTATTAGATTCGTTAATTACACACAGACTGAAGTATTTCAAATGTTTATTTCTTTTAATTTTGATGATTATAACTGACAACTAATGAAAGTCCCAAATTTCAGTATCTCGGAAAATTAGAATATCAATTAAGAGCAATGCAAAAAAAGGATTTTTAGAAATGTTGGCCAACTGAAAGGTATGAACATGAAAAGTATGAGCATGTACAGCACTCAATGTTTAGTTGGGGCTCCTTTGGCCTGGATTACTGCAGCAATGCTGCGTGGCATGGAGTCGATCAGTCTGTGGCACTGCTCAGGTGTTATGAGAGCCCATGTTGCTCTGATAGTGGCCTTCAGCTCTTCTGAATTGTTGGGCCTGGCATATTGCATCTTCCTCTTCACAATACCCCACAGATTTTCTATGGGGTTAAGGTCAGGCGAGTTTGCTGGCCAATCAAGAACAGGGATACCATGGTCCTTAAACCAGGTACTGGTAGCTTTGGCACTGTGTGCAGGTGCCAGGTCCTGTTGGAAAATGAAATCTGCATATCCATAAAGTTCGTCAGCAGCAGGAAGCATGAAGTGCTCTAAAACTTCCTGGTAGACGGCTGCGTTGACCTTGGACCTCAGAAAACACAGGGGACCAACACCAGCAGATGACATGGCACCCCAAATCATCACTGACTGTGGAAACTTTACACTGGACCTCAAGCAACGTGGATTCTGTGCCTCTCCTCTCTTCCTCCAGACTCTGGGACCTTGATTTCCAAAGGAAATGTAAAATTTACTTTCATCAGAGAACATAACTTTGGACCACTCAGCAGCAGTCCAGTGCTTTTTGTCTTTAGCCCAGGCGAGACGCTTCTGACGCTGTCTCTTGTTCAAGAGTGGCTTGACACAAGGAATGCGACAGCTGAAACCCATGTCTTGCATACGTCTGTGCGTGGTGGTTCTTGAAGCACTGACTCCAGCTGCAGTCCACTCTTTGTGAATCTCACAATCCTCTCCAGGGTGCGGTTATCCCTATTGCTTGTACACTTTTTTCTGCCACATCTTGTCCTTCCCTTCGCCTCTCTATTAATGTGCTTGGACACAGAGGTCTGTGAACAGGCAGCCTCTTTAGCAATGACCTTTTGTGTCTTGCCCTTCTTGTGCAAGGTGTCAATGTTCGTCTTTTGGACAACTGTCAAGTCAGCAGTCTTCCCCATGATTGTGTAGCCTACAGAACTAGACTGAGAGACCATTTAAAGGCTTTTGCAGGTGTTTTGAGTTAATTAGCTGATTAAAGTTTGGCACCAGGTGTCTTCAATATTGAACCTTTTCACAATATTCTAATTTTCCGAGATACTGAATTTGGGACTTTCATTAGTTGTCAGTTATAATCATCAAAATTAAAAGAAATAAACATTTGAAATACATCAGTCTGTGTGTAATGAATGAATCTAATATACAAGTTTCACTTTTTGAATGGAATTACTGAAATAAATCAACTTTGTCATGATATTCTAATTTTATGACCAGCACCTGTAAATGCAAAAAATGATTATTATTATATCAACTTCTGTATGGACATTGTAGTTCCAGTAAGAACAGTACGCAGCTATGCTAACAAAAAGCCATGGATTATAAGTGACATCAAGGGCCTTTTGAATCAGAAAAAAGGGCTTTTAAAGGCGGTGATCAGCATGAGCTCAAGCGCATGCAGAAGGAACTCCGAGTCCAGCTCAGGGTGGTGAAGAAGCAGTACAAAAGAAGCTGGAGCAGAAGTTGCAGAATAATAGCATGAAGGAAGTGTGGGATGGGATGAAGATCATCAATGGCTGCAGCTTGAAGCGGGGTGCCACCATCGAGAGAGACGTGGAAAGAGCAAACCTGATGAACAACTTCTTTAACGGGTTTGACCACCCTAACCCACTCTCACTTCAGAGTACTGCATCCTCCACCCATCCTTCTGCTGATACCAGCATAGGAGAAAGTTTCTCCTATGGTGGTAAGCAGAGAGCTGAGGAGACTGTGCCAGAAAAGAAGTGGGTCCAGATGGAGTATCGCCACCACTGTTGAAGGTCTGTGCGTTGGAGCTGGGGAGTCTTCTACAGTGCATCTTCAACCGGAGCCTGGAACAGGGGAGAGTCCCGAGGCTTTGGAAAACATCTTGCATCACCCCAGTCCCAAAGGTATCACGTCCTGGTGAGCTGAATGACTTCTGGCCTGTCGCTCTGATGTCACATGTGATTAAGACCATGGAGTGGCTGCTGCTTCACCACCTGAGGCCACAGGTCCCAAACGCCCTCGACCCTCTGCAGTTCACATACCAGGAGAAGGCTGGCGCAGAGGATGCCATCATCTATATGCTACACTGATCCCTCTCCCACTTGGACAGAGGCAGTGGTGCAGTGAGAATTATGTTTCTGGACTTCTCTAGCACCTTCAACACCATCCAACCTCGGCTCTTTAGTGACAAGCTGACAGAGATGGGAGTAGATTCATACTTGGTGGCATGGATCGTGAACTATCTTACAGACAGACCTCAGCATGCGCATCTCGGGAACTGCAGGTCTGACATTGTGGTCAGCAGCACAGGAGCGCCGCAGGGGACTGTGTTTCCTCCTGTCCTGTTCAGCCTATATACATCGGACTTCCAATACAACTCAGAGTCCTGCCACGTGCAAAAGTTCGCTGACGACACTGCTATTGTGGGCTGCATCAGGAGTGGGCAGGAGGAGGAGGAGTATAGGAACCTAATCAAGGACTTTGTTAAATGGTGCAACTCAAACCACCTACACCTGAACACCAACAAAACATTAACACTATACAAGATTATAGACTGTTATACCTGCCACACACTCTCCACCTTGCACTTTTTAACTTGCACTGCGCTTTTAATGTTCTTTCATTTTTATTGTTTTTATCAGTATGCTGCTGCTGGAGTATGTGAATATCCCCTTGGAGATTAATAAAGTACCTATTTATCTCTATCTAATCTGCACAAAGCAAACATGGACATAAAATGTGTTTCAGATGCTTACACTTCTGCAACACATATAATAAGACTACATTAATAAATGCAACCATGGAACGTACAAACTTTTGAAAGACATAGCTGATAAAATACAAAAAGGAGATAACAGTATTAGGACACTATTTAGGACTGTTGCAAATGCACTTCTCAATGCATCTGAAATTAGTACTCAAGGAGCAACATGGACTCTCCTTAGACTATTTGTCTTATTTCACTTGTAGTGATTGCCAAATTCTGACTAGCCCACCAGAAGAGTAAAAGTAAAAGTAAAAAAATAAAAAACTTGTGAAAAGTAAATGGCACTTGATCCATCATCCAACAACATCTTCCAAGAGAGGATTCTAGTTTGGTGCATGTCAAGACCAGCAGAAATGGAAGATGTCTGTCTAACAAGCTTTGCAGCATATTATGTCCATAAAACCTGTTCAACTTAAATAACAATACAACAACTTTGATGTTAGCCACAAACATTGATTACACTGCCCACTCCCTGCACACCGCAGCACACATACTCCAAAAAGCCTGTTCACTTGAAACCCCAAGTTTACTACCCCCAATATGGATGCAGTTCCATAATACTACATCCAGCCAGTAAAAAAAACTGCAGATCTACTTGTGAAACTTTTTCACCTGTCTTTAACATGATCTGCTTTATTTTTTTGTACCAGTAAAGTGATGCATCTGTGAGATCAAATACATTTCCTAAGCCTCCATCGTTTTCCTACACTTTTAGCCTCAGTATGTGGATGAATATAAATATGTTGAGACAGTGTCATACCACTGTAGCAAAGCACATTTGATGTTAATGGAATGAACTTTCCATTGTCTTTTACAAATGACAGCTAAAAGATGATAAAGATATTCTGACGAACATGTTGGTGAATCACTTTTGAGCCCTTTCCTATATTGTTCCTCAGACCGCATTTTTCCAGCTAGTTATCTCTTCCTGCTTCGCTGATTCAAACGGTATATCCTTGACTTGAAACACATCATTTTATACACACAAGTCACATAGTTGTCACAGATTAGTTACTGGTTCAACTTGCAGACTATCCACTTTTGACATCTCAACAGAGCCTTTTGTGTTAGCAGCACTGTCAGGATCCATAAACTCAAAATTATACCAATTTCTGTTTTTCCCCAATGCTTTACCAGACCGACGTAATACTTTAGCTGTGTGCCACTATCTCTGTCCTCATGCTGTATCTCACAGTTTGCCGCCCTTTTAGACTAACACAATGACACCGTCTAAACTCATGAATTTGCTCAACTTCAACAATGGCATCTTCTATAGGGACTGAACAATTTAGAGTCTCCTTTTTGTCTTCAGTGTCTTCATTATCTTATACTGTGCTAGATAAATCTCTTAATCTCTTCCACTGTTGGTAGTATGTTGATTGTCACATTTATTGGTGACTTTACGTAGTCTAGAATGGAATACCCTTACAAGCGTATCTAGAGTATCTCCATGTCTGACAAATACTACAATTCCATCCTGCCCAATGACAACTCCAAGTCTTATCCATTCTGCGTACAGTCAACTCGTTATTTTGTATGCTTTGCCTCCTGCCTCAAATTTATCATTTACAGATTTAACCTGTCTCTGAAGTGCTCTGCATATTCTGTCTGAACACTCAGCTTCAGTAAATGCTCTCCTTGAAGCATGCAGTGCTGAAGTATGTTCTCCCACTGACACACTCCATGTGCTGCCTTCTACAGCAGGCACTCTATCCATGAAAACAGAAGGAAGATTTGGATTTCGGCCAGATACTAGCTGATAAGGGCTGTACCCATATATATTGTGCATTGTATTTTTTGATATTAGTACCCAACCCGATGCTGTTTCCCAGTTACATTCAGTATCCTTTCTCACTTTTAGTATAATTTCTGTGTCTGATTATGTCTCTCAAGCAGTGCGTTACTCATACAGCTGTGGTCTTTGTTTCAAATGTTAAAATTATCTGCCATATCTCTGATTTGTCATTAAATTCCCGCCCTTATCACTAAACAGTTTCTGAAATGCTCCATGTACACTTATCCAAGAATTAATTAATTGTATCACAATTTCTGACGGTCTCTGTCTTTATGATACATTCACACATTACAGTGCAGAAAGTATCAATGATGTTAATGTACAATACTCCCGTTTCAAGTTCATGTACGTCTATAGCAAAAGTTTCATTGTATTCATAGGCTAGACCAGCTATTGGTTTGCTGCTATCTGGGTTTGGGTATGCCATATTTCAGGCATGTCTCACAATTATCAACAATTTTCCTAAGTATGGATGCACACTATGCATCCTTGTTTCCTGAGCAATGAAGCAAAATCTGTAATCTGTCCACTAAAGCATGTCCAAATTGCAGGTGAAGTTTTAACAAAGCCTTTTGTGTCTCTCTTGTACTCATGTTTTCTAAGACTATTAGAATCTCAGTTTAACAATGGCCATCATGTTTTTCTTTGAGATGTTCACACAGTAGTGACAAGAGCTGGTTAATTCAAGATTCACTGGCTGATTAAACATCACTGTTTTATCATTTTACATGTCTAAAAGTGTCCATGCTGTTTTAAAGGATGTTTTACTTAACAACAATAGGATGTTAGTTGGAACCACTTCTGTTTCAATACTACATCATGCCTGTCCAAACTTTGCAGGAATTTTCACTCGTTTGGTGGAATGCACAATTTTGCCATCTCCAAATCTGAAAGCTCTGTTACTTGAAATGTTTGAGTTCAGCAATGTTTTTTTACTACATTTTGTAGTTGTTTAGCCGTTTCTCTCCACAGACTGTATATGTGCAAACAGTATCAATTATAGCAAATCCTAAAGATTCTACAAAAATGCGTGTGTCTCAGTTTAATTCCTTTGTAAACAATGCAATGTTTCCTTCTTCACAGTCCTCTGTTTTTTTTCCATTTTCCTGTTATTTTAACCTGTTCATTTTTATTTGGGAAGTCTTTAGCCCAGTGGTAGGTACTCAGACAACTGTGGCAGAAGTTTAAAATGCATTATTTGTCAAACAGATTAGAGCCTGGCAATGAAAACCGTTTCGGGCTACTTTGCAAATGCAACCTGTTGCATTGTTTTTGACGTTTGAAATACATGGTTTCTTGTTTAACAGTAATTCCCATTGTTACCAGACATGCCTTTTCTCCAAAAATTCTCTTTAGCACCGATTTCATTGAAGCAAAACTAAGCTCCATACAAGTGGTTAATGTTGGCTGCCTTTTGTTCTTACCTAAACACATAGTATCCAATAGCTCAAAAGCTAGCACACCATCTGGGAAAGCCATGTTATATTTACACATGTGGGAGTATCTCTGCTCAAAATCAATTATATAATCCGCCACAGAAACTACTATTTGCCCTATTAACTCCATTAAAATTTGAATATTCCTTGTGATATGATCATTTTCCTCCTTTAAAAAACAACATCAAGTCTTTCTATCAGAATAATTATACCTTCATCTTTGTTCAGGTCTTCTGCTAAAATAGACATCACAATTTCTCTTGCTCTTCGTGTAAGCAACAGTCCAACTGCAAGTGCATGCTTATTCTTTTCAAGATTAGTAACCAGTGTCCATATAAAAACTTAATTTTTCAAGCTCTTGCATGGCTTGCTTTCATCAAACGCAGGTAGGATTCTATAATTAGCAGCCATCCTCTGCTACCAATGTTAAACTTAAATAATGATACAAAACCTTTGACGTTAGCCACAAACATTAATTAAATTGTCCATTCCCTGAACAGCACAGCACGCTATGCCCACTCCTAAAAGCCCGCTCACTTGAAACCCCGGCTGTACTATTCTGAATAGGGATGCTGTATCATCATACTATAAATAAGAGTGCACATATAAGATACAGAACTTAACAAAACCAACAGCTAAAGCTAGAAGAAGCACAAATTCAACAGGAAGAATCTATCAGAAACTTACACAAAAAGTAACAAACCAAAAGTGACTCATTGCAGAAATTATAGCTTGGTCCATGACCCTGGTAATATTTATAGGGTACTTGTCATGCTTTAAAACCATGGAGGAATGAGGAAGGAGAGGAGAAGCTCCTGAGTGTTAACCATCTGGGAATATTTTAAAGGAATCAAGATCTCATTAAGAATTCATAAAGCCAATAGTTCATTCAGATAATAACGCAAAATTGCTTATGATGACTGCCGATTTGGAGCAAAGAGCTTTTCAGAAAACCCACCACCCAACCGAGGACCCAAAGACAAAATAATACCAACCATTTGGTTATGGCCCAAGACAGCCTGAAGGTGACATTTCCCAAGAAATATCTGCAGAATTAATTAATGATTTTGTAATATTTAAAATTACAGATCAAAATTTCTGGTAATGAATATCAATTAGTACTTTATTATGCACATGACTTAATATTTCAAACTACATGAAACTCCCATGAATATTTTTACTACTGGGCCAGCAGGGAGGTGGTAAATCCATCCTAATAAAATCTCTTTAAGAAATATTAGTTACAGTCTGTGAAGAAAGGGGTTTAGAACTTGATAAACCAATTGTGCTTTCAAAAAAGCAGCCCGAGCACTTAATGGAATCACTTACTCATCCTGCATTTTGCTTAACTCTGAACCAATCTGGAAAAACAACAGTTGTTATCTGATATAGCCAACACTAAGTACATACATATTATCACAATTTAAATACAATTCTAATAGATTATGTTTCAGTGCTCGGGGGCTCAGCAATTTTGCAATTTTAATAGAAGGCTGCAACAAATGTTTAGAGAAAAAAGTGATTTTTGTGGAGTGTCTGTTTCAGTTCTGACAACTAACTCTAGTTTTAGATACAGTTAGGTCCATAAATATTTGGACAGAGACAATTTTTTTCTAATTTTGGTTCTGTACATTACCACAACGAATTTTAAATGAAACAACTCTGATGCAGTTGAAGTGCAGACTTTCAGCTTTAATTCAGTAGGTTGAACAAAAAGATTGCATAAAAATGTGAGGCAACTAAAGCATTTTTTTTTTTAACACAATCCCTTCATTTCAGGGGCTCAAAAGTAATTGGACAATTGACTCAAAGGCTATTTCATGTGCAGGTGAAACCAAGATCAACCTCTACCAGAATGAAGGCAAGAAAAAAGTATGGAGAAGGCGTGGAACAGCTCATTATCCAAAGCATACCACATCATCTGTAAAACACGGTGGAGGCAGTGTGATGGCTTGGGCGTGCATGGCTGCCAGTGGCACTGGGACACTAGTGTTTATTGATGATGTGACACAGGACAGAAGCAGCCGAATGAATTCTGAGGTGTTCAGAGACATAAACGGATGGATTTGTTCAGGATTACACGTTCAACAACCGAGGTTCCACTAAAAATCTATTTGCTGGAGGACCACCCTGTAAAGCCAGATGCATAATCATAGTTTTCTAACTTTGACTGTAGTCCAAACATTGTTTTTAGTTTGTATGCTTTCACATAGAAGAGTCAAGCAATGAAGAAGTGACTGCTGCATGTGTACTACTTGTGCTAACAAAAAAAAAATCATATAAAAATAATGATTAATTTTCTTTACCGTAACATGTCATTATGCCAACTTACACTGTGAAGGGAGTTACAATTCAATGTACAAGAGTTCTCCTTTAATTCAACATATAACATATCCATATACTGATTTGTTGATGCCCTGGGTTTTGCACACATCATTTCTTCATGTTGAAACTTCTTGTATAAAGTTTGCCTGCACTGCGTTTAACTCTCTGCCAGTCATATTTCAGAAATTCTGATCACCGAGAGTATCAGAATTTTTTCTTAGCATACCAGTGCATCACATCACAAACACACCACACCCACCACTTCTACAATAACATGGTAGTGTATTGCCATAAACAGGGAATTCTTTAGTCTTTCCTTTTAGTTTTTCCTTGATTGCTTGACTCATGCCCACTGCACCTCCAATTTATGAAAACATATGGTGGCTAGTATTTAGCACTATTTGCAAAACAAAAAAAAGTAAATCTAACTTTGATGTCTTAAATTCATTATTATTTTACATGCCTCAAAATTAACAGAGCAGGGGATAACTACAGATGCTTACTTCCACCACTTGGAAAAATATTAGCTTTACTTCACAAAGATATTGCTTTCTTGCTGCCTGTACCATTGCAGTGACAGATTAAGCAGATGCTTAGCAAGCAATAAATGCTGTCAATTAGACATGAAAAAATACACTTATCGCACAGTTTAATTCATACTTTGATTTAGGTTGATATAAAATATACAAAAAAGAAATTAACTATGTGTTTAGTGCTATTTGCTCAGACATTTATAAGTCAATATACTGCAAAATAAATTCAAATCAGTATGCAAATATGCAGGATTAAAATTTTTTGCAATCCTTTTCTTTTGTATTAAAATAAAATACAATAATTTAAAATATTGTAATGAATGCCGAAATGGAAAGGCACACAAGAAACAACAGTTCAGCCCAAGATTAGCTGCGTTTATTTAAAATGAATAATTGTAATAGCACCTTCCCACTATTATCAACACAGGAAATGCCTCATAAAATAACGGACATGAACTGCCAGGAAACTAGGCACAGCTATTCTTGCCCCAGATTGCCTTCCACTGTCACATGCAGTCTCTCTCTACCATTCACTAACATCACTTATCTTGTGCAAGGGCTTTTATTTATCCTATGTACTGAGAATCTCGACATACATTCTTGAACCTTCCTGGGCTTGCAAGGTGTATTACAAATAATCCTGGGGTTTGTGGAATGCAGGGCTTTGTGTACAGGTTAAACAGGTCGCTGTCAATCATACATTCAGCTCCGCCCATCTTCAGAGTAATCTGCGGACTACTGCAATAAAATATTTACACTGCAATAACATAATACTTGTTTCATGTTGATTAGCACATGCAAGTAAGAATTTCACTGTTCTCTGCACAAATGATAATAATGACCCTATAAAAGTATAATACAAAAAATGTTTGTATCACAAAACCATTCAAAATTAATCTTATGCTTTTGTTTTTTGATTTAACTTCAGACATTGCTCCAATAATGGCTCTAATTTTACTCTGCTGGACCTATTAACTACACCTGACTGGATGTATGGAGAACTTGTGTTGTATTTCCTGTTAAGAAAAATTAGAATGTCAACACTGTGTGAAGCCAAGACCTCTCTGCTGTGACAATACCCCCTGCATTTGAAAGCAATACTTTCAGGGTACATAGACACAGAAGATTTGTCCAGAAAAGCAAGCACTGAGAATTTGTCTGGTTTCTCTCTCTGCCATGCTAGAGGACAGAGAGCAATGCAAGATGCACTGCTGTGTGATTCCTAGTTGCTGTAATCTACCTGTATATTTAATCTGCATTAGTGAAAGACGTATTGATATCTTGAGCACTTGTTCTCACATTCACAGCTTCAGTAATTGCAGCTTGCTGCTCTAACATTTGAGAATACCAAAAGAACTAATCCGATAGGATAATACATTTGTACTTTGCTTTTTCCCAACAGAGTTCAAACTTGAAAACAAGCCTTTAGATGGAGATGTCCATTTATGAAACAACACTGCGATTCTCCACACTCGTCTAAGCAAGCAACTGACTAAATTACATGCATAGAGGAGCAGTTTCAGCGACAGACTGCTGTCACTTTCCTGCTCCACTGACAGACTGAGGAGATCGTTCCTCCCCCACACCATGCAACTCTTCAATTCCACCCGGGGGGGTAAACGTTAACATTATACAAAGTTATTGTCTATTACACCTGCATTTTTTATCATTCTTTAATTTAATATTTTCTTTATCAGTATGCTGCTACTGGAGTATGTGAATTTCCCCTTGGGATTAACAAAATATCTATCTATCGATCTATTAGGGCTGCAACAATTAGTCGACATAATTGACTACATCGACTACAAAAAATCGTAGACGCGGATTTGTTATTGTCGACGCATCATAAACAGAACCCTTTAATAGAGGCTCCAGTCACAAAGAACTACATTGGTTTTTATAACTGCAATGCACTACATGAACGTCTGGGGGCAGTATCATTTGTTATTGTTTGTCAAGACTGCACACAATCCTACCAACGAAGAACGACATCTGAGGAGAAGAAGAATGTAAAGGAAAATAAACGTGGCTGCAATGGCGAGTCAGATAGAGGAGAGGGAAGGAGAAGGAAAAAATTGAGAAAGACACTTTCTAAAGTGAGGGAGGGAGCACCTCACTGAAAAAGAAAAAAAAAGTTGAATGCAGATTATTTAAAGCAGAGTTTTCTTTTCACGGCATCACCATCGCGACGCATGAGCACCTGAAACGAAAACATGATGTGATGACGCCATCTCTTGAGAATGTATGCTGGCGCTGTTAGTCAGTTAGATAGGGTCAGATCATCATAGGGAGAGCATGAACGAGACTGAGAAAATAAAAGTAAAAAAAACTAACTTTTACAAGTAACAAATTTACACCCGATTTGATCGTTTTCAAATAATATTGAATTAGTGCGATGATGTTTTCTGATTGATACTATTCAGGTCATACAATGATTTCTTAAAAATGTCACATATTTGTCTGTTTCTTTCCTCTGCATGTCCATGAGTTTTGTGCAGACTGGGCAAGATCGGTTGTTGGGAGACGCGGTCATTGACTACAACCGCAAGAAGGTATGCAAATGAATATGAATAATGCATCCATGCCACAATGTTTTCCGAAATGTGCTATAAGGTCATAAAATGAATAATTCCAAATATCATATATACAGTGAGGAACATAAGTATTTGAACACCCTGCGATTTTGCAAGTTCTCCCACTTAGAAATCATGGAGGGGTCTGAAATTCACATTATAGGTGCATTCCCACTGTGAGAGACAGAATGTAAAAAAGAAAATTCAGGAAATCATATTGTATGATTTGTACAGAATTTATTTGTATTGTACTGCTGCACATAAGTATTTGAACACCTGGCAATCAGCAAGAATTCTGGCTCTCAAAGACCTGTTACTCTGCCTTTAAGAAGTCCACCTCTACTCCACTTAGTAATCTTTCTTAGTAGCACCTGTCTGAGCTCTTTAAAGACACCTGTCCACCCCAGTCAGTCAGACTCCAACTACTACCATGGGCAAGACCACAGAGCTGTCAAAAGACACCAGAGACAAAATTGTGGACCTCCACAAGGCTGGAAAGGGCTACGGGGCAATTGCCAAGCAGCTTGGTGAAAATAGATCAACTGTTGGAGCAATGGAAGAGGCTAAAGACAACTGTCAGTCTCCCTCGGACTGGGGCTCCATGCAAGATCTCACCTCGTGGGGTATCACAGATGATAAGAAAGGTGAGGAATCAGCCCAGAACTACACGGAAGGAGCTGGTCAATGACATGAAGAGAGCTGGAACCACAGTTTCAAAGGTCACTGTCGGTAGAACACTATGCCGTCATAGTTTCAAATCATGCATTACACGGAAGGTTCCCCTGCTCAATTCATCACATGTCCAGGCCCGTCTGAAGTTTGCCAATGACCATCTGGATGATCCAGAGGAGGCATGGGAGAAAGTCATGTGGTCAGATGAGACCAAAATAGAACTTTTTGGTCTAAACTTCACTCGCTGTGTTTGGAGGAAAAAGAAGGAGGAGTTGCATCCCAAGAACACCATCCCTACTGTGAAGCATGGGGGTGGAAACATCATGCTTTGAGGGTGCTTTTCTGCGAAGGGGACAGGACGACTGCACTGTATTAAGGAGAGGATGAATGGGGCCATGTATTGTGAGATTTTGAGCAACAACCTCCTTCCCTCAGTCAGAGCACTGAAGATCCAGTCTCTCAGGAGGCGTGGGTTCGAATCCCACCGCTGCCACCAAATGTGACGATGCGGGTTCTGGCTCCACACTCCCATTGCTATTTAGGAAGCTCTTGAACCCAACACCGTCGGTAATG
Organism: Polypterus bichir lapradei; assembly: GCA_026402145.1. Lineage (NCBI taxonomy): Eukaryota > Metazoa > Chordata > Cladistia > Polypteriformes > Polypteridae > Polypterus > Polypterus bichir. The sequence continues at coordinate 153,437,677 of JANRMT010028174.1, forward strand.
TTACCGACGAGCTAGTCAGTGAAGGCAATAAACATCTAAGCAAGGGGATGGTTTAAAAAAGTGCAACAGTGCTTTTATTAAAAAAGACAATCATCCAAAACAAAAGTGTTCAATTAAAGTGCAGTGCTCCAAGTTCTTCAATAAATAATCCATTAAAAGAAAACGTGGAGGTTAAAATCAAATAGAAAAAACACAGTCCTTTAAAACGAGGTAAAATGTTTCTTTGGGAGCAGTCTTTAAAACAAACAGCAAGCATCATTTAACTTGTGACTCCCCTGCTTTTCCCTGTCCAGGCTTCGCAACAGGGGAGCCACTCTCATGCTGCAGCTGCCCTCTTCCCTTCACTCTCACACGAGACTGGAGACCTCCCGATCCCTGGCTTCGGTCTGGCACTCAACCCAGCCTCGGAGACTTGGATTCCCACAACGGCCAGGTCGCCCACGTTGGGGGTTCCAGCACCAAGTCTCCCGACTTCCACTGCCTTTCCGTGGCCTCTCTGCGGCCAGTCGCCTTCCCTTGGTCACTCCCGCTACCTGATCGCTCAGCGGGAGCGACATCCAACTCAAACGCCTGGGTGTAGGCAACACCCCAGGCTCTCGCAGCTGCCCGTGAGCGCTCGTTCGCAGCTCTCTCTCTTTCTCTCACCGACCTGCTTCCTCTCCTGCTCCCGGTAACCTCCATCCTCTTTCCTTTCGTTCTTTTCTGATCTTTCCCTAACCAACTCACGCTTCTTTCTTTATAACGCGAGGGGCCACCACAGCTGTAGCATTAGCCACGGGAGCAATCACGGATGTGGGCAGTTCCTCACCTGTGCACTCGGTGAGAAACGCCCACACCCCCGAGCGTCCCGCGGCTTGCTACAACAACGCCCCCCTCACGAAGCCGCCTCGGGTGTGGTGATTATTTATTTAAAATGGCCTTTGCCCAGTGAGCTGTGGATCCACTATACCACAGGGTCGTGGCTGGGTCTTCCAACATGACAATGACCCGAAGCACACAGCCAGGATAACCAAGGAGTGGCTCCGTAAGAAGCATATCGAGGTTCTGGAGTGGCCTAGCCAGTCTCCAGACCTAAATCCAATTGAAAATCTTTGGAGGGAGCTGAAACTCCGTGTTGCTCAGCGCCAGCCCTGGAACCTGACAGATCTAGAGGAGATCTGTGTGGAGGAGTGGGCTAAAATCCCTGTTGCAGTGTGTGCAAACCTGGTCAAGAACTACAGGAAACGTTTGACCTCTGTAACTGCAAACAAAGGCTTCTGTACCAAATATTAACACTGATTTTCTCAGGTGTTCAAATACTTATGTGTAACAGTGCAATACAAATAAATTCTTTACAAATCATACAATGTGATTTCCTGAATTTTTTTTTTTTACATTCTGTCTCTCACAGTGGGAATTTTTTTCAGTGTGGCTTTGACATCACGGGCGCATACTAATTCAGCGTAAGCAGGAACACTCAATAAAATTGAATAAAACAAAATCAAGTGTCAATGAGATACGAATAAGGCAGATTTGCCACCGTTTGTGTGTCAGCTTTTATCCATCCAGATCAGAGAATTTCCAGTTCGATTGTCTCAAAACACCACTCACATCTACAGTTATTCCCAGCTGCAGATAAAAAGTAACAGGGTCAGATCCCTGGGGGGGCGGCAGTATGTATCGTGACTGACAGAATAAAAGTGAGAAAAAAAAAAAAAGAGGTAACTTTTACAAGTACTATACATACATTTAATACAGTGGCTGTTACAGATGCAAATCAAATGTATGTGTTTATTGTATAATATTAACAATAAGAGCAACTCACTACTCAAAACAGTAAATATACGAGGCAGTTAGGATCGAACCGGGGGGGACTCTTGATTATAAGTCAGCAATTCCCACCTCTGCACCACGGAAGCTATTGGATCATCCTTGAACCTTTTGTGAAAGTGTTTATTTGATCTTTGCACTTCAAGCTTTACACATTATATAGTTTATGTCTACATTTTGTCATTTAATACTAAAATATGAAAAACAATTCAGTTTTAACAATTTATTTGTTGTATGTATTGGTTAAGTTTAATAAACTTTTTTTGTTTAAAGACTACATGCACTTTAGTTTGTAATTTTTAATGTATTTCTTTTTTATTGTGATGGTCACACTAATAAAAACATCTGGTTATTTTCAAATTCATATGTTTCACTGGTTGTTGTTTTAATTTGATTATTATTAATTTTAATTGTGTTAATGCAGAGACATCAGGGTGACATTCACAGGTTGACAGACGTGAGCAGATGAGGTAAGACCCAGAACAGGATGTGCAACCACAGGTCGCAGGCATCAAAATAGTCAGGCATGAAATATTAATGACTAATCGAAAAATAAATTGAACAATTAGTACACTACCAAAATAATCATTAGTTGCAGCTCTAATGCTTATGTGAAACCCTTTCCTAGATTCCAAGAGGAGTTTAACATACATTGAAGTCTACAGTATGCTGTCTGCCGAACATTTTTCACCTTCACATCATTATGCAAGCAGTAACTAATGAATGACATGAATGATAACAAAGTGCATTCCATTTATTGTGTTATATCTTAGTTCCAGTATTTTAATCTGATTTTTAAATTCCCTGCTATTGATGAAAGACATTTTAGGTTGTCTTTGTGTTTTATTTCAGTCATGTAGTAATGTTATACAATACATGATTTAATGCCACATTTTGTATTGCTGTATTTTGCAACACAAAATGCGATATAGCAAACTTTTGTCTGATGCCTGCTATCAACTGAGACATTACATGTATACATTTCATTTCAATCAGGTCATGTAGCATTGGTATTTTAACATAAGTAGAGCAATGGCGCACAGCAAGTTCCATTCAGTCAGCACCATGAACTCAGGTTTGATTGCTAGCTTAGTCAGTCAGGGTCTATATGGAATTTGCATGGAATGAATGTGTGTAAGATTGACTGATTTACACCTGGATATTTGAAGTGTGTCGATAAGGCACTTTTAATTGCTAAAATTATTTATTCCTAAATTTTTTTTTTGGTGTTACTCAGATGAATGGGGTGCCAGGGTTTTGTGGGACTCATGCACGCATGCATACCAAAGTAGAAAAGAGACTCAGCAATGGTGCTTTCAGCAAACCAGTAGCAGAGTCCTATAAATAAGTATCACTTTAGTTTTAATCCTATCATTTACTATACTAAATATTTTGAAACAGGGGGACCCAGTGGTTAAAGTGCCTAGCATTCTTACCTCAGAGCTTCAGGGTCTTAGGGTTATTTCAAAGTCTTATTACAGTTGTTGTGTCTGTGTGGGTTGCTTGCTTTTTGTGAATGTGTTTAGTGAAAAATAGGGCTTCTTTCCAGGACTGATTCCTGCCCTGAGCCTCATGCTACAAGCACTGGCATGCTATGTTATCCAAATCATTTTGGATAACAAAGTGGCTTGCATGCATGCAACCAGTAGAACAGCACATGTGATACTTTTAGCACACATGTAGCAGTAAAGTACTAGTAATAAAGAAACGGAACATTGTTAAATTATTATTACTTATGGAGTGAACGATTTGACATATTTCTATAGCAGATGTACAGTATATGACAAATATGTGTCTACAAATACATTGTATATGGAAAAAAATTATCTATATTTCCGCTATTAACACAGTTCAAGACTTCAACAGTATTTCAAAAAGTAAGCAGCAAGAAGTAGAATTGGGGGGTGGGCGTCGATCATGGGGTTTTATATTATTGTTAACTGCTGTCAGAATTGCTTATGTTCCTCCTGAAGTGTTTTTTATATTTCTAAATAAATAAATAAACCAGTAAATTGAATTGCCTCTCACTACCTGGCAATTGATCGGTTAATAGAGACATGCTACCTTTGCTGAAGGGTCATCACTAAGAGTGCCACCTATCTTGACAAAATATATTCCTTTCGACAGTATACCTATGATGCACAATTAGGACACTAGGAATTACAAGTAACAGTTTCTATAAGTCACCTAAACAGCCAGCTGCCAACTTAGCTGCTTAACTGTGATATAGATTATTGTGCAGATGCATGTGCTGCTCGTAACATTGAGTGGTGATATGCATGCACGAAAGTAAAAAATAATTAGATAGATAGATATAGATAGAGAGATAGAGAGATAGATACTTTATTAATCCCAAGGGGAAATTCACATAATCCAGCAGCGGTATAATGATACAAAAAACAATATTAAATTAAACAGTAATAAAAATGCATGTAAAAGAAGACAATAACTTTGAGTAATGTTAGCATTTACTCCCCGGGTGGAATTGAGTCACATTAACTCCGCATCATAGTCTACAACATTTGTAAGATATATAAAAAAAAAAAAAAAGTCACTAAATTAAAATTAATTAAAACTCAGCTGAAAAGAAAACTTTTGGATTTATATGTGCTCATTTGTATCTGTGGATTTGCTATAACAGGAGTTCCTTCTGTGCCTTGTTTCAAAGAAAACGTACAACGAAAGCATTTAACAATTACATTTCTAAATTTGGTTATTCAACATGTATGCTGATCTGATTTCCACTAAAATCTTGTGATGTAGAAATGTATGCAGTGCCATGTTATTGAAATTACTATCTTAAGAACAATCACTTTTATAACACACAAGCATATATTTTCTTTAATTTTTGCTACACTGACCAGAACTAATACAGCTTTCTTTACAATTATTTTCTTTTTAAAAAAAAAACATAGATTGATGTACTATTGTCACCTTAAAATTAACACACTCTGTAAATTCAACAGTATACAGTATAAACACTTTCTCACATGACCTATCCAACCACTGACAGGTGCACCAGACTGTTACAAAACACATCAGCACATGCTTACACTTGGCCAATTTACACTCAAAGTAAAATCTAACATGTTGTCTACCTCTTCAGATGTGAGAGGAAAATATGAGTAAACATGGGGGTGGGGGGCACACAGGGTCAGTCTGAAGTGATTAGATTTGGATTCAAAACCCAATCTCATTGAGCCCTTCAACAGAATTAACCACTCTGCCACCATGCTGCCCATATAATATCTGTACTATAACATACTTGGTACAATACGAGATAACAACCGAATTTCAAGAATGCAAAACAATAAATCACAGACTGACAAGATAACAGTATAATCTGGTTATTTTCTGCAGTATTAAAAACAAATTGATTTTAACAAATTATGCTGTTAGAGTCTCTCTTGCAAAATCTAAAGCACAGTATAAAATGAAAACACAATCCTGGCATCCAATTTAAAGCTTAACTTCATTGCTTGCTTTTGGAGGTACAAATAAAAGTTCCACATTCCAAAGCTTTTCAAAATTCAGAAGGAAACAAAGTTAACCTAGCAAACTTTGGAGTTACATATGCAAACGTGTAGAAAATGAGCGGAAGCCACTTTCAAGAAAAAAGAAAAAAAAAAAAAAAAAAGACGCTACTGCAAACTGAGGGTGGTGAGAATCTGAACAAACTAAAGTTAAAGCAGACAATACAGTGAATGGCATCCTACTACTACACAGTTTACATTCTAAAAAATAGTGACTCTTACATTTATGCAGCCCAAAAAGAAAATGACGGAGTTTTCTCTTAAGAATTAACATATTTTTCTTATATCAACACTTTACTATTTGTGCAGAAATTAATGACTCTAATAAAGAAAAAACTCTCTGAAAATAAGCACAGGCATTTCATTAGAAGCATTTTGCAGTGTAATAGCACTGTAAAAGCTATGTTTTTACAATAGCATATTCTCTCCAACAATGGCATTGACTTACTTTTTATTTTAAAAATTAATCATTTGATGCTCGTACATAATAAATGCAAGCATATTATATTTTTGTCATATACAGGAATAACTATTTACCACTAAATGAGAAAATCTTTTTTGCACTAAAAAGGACTGACATCATTCCAAATTTATTTGTATATTAGTATTAGATATAATATGTCTAAAATAAATAAATGTCAACATATAAAAGACACTTTCTCGTAATTTTTCCTACTTATAATATAATGTTTCAAGTGCCTGAAAGGATAGCTTACTGTTTTTTGATTAGAGAACCAAAGTCCTTAATTTCAGAGTCATTCAAGGGCATAATTTCTTGCTTTAGCAAATTCTACCTCCAGTAAATAAGTGAACAGCAAACCCATACACCATACTATCAACTTGCTACTTGTAAATTAAACACACAATAACAAATCACCACCTGTATTTGCTGGAAAGCCTTAAGTCTCTTCTTAAACCTTGAAGGCAGAACAAAATCACAACCCTTAGCCAGTAATGCCAGCTCTTTCCTGAGGTCAGGATCTTGTCGTAGAGACGTGTCCTTCATTCTCATTATGTCCGATTTCACAGAGTGCTTGCCTGGTAAACACTCTCAATTAAGATGCACAGCTCCAGTGCAACCAAGAGTTTAATTTTTAATGTTCAAGAAATAGCCAGGCTTGTACCTCTGTTATAAAGCTTTAACTACTCAGGCCTGTACAACAGCTGTGACTTTAAGCACTGATGCAGAAAGCTCTTTCAGCTTTAGCTCACAGATCACCATATGCAAGGCACGAAGACTGAAATGAAACAGTCCAATACAGACAGTCACTTGAGAGACAGGAATGGGGAGGGGTGAAGAAGGGGGATGCCCTTTACAACACACATTCCACAATGGATATGGAAGGTTATGTAAAGAAACAAACCTGTTGTATAAGAGCTTACACATGTGAGAGACAGACTGCTCCTGGGATCTAGCAGAAAACCAAGAATAGATGGGCTGGTCGCTTTTGTAACTGATGTTTTTGACTGAAATATACAGCTGTAAAGACACAGACTTGTATATCTCTAGTTTTAAAAAAAATGCATGCGATCACTGAAGCAACTGAGGAACGGTTTAATGTTTTTGTAAACAATTTCAGGACATTTAAAAACAAAAAAACAAATGAGAAAATCTTTTTAAGAGAAATATTACTATTTGCAGGGAAGGTCAGTTTTACCCATTACATGAAGGCTTTATTGTGCAACAGGGAAAGGGGTTAAACCTAGGTGAAAAATGTTACAATTGTATATTGTTAAAATACACAATAGAAAATTGTCATTTCAGTAATAATTGAAAAAAAAATAATACAAGCTTGGTAAAGAAAACAGTTATTTACATATCACAAATACAGGTAATCTTTGACAAAATACCATGGTAACGTGAAAGAAACAAGCAAGATCCAAACTTGCATCTTATCTGCTATAACAATAGGTATATTGTGGAATGAATTCAAACCATCCTCTAATAAAATAGTGCCTGAAGAGCAGCTGCAAATAGTGTTAGGACAATGAAATTGCCGGCTTTACCCAAAGCACAAGCAATCTGAATTTGAGATAAACAGAGAAACTAGATGTTCACAAAGAATACACCAATCATCATTTGTATGTTTTTTGCAATTTAAAGGAACACAATTTACTTTTAATATATAATCTACAGTAATAATGTTAAATTATATTGCTTTGTTTAGGGTGTAATTTAAAGTGATTCAAATTTGACTTTATTTTACTTTGTTTTGCATCACCCGCAGAGGGCTGGCACCCTGCCCGGGGATTGTTTCCTGCATTGTGCCTTGTGTTGGCTGGGATTGGCTCCAGCAGACCCCCGTGACCTTGTGTTAGGATATAGCAGGTTGGATAATGAATGGATGGTTTGCATCACATACTGTACTGTGTTATTCATATTTGACCTTATTCAAATGATAAAATTTGAAACCTTCTTAAACCAACTTCAAAGTTGTTTATGGGGTTCTGAGCATAGTTTATCACAGAGAACATTCATACATACAGCTTCATTACATGCAGCTAATTTAAATCTACCAATTAAACTAAAATGCACAGCTTTGGGGATTTGGGAAGACGACTAGAGTAGCCATAGAAAAACCCACACAAGGTGCAGAAATTAAATCCAGCACTGTAAAACCTATGATGCACAGGCACGAACTAATGTGCATGTGCCACACTGTCCAAAATGTGATCTCTTTTAATGTTTTTCACCTCCACAGGATGAATTTTCAACTGGTTAAAGTTGTAAACAAATATCAGTATTCCTCTTTCAGCCTTTTGTACTCAAAATTCTAAAAGACAGCATAAGATTATCTCTTTTGGATGTGAAGTGCTAAAAAGTGACCAAACTATTAGCAAATTGTGGAGTACTGGTTGCAGAATGCATGCACAATGAGTCCTTAACTGACATTACATCGGCTATTTATAAGAATGTATCATTTAAAAGTACATAATGCAAACTGATAATGGAAATTTCATCATTTATAATGACAATGCTTCCATACTGCAGGTACTGTAACTAATAAGGTTATAACTAAAGGTTATTAGGATCTATTCCAAACTGGGGGAAAAAAGATTATAATAATAATAATAATAATAATAATAATAATAATAGATTACTTTTATATAGCACTTTACACAGTGAGTACAGCATCCACCAAGATGATGCAACGGCAGCCATTTTTCCACCATTACCCTCGCCACACATGAGCTATTAGGTATTGAAGTGGTGAGAAGGATAGCCAATTATAAACAGGGAATGATTAGGGGGCCAGAATGTCTAGACCATGGAGGGCAATTTAGCCTGGATATCAGGATACACAGTACTCTAAAGTGTGCCCAAGGATCTTTAATGACCACAGAGAGCCAGTACCTTGGTTTTACATCTCATTTGAAGGATGGTGCCATTTTTACAGCACAGTGTCCCCCATCACTGCTCTGGAGCATCGGGACCCGTATTTAGACCACAGGGTTGGCACCCCTGGCTGGCCTCACCAACATCTCTTCCAGCAGCAACCAAGCTTTTTCCTGGTTGGTCTCCCATCCTAGTACTGGCCGGGCTCAAACATACTTAGCTTCAGGTGGATTATCTCTTCTGAAGTGGATGTGGTATGGTTGCTGGCATGTGCAATTCTGCAGTATACTAATAAGGATAAACTTGAAGTGTTGTGTGCTGTTCTGGTCGCCTTGCTTATACAAAAAAAGGAAAGATCATACTAGAAGATGTACTGTGAAGCTGCCACATGAGAAGCATCATCAGTCTCTTCAGTCTTGAAAAGGACTACATGGGCACTTAATTCCAATTTTCATAATTCTTAATGGTCATAAATAAAGTTATAATGCCTACATGATTCTAAGAAAGCTGAATGAGACAACATAAACTAATTGTCCTTAGGATGGAAGCATATAATTTGACCTGGGTATAAAAAGCCTTTCTATGTAATTATATATTTACCAACATGTATTTAAATAAAGTAAGAGTTTTGTGAAGATAAAATGCAAAACCTGTGAAGATGAAACAAAAACAAATTTAAATTCATACAATTTCTGCAAAATTAAACCAGATTTTAGAAATATTTTTAAGGCTATTAGAGTTCTTAAGAAGTTGTCAACAAAATGTTTTAAAAATGGACCATATTGCTCAAATTTCTGTGGGGAAGAAAAACACAAACATTTGAAGGTCAGTAAAATACACAAACAAGCATCTGCTTTATTAGTTTGGAGCTTGTGACTCTCTGGGACAGGAACTGTGCAAACCTAAAACACAAAGATGACACCATAACATCTCCTAAGAGGGGAATGCTGAGGGATACTGTAAATAATTCTTGTAGTTGTATATATTTTTTAAGGCAATATTTGCTTCGTGACAGCAAAACAAAAGCCCAGATGCAAATATCAACAGCCAGAATCAACTTTAAGTTGCCAACAGCAGTACCAACTGTTAGTTTTGACACCGATAAATACAAAGGAAATATGGTACCCACAATCTCCCTCCTTTATACCTCTTTCTCTCTAAGGCCGTTTTCCTAATTTCACACTGAGGGCAATAAGTGATAGTGAACATGTCGAGCTGGGTGTTTGAAGCTATGCTTTTTGAGTTTCAAGGTTTTCAAGACGACCACAACTCTCTTGTTTCACTGACACAATGTCTTACTTGTGTTTCTGAATGGATGAATAGTAATTTTCTCAAACTAAATAAAGAGAGAACAGAAATTTTAGTGATTGGCAATAATGGATACAATGAGGTTATTAGAAAAACTTGATGCATCAGGATTAAAATTCAAGATGGAGGTAAAGAATATAAGGGTAACTATTGACTCTGACCTAAATTTTAAATCGCATATTAAATCAGATTACTAGGACAGCATTTTTTCACTTAAGAAATATAGCAAACATTAGACCTCTAATAACATTGCAAGATGCTGAAAAATTAGTTTACGCTTTTGTTTTCAGTCGGCTAGATTACTGTAACAAAATCCTCTCAGGATTACAAAAAAAAAAAGGACATCAATCAATTGCAACAAGTGCAGAATGCAGCTGCTAGAATCTTAACTAGGAAAAGAAAATCTGAGCACATTTCTCCAGTTTTGATGTCACTACACTGGTTACCTGTGTCATTTAGAATTGACTTTAAAATACTGCTTATGGTTTGCAAAGCCTTAAATAATCTCACTTCATTTTATATTTCGGAATGTCTTACACTCCAAATCGTAACCTTAGATCTTCAAATGCGTGTCTACCTAGAATTCCAAGAACTAAACTTAAAAGAAGTGGTGAGACGGCCTTCTGCTGTTATGCACCTAAAATCTGGAATAGCTTGCCAATAGGAATTCGCCAGGCCAATACAGTGGAACACTTTAAAACACTGCTAAAAACACATTATTTTAACATGTCTTTCTCATAGCTTCATCTTAGTTTAATCCTGATGCTCTGTATATTCAATTAATTATCATTATTATTCATGGTGGCTCCAAAATCCGTACTAATCCCTACTTTCTCTACTGTTCTTTTTCTCGTTTTCTGTGGTGGCGACCTGCACTGCCAGCACCACCTAATCAAAGCACCGTGACGTCCCTACATTGATGGATTAAAGGCCAGAAGTCCACATGACCGTCAAATTCTTCCATGAGAACCCTGAATACAATGAGGACTGATTGAGGTCATTTATGTTAGGTAGAATGCCTAGAGGGGGCTGGTCATCTCGTGGCCTGGAACCTCTGCAGATTTTATTTTTTTCTCCAGCCGTCTGGAGTTTTTGTTTTTTTTTTTTCCTTCTGTCCTCCCTGGCCATCGGACCTCACTTTTATTCTATGTTAGTGTTCCCTAATTTTAATTATTATTAATTTTGTCTTTTTTCTCTTTCTTCACCATATAAAGCAATTTGAGCTACATTGTTTGTATGAAAATGTGCTATATAAATAAATGTTGTTATGTTCAAGTTTACTCAACAACAAAATATGTGATTCTTAAAATCATCTGTACTTTCAAATCTCCTCACAATTGTGAGTGTTAAACATGTAAGCAACAAGAAGATACAAAAAAAACAGTTACTGTATGCTTTTTTTCTACTGAGTTTGGTAATTATTTAGTTTATTTTACAAGCCTGGGTATGCAGGATAAATGGCTATTTCTTTATGTATTATATCCCATATAAGTAATTCTACTAAGATACTTCATAGTATCACAAAGAACAGCAACCATCTTCAGTTACACAATTTAAGAGTCACTGGTTATAAAGTGTTAACAGAACCAAGTTTAAATAATGTAAAATTGTATATATTTTAACAGTGTAAAATATAAGTGATGTTAACTTACAATTCAACCACAGAAAATCCTATGTACTACACATTATAATATTTCATTTTTTTTTACATCAGATTTTTAATCTGTTTTTGGATTAAAGGATAAAAGATGTACAAAGCCACATATATTACAAGACATTTTCGGTTAAATTTACCAAAACAAATCTCATAAAATGCTGTAAACAGATTTCTTGCATATTGGTTATGTAACATTTTTTTTAAAGAATTAACGTTAAGTAGAGAAACTGCTAGGATAAACTCAAACTGCAGACAAATTAAATTGCAGCTCTTAAAACCATTCAAGGTTAGATTTTTCATGCAGCTGTTTTTAAAGACGACAGATGCAAAACTGTTTTCAGTTATAAAATTATTAACAATTTGAATTTCTTCATTTTATTTTTGTTTCAGACAGATATAAATTATAAAGGGTATATCGCATGAAAAGCATATTAATTTCATAAGATGGGTGGGTAAATCTTTTATAACACCTTATGGATGTGGTGAAATGGCCATAAAAATTACATTATATATTTCACACTCTAATTATAGCAACAGAGAGATTTAATGTTTAAGTACACAATGCTTACACCTATGGTAAATTTAACAGATGACCTACAGTATATGCTTGACACACTGAACAAAGTGAAAAGGTTCTCAAATGCAAGTTTTATTTTTTCTCTTTCTATATTTTAACATACTGCAAAATACTATGTACGTTTCATTAAAATTATATCTTGCATTTTACTCTTGGGAACCGAAAGATACGTCTTAGGGTTAAGAAAAGATAATGATGCCTTCATCAAATTGGAGCGATTTAAGTAATTCTCAAATATTGCTCACTCTTGTCCAGCTTGAAATATGCTGCTTTTTGTTTCCTTAAAGCATCTACTCTGCAGATAGCCATTTATTTCGAGAATAATGACAACATTACATTGAAAGAAAAATGAAAAGCAAGCAGAATGGTGGACATGAACCCATGACTCTGGAGTTGGTAAAAAAAAAAAAAAAAAAAAAGTGCCAAAGTCACATCTTTGTCAATGACTCCATGCATCTACAGTAGGTGTAATTTTCTCCCTTTTTCACAAAATTCTAAATAAGCCATGTATGAATGAGTGAGACTATACACATGAGTGTACAATGCAGTGGACAGGCCTTCTATCCAGGGTTGTTTCCCTGTCTTGAATCCAATGCTGCCAGGACAGGCTCTCACTGCACATCCCTGAATTAGATGAAAATAGATGAATGGCTCAATAAGCAGCACAACACGTGCAACACAGATTGAAATTCCTTCTAGCAGAAACTGTATAGGTAAGAACATAAAGATTACAGCAAAGACATAATAAAACCATGCTTGAAGCCTAGCAAAGAATATTGCAAATTACTTTTTATGAAATATTTTAAAAAGTTCAGGTGATATACATCATCATGATTTTAAAATCAATAATTAGGAATATGGTAGTATTCAAGCATTTTAGCTACTGTAATCCTTCAATGTAGTTATCAAATCTGTATTTAATATACTTCATTTGATTAGTTTTGAATTGTTCATGCATTCATGAACACAGTTGCTTCTCAGGGTAATCAATGGGTACATTTCTGAAATTCTGATATTAGTGCAAAATTAAGTTTTAATATATGGTGAGTGAATAAGAAATTAATTCAAAAAACAGCAAAATACTAAAAAGAAGGGCTCATGGCCCTTTATGGTTACCATGTAAACATCCTTAGAGTAAATTAAATAAATATGCTACACAGTACATGAATCTTACACTATGCAAAATATACATAAAACAAAATGGATTTACCTAAACAACCAGTATCATTTTTATATTGATAGACTATTAGTGAATTCAAAGCTTTATTTTCAAAAAGAGAGCATTTCCTCAACAGTAACTGGAACCACATAGCACAATGTTTTCATTGGTTGAATTCTGCCTAGACTCAGAATACAGAAATGGTTTGCACAATTTACATAAAAAAAAACAACTATCTTCATAAAACTATAAGCAAAACAAGATGCCAGGAATCTGTACATTTTCTTAATATGTTTACATTCAACTTTTTTTCTTCACTGTTCAAGTTTAAATATAAGGTGTAAATTAAAAGGTCTGATGCATATAAATTAGGATATTGTTCTCTGCAATTGAATGCTTACAGGCATGTCTGGACAATGTGATAGAGACCTGTTATAAAATCCAAAAGATCTGAATCTGGATACCAGAAAATGTTGGAATAGTGTGAACTATCCAGTTACCTAACAAAAGTAAAAGATCAAATATAACAACAATGACATTATCATTTACCCCAAAGAAAATACAATGTGGCATATAGATATGCAAAGTTATGTTTGGACTGGGCTCTTGGCCCTACCTCTCATCCTTGCTTTCAGGGTTAGAATTTCACATAGTATTTATATAATAGCCAGGATTAGATTAACTGTGCTACCTGGTTAAGACAGTTTGACATCTTAGTAGTTAATTAGAGCTGCAACCAATGATTTTGGAAGTCGACTAATCGTTTAGTGCGAGATATTATCACGGTGAGAACATGTTCGGCTTCTCTGTGTTGTGAATTGCCTAGAACACTTACTACATTCTGATGACACCTTACCACAATATCTCTGAAAATTATGTTTATTGATTAAATCCATCAATCCAGGGACGTGTCCATTCCAGCAAGCATTGGGCACGAGTGAGAAATAATCCCTGGACGAGGCCTCAGCTCATCGCAAGGTGAATACAAGCACTCACATACACTAGCGTCATTTTAGCGGCACCAAATCCCTGAAGGAAACCAGAGCACAGTGTGGAATACAAGCAGGAAATACCAGCAACATAACCCCCTGCGAGACAGCAGTGCTATCACTCCACCACCGTGACACCCCCATGTGTATAATTATTCCCACCATGTGTGTAATTATTAACAGTATTCATTATTTAAATGAAATTATAGGTAAAATGTAACATACACACTTTAATTCATTTCATCATGAAAGTGGTATAAAGTACAAATCTAAAGATTCTAAATGTGCAGATAGTTGGAATATCATACATTTAATTTGTTCTGTGTGGTGATCTATTGCTGCTTGCCGCTGCTGTCAGGTCCAAGAAGATCGTAGTGATTAAAAACTGGGATGATGTTTATGATGGTCTGCATTAATGATAAAGTAAACTACGAGGTTAAAGTGGACATTTCAAGATTAAAGCCGAAATTTCCACTTTAATCACAAAATACACGTTTTCACCGTGCCCTTTATTTTTTTTCTCAGTGGCTCAAATACAGCGCTATACATTATGTTGCTGTTGTTAAGTTGCAAAAATAAAAAAAAAAAAAAAACGGCACAAAAGATGGTATGTGAGACTTTAAAAATGTATCGTGTCATTACGATCGGGAATATGCGACGCTTGAATATAAAAGCACCACGAATGCATCTGTATGTCGGCATTTTGCTTCACCACATCGAAGCATTCATCCCGTAGGATCTGCATAGAGGCTTTCTGTCACATGTAGATAGTAAACAGAGACACTGACGTCACGTTCAGACTTTTAGCACACTGCACCCCCCGACTTTTTGCTGGTATTGCAACTCGTGCACGCGTCGCGCTAATTTCTGAGGACCTGCTCAGAGGACGCGTGAAATGAACGCTGGGAACGTGTGGCAGCCATGATGTGGGCGCGTACGCGTTGTGAGCGTGAAGTATAAATCGGCCCTTAAAGTCCAAAAGATTTAAAAAAAGCTTCAATTCAAATAAAACAAAACAATACACGTACAGTTTATAAAATATCCAGTTCATATATTCCTGATTGCAGTGCAGGTACGCAGGCATTTCAACATGCTCTGGTGTGAGGCTGGCTCTCTTCTTTGAGACATTGTTCCCAGCTGCTGAGAAGAGACGCTCAGATGGAGTACAGGTAGCAGGAATACATAAAAATGATTTTACAGACAGAGAAAGAGGTTTTAATCATCACACTCTGAAGGAAAAGTGTTGTAATTTATCACATCATGTACTATATTATGGCAAAATTAAAAATAACGGACTAAAATATGTAACAAGCAAATTACTGCCAGCACGCCAGAGCCGAGTATATTCAGAAAACTACATTTGTTGAACGTCACAACCAGCTACAGTCGGTTTCCAGTGCAACTTGGAAGCACACCAAAGCAGAGAATATGAGGTGACATACATTCAGCGACGTACATTCCTTGAACTCCACAACCGGTTAAAGTTGTTTCTCAGCGCAATTTGCCAGCACACCAGAGCTGAGTATATTCGGCGATGTATATTCATTTGAATGCTGCAACCGGCTATAGTCGTGTCTCAATGCAATTTGCCAGCACGCAGTGGGCAAGTATATTCAGCGACGTACATTCATTGAACCCCACAGCCAGCTATATTTGCTTCACAGAGCAATTTGCCAGCACACTGAAGCTGATCAGTCAGTGCCGTATATTCGTTGAGCTGCCTGCTCCCGACCACTGCAAGCCCCGGCAGAACAACTGTTCACCCTGGGGCACGATTACTCCTGCTGGCTTCCTAAATATCAAAGTTGCAAACATAATTTGATAGCAGTCTGGGAATCCAAGTCAAGTTTTTTTTTTGCTGTTGATATATAATATATATATGGGAAATATATTCCCATCATTTTTTCTTATGGCGACACATATAGAAACAGATTCAGCAAATTTCACACATGGTTTGGGTACGCTACAGAGATATACTTGGTGTTTACTATACTGAATGTTGAGAAACGTGGATAACAGCATTAAATGTATGCAGTGCAAAATAAACTATGAATGTAAAAGCACACTCTGTGTGATCATCTGGAAAAAGTAACACAACATTTTTAAACATTTTTTAAAAATGCATACACTTTATAGTGAAAAGCATGCATCATCATGAACTGCATGCAATTTGTAAAGGAATATGTAAATATTTCCTTTAAGGTCACTCTTCAGTGCCTGAATTGTGTAAAAGGACTGGAAAATGGATGGATGGATGGATGAATGGATCTCTAACACACTGACTGTATTGCAGCTGAAAATACCTTTGTTTACCAGATTATAGCAATTTACTATCAGCCTGAAAATTAAGGCAGGTATAAAATCATATTATACTTAAAGTTACACTATTTAATAACTGTCTATATATTCGGCCTGTGCTCACATTTTTTTTAAAAAACAACACTGTGCTTGGACACACTTCACATACAGTGGCTTGCAAAAGTATTCGGCCCCCTTGAACTTTTCCACATTTTGTCACATTACAGCCACAAACATGAATCAATTTTATTGGAATTCCACGTGAAAGACCAATACAAACTGGTGTACACGTGAGAAGTGGAACGAAAATCATACATGATTCCAAACATTTTTTACAAATAAATAACTGAAAAGTGGGGTGTGCGTAATTATTCAGCCCCCTGAGTCAATACTTTGTAGAACCACCTTTTACTGCAATTACAGCTGCCAGTCTTTTAGGGTATGTCTCTACCAGCTTTGCACATCTAGAGACTGAAATCCTTGCCCATTCTTCTTAGCAAAACATCTCCAGCTCAGTCAAATTAGATGGACAGCGTTTGTGAACAGCAGTTTTCAGATCTTGCCACAGATTCTCGATTGGATTTAGATCTGGACTTTGACTGGGCCATTCTAACACATGGATATGTTTTGTTTTAAATTATTCCATTGTTGCCCTGGCTTTATGTTTAGGGTCGTTGTCCTGCTGGAAGGTGAACCTCCAAGATCTTCCAAGATTGCCCTGTATTTGGCTCCATCCATCTTCCCATCAACTCTGACCAGCTTCCCTGTCCCTGCTGAAAAAAAGCACCCCCAGAGCATGATGCTGCCACCACCATATTTGACAGTGGGGATGGGGTGTTCAGAGTGATGTGTAGTGTTAGTTTTCCGCCACACATAGCGTTTTGCATTTTGGCCAAAAAGTTCCATTTTGGTCTCATCTGACCAGAGCACCTTCTTCCATATGTTTGCTGTGTCCCCCACATGGCTTGTGGCAAACTGCAAACGGGACTTCTTATGGTTTTCTGTTAACAATGGCTTTCTTCTTGCCACTCTTCCATAAAGGCCAACTTTGTGCAGTGCACGACTAATAGTTGTCCTATGGACAGATTCCCCCACCTGAGCTGTAGATCTCTGCAGCTTGTCCAGAGTCACCATGGGCCTCTTGGCTGCATTTCTGATCAGCGCTCTCCTTGTTTGGCCTGTGAGTTTAGGTGGACGGCCTTGTCTTGGTAGGTTTACAGTTGTGCCATACTCCTTCGATTTCTGAATGATCGCTTGAACAGTGCTCCGTGGGATGTTCAAGGCTTTGGAAATCTTTTTGTAGCCTAAGCCTGCTTTAAATTTCTCAATAACTTTATCCCTGACCTGTCTGGTGTGTTCTTTGGACTTCAAGGTGTTGTTGCTCCCAATATTCTCTTAGACAACCTCTGAGGCCGTCACAGAGCAGCTGTATTTGTACTGACATTAGACTACACACAGGTGCACTCTATTTAGTCATTAGCACTCATCAGGCAATGTCTATGGGCAACTGACTGCACTCAGACCAAAGGGGGCTGAATAATTACGCACACCCCACTTTGCAGTTATTTATTTGTAAAAAATGTTTGGAATCATGTATGATTTTCGTTCCACTTCACAAGTGTACACCACTTTGTATTGGTCTTTCACGTGGAATTCCAATGAAATTGATTCATGTTTGTGGCTGTAATGTGACAAAATGTGGAAAAGTTCAAGGGAGCCGAATACTTTTGCAAGCCACTGTAGCTGCAATACTATTCCAGAAAACTTACTGGTACATGTATTTATTACTTCACTTCTCTTACAGAAAATTATATAAGCACATCTTCATGAGGAAGATGAAAAAGTGATTATTTAAGAAATTCAAATGCACTTTGACATTTCACTATTTATAGTACAGGGAAGTTGAAAGTCACACTCACCCGGAAACATTTTGCAGCTGGCATTCTATTTAGTCTGTATAATATGCAGAACAAGACCCAGTTCTGGATGATACACCACCATCACAGGACACATCTATGCACATTAATCTATTCAACCCATATGACACAGGATGCATATGCAAACTCCACACAATATGACGACACTGGAAATCAAACTCATGCGTCTAGAGTGTAAATGGAACAACTTAAAACGGTTGAGATTTGCAAATTTTGTGTGGACAAAAACTGTCAAAAACACTTTTGATTGATCAAACACGTCAACCATTCAGCCATCATTGCTGCCGTGCTATGCTGTTAAAAGCTATAACATTTTCTCAGTTTTATGCGAAAGAACTGGAAGTGGCATCACACAAGTCTTTCAGTTGGTCAATTAGTGAAGCATGTAATGTTATGTTACAGCCAGGGCCTGTTTCTTGGTCAGTTTTCTTTTTCCTTTTCTGTGCCTTGTTTGTTTATTATTTTCCATTTGTATTGTAATTATGTATTTTTTGTTCATATACTTCTGTTAAGCTATTATTATTTAGCATGTATGTATTATGCTATTTTCTTTAGTGTTTTTTATGTTTTGGGAATGGAGCATCAAGAGACAGGCCCCACCCTCAGTCTTTACCTTCAGAAGGTAAGAGCAAGTCCTTCACTGGTTCATTGTCACTTGAAGTGTGCTGTGCTCACTACGAGTACTGACTTTTTTGGCTTCTTTAATCTCGTACAGATTTGTAGATGTTTGCCTTTTAGGAAAATCATTTTGCTTTTTTTGCCATTTTTCATGTTTATATAAAAACTTATTTTATAGAGATTCTTTGTGGAGTTTTTTTTAGGGTTTCCTTTACCTCAAGAGGGAATTTGACACAATTGTTGAACTTTAAAAGCCTGCTCCTCATTTCCGGGGCCTGGATAGGACTGAAGCCTGCCTGTGTAGTTGGCAGGTCGGGTTTCATTTGAAATTTTCTGGACAGGTTAGAGGGGACCCTGGCCTATTTTAGGAGTGTTTCTTGAAGCCTTTCACAACATTGCCATTTTGTGTGCTGCTCTATGATAACAATTAGATGTCATGATGCTCTGTGAGTAATTTACTCATCATTACCATTACTTAGCCAACACCCTATCCAAAAATCAATTTACTTCAAACCATTTTTAACTTTCATGCTAATCACTCAAATGTTATAAATGTCAAGACAGCAAAATTTTATATCAAAACTTAATGAGTAACTCCAAGGCAAGGTGAAATCTAGTATCTAACAAAATTGCAGGTTTTATTTGATGGTTGCTAGGATGAATACAACTGCATATTATTAAGATAGCACAGAAATAGAAAGCCTGAGCACTCACAAAATACTTTGTAAAGAATTGTCTATTATAAAAAAAATCTTGGAAGGCTTGGAAGGAGACGATACGTGATTTTCTTGTTGACACTTTCACGCCCCGCGAGACAAGGCAGTGAGACAAAAGGACAGCTGCTGTACAAGCTTTTAAATGCAGATCACGCAGCACGGCAGCAGCAGCAAGCCAACAGCAAATAGAGCAAAGAGGAGGTTAGAAAAAATGTATTTGTTTCCCATTGTATCACCGTTTAAGAGGAGGTTTCGAAGGAGCAACCGCATCTTCTTAGTGTGTGTTCAGTTCCCCTCTTCACAATGTAAGTGGTAGAGACGCGAAGTGGCTCAGGTGAAATAAAAGCATAAATTATACTAATTACTAAATACAGAATTAGGATATACAGTAATCCCTCCTCCATCGCGGGGGTTGCGTTCCAGACCCCCCCGCGATAGGTGAAAATCCGCGAAGTAGAAACCATATGTTTGTATGGTTATTTTTATATATTTTAAGCCCTTATAAACTCTCCCGCACTGTTTATAAATATTCCCCGCAGCGTTATACAGCATAATCCCTTTGTATTCTCTTAGATATTAGGTAAGATTCATTGAAATTATGTATATATAAACACACACTGTTTATATACAGTAAAACCTAAATATTATTTTAAAGATATTGAGTGTCTCCGATATCACATATGTTACAGCCATTACGATAGACAGGTCACCAGCAATAAATACGTACATTGCAAGAAAAATAGTATACAGTAAATGTATTAATTATTTATGGTTACTCACCAACAATGACACGATGACTTGTCCGATAACAATGAGTTTAATTTTACTGCACAACAAAGGAGAGCGTTACAGCCCTTGTAAAGGAGCCACTTCAGGCGATTGTGTAGCACTGCCATTGTTGTTCTTCTGGCAGTCTTCAATCCAAATCCCTAAAGCAGATTCCATCCAGACTACTGCCTTATTACATCCACTTGCAACTCGTTTTGCACCCTGGTTAAAAGGACGCTGCAGCCGTAGATCTTATATTCCTTTCCTACTTTTTAAATAAAAAGAATCGTAGCCTTCAACAAATCCAAAACGTTTACCTTTTCGGCAATCGTTAACATCTTCTTCTTGCGCTTGGGCACGGCACCTGAAGCAGTAGCAGATTGTTTTGGAGCCATAATGAAGGGCTTGACTATGCACAAAGATAAACACTAAAGAGCACAACTCTTTACACAGCGAAGCACGTTGATGCTGAATGAGCGAGATGAAACTTCCTGGTTAACACTGCATAGCTCCTGCGTGCTCTGATTGGTTAGCTTCTCAGTCAGGAGAACTTAACTGAGGGCTCTGATTGGTTAGCTTCTCAGCCATCCGCCAATAGCGTCCCTTGTATGAAATCAACTGGGCAAACCAACTGAGGAAGCATATACAGGAAGTAAAAAGACACATTGTCCGCAGAACCCGCGAAGCAGCGAAAAATCCGCGTTATATTTAGCATTTATTTAGTTATGCTTTCATATAAAATCCGCGATAGAGTGAAGCCGCGAAAGTCGAAGCGCGATATAGCGAGGGATTACTGTATAAAGAAACAAATTTATTAATACACTCATAAAACAAAGTAAAAACTGGTTAACAGGAAAGGAAACTAACAACATATGCTAATTAATTAATTGATGAACTATGGCCAGTTGACAAAATTATAAAAGAGCAAATTCAAAGACAACCACCTAGAAAAGTAAATTTAGTCTAGGCTGGAAGAAAATTCAGCAAAGAAAAGGAAAAAAAATAAAAGATGCAAAAACAATTTAATTTGGAACTTTAATTGGACTTTAACCAAAATGTTTAGATATTTGTTCCCATGGGGAAATTTGGCTTTTTAAAGAAGCTTAATAATGAATAAATAATATTATATTGTGAAAAAACAACAAATCCTTTAAAATATACAGGTACACCAGAATTACTAAAGAGGATGAAAACTAAATAGAAAGAAAACTTCTGACTAGGCAGCTACAGTGAGGCATTATGCAGGCATACTTCCATTGGCCCAGTAGAGTCTCTTGTCACACTTCTGCTGAATAATTGCCTGAGAGTATTCTGTGTGTGTGCCAGAAAGAGGTTGTGCATCACTGCTCACAATGGCACTGAGTTTTGTTATCATTCTGACTTTTGTTGCTACCTCCAGGGTTCCAGAGTGCATCCCATAACTGAGCCTGCCTTTTTAATTAGCCTGTTGATTCGGTGGACCTCTCTTGAAGTGATGTTACTGGCCCAGCACACCACAACATAGACAAATGCACTCACAATCACAGAGTTGTAGAAAATGTAAAGGATGTCATTGCAAACTTTAAAGAAGCTCAATTTCCTATGAAAAAAGTCAGCTTTGCCCTTTCTTATATACAGTAGATCCTCTATGTTACAAGACAGGTCCAATCTGTCACTGATGTGGACCTCCAAGTACTTGTAGCAATGCACCACCTCAACATGCACTCCATGAGCCTCTTTGAGCAAAAGTCAATAATCAGTTCATTGATTTTGCTGATGTTAAGTTGCAGTCTTATTCGATCTGGCTTTTATGTAAGTAACATATAAATGTTAATGTTTTGGGCACATGCACCGTCTTTACATACACTGTCCCTTGTATGTAAGAGCCAGATCGAATGTTATTTACCTTTATTTATTTACTTACTTTCTACAGCATAAAGTCACAAGTAGAGTGCAGAGCTTCCCATATACATATACAAATTACAGCGATGGCAAAAGTGCGACGTGCATTCTTGCTCCGATGTAGAACTGTCATCATGATCTGAGTTGACCTCTGTTATAGCACGTCTATGTGGAAACAGCAGTGTCAAATGCGGGGGGTGGGGGGTGGGTGTTGGCTTTGGTTGGGATCGTGAATGTGGCTAAGAGAATAAAACTGCTGAATAAAAAAAAAAACAAACAAAAAAAAAAAAATATATCTATACTAATAAACGGCAAAGCCCTCACTGACTCACTCACTCACTGACTGACTGACTGACTGACTCATCACTAATTCTCCAACTTCCCGTGTAGGTAGAAGGCTGAAATTTGGCAGGCTCATTCCTTACAGCTTCCTTACAAACGTTGGGCAGGTTTCATTTCGAAATTCTACGCATAATGGTCATAACTAGAAGCTATTTTTCTCCATTTACTGTAATGGAGTTCAGCTGGAGGGGCGGAGTTTCGTATGACATCATCACGCCTCTCACGTAATCACGCATTACGTAGAAAGCCAGGAAGAGCTACAAAACGCGCTTTAGAAAACATGCATTATATAATTAAGAAGGCAGCGAAACAATTAGAAGCGAGCGA
>JANRMT010028174.1:153470932-153502201 GCA_026402145.1 Polypterus bichir lapradei
CTCAAACCGATTATGACAGCAGCAATCCAAGCTGTGAGATTTGAAACAAGATTACTGTTCACATGGCCAACTGTACGTTGCATGCTCAAGAGTAAGCTCAGCGCACAGCTACAGCTTGGTCATATTGCAACTGGAGGGCCGAACTGACAACGTGGCATACAAAGACATCTTTAACAAATAATTATTGGTATATTTTCCCTCAGTTTAAAAAGGTTTAATTTTCTTCTTAATAAAAATTTTAAGGCAGTACTTCACCGCTGCGAAGCGCGGGTATTTTGCTAGTATATATATATATAGATATGACAACAACACTCATATCAATGACAAAACAATTACATTAACAATCAAGTTACGTTATTTTTTAAATTTTTCCTTTTCTTTTTCATAACTTCTTTAACACAGTATTTCTCCGCTGCGAAGCGCGGGTATTCTGCTAGTACATATATATGTAGACTCAAACCGATTATGACAGCAGCAATCCAAGCTGTGAGAAAACAGTAAAAAGGAGGCGTGTCAGACGTCGTGGTACATTTTCTGATGCAGCTAGACGAAAACAACTTTGTGACGCTGCCGCCAAATACACAAAACAATTACTTTGACAATCATGTTGCGTTATTTTTAAAATGTTTCCTTTTCTTTTTCATAACTTCTTTAATTCACGACTTCGCTGCGAAGCGCGGGTATTTTGCTATTATATATATAAATAAATATATATATATATATAAATAAATATATATATATATGACAGCAACACTCATAACAGTGACAAAACAATTACATTGACAATCATGTTACGTTATTTTCAAAATGTTTCCTTTTCTTTTTCTTTGCTTCTTTAACACACTACTTCTCCGATACGAAACGCGGGTATTTTGCTAGTTATTACTAAAACATGAAAAAGTTTCTGTTTTAACGATGTGTTTACACAGATCGTTGTAGACACGGAACACACATGAAATGCAAGTGTTCCAAATAACGATATAGTATTTATAAAAATGTGTCATTTTGCTTGATTTCTCACTCTATACAACTCTAAGCAACTGACACGCGGGTAAACAGACTTGAGCTGAGAAAACTGTGCACTGGTGGGGGATGTGATAGCAGTCTGCTTGCTGTTTGCTGCTTATCCACACATTTACAGAACAAAAGACGCTGACAGAGAAGTGCAAAACGATTTAAGGTGGGACGGATCTGCGAGTTTTTTCGTAGGCTCTGGTAATTCTAGCGCTAAAAGACTGAACCGTACCTGTCCTTTTTGGATGATTGCTTTGTTTCTTTCTCCTCCTCCAGACATTATCTGCTACTATGATGTTTGTCTATTGTTTAATCGTTAACTAACTGCATGCTGAGCATCTTTTACTTCTGAAAGAGACATGTTTATTTGAAGTGTTTGAATAAAGATCCTGTCTCTACAATATCCTGTGTTTGTGCGCAATGCTGTGACCCAAGCAGCACTAAGACTAGCCTGCAAGCATCAGCGCTTACCTCTGTTTGCTTTCGTGCAGCCAGTTTAAGTGCAGTTGGCTCAGTGATTTACATCCATGGTGTCAGTTGCACTTTGTACATATTGTTCCAGTAGTTTTTTAAATAGTTACTACAGTTCATTAGCAGTGTGTAAAATTATCAGTGTTGCAGTAATTGTGATGCTCTTTGCATGAAAAAAAATGTGTTCCATTAAAATTTCACTTTCCCTTTGTTAATTGTGACATTTACTTAAAGTGCAGCAAAAAAGTATTTGGTGTCCAGGGATGCATTAATGGTTAAAGCCCCAAGATGCCGCCGAAACGAGCTGCACCATCTAAGGCTTCCGGCAATGAAAACGCGTTTACATGAATTACAGTACATTTAGCAGGAACATTGGTATTTTACATTCTAGCACTGCGGGAGACAGTACAGTATACAGATTTATCTTTATACTCTATTTTTAGGTAATGTATTAAGCCAAGTTTGAAAATAAAGTGTTTTGGGGGCATATTTAGGGTTTAAACTATGAAAATAGGCATTTTTTTTAACCACATCCAAAATTTGCAGTTTTTCACAATTCACGGGTGCTCTAGGAATGTAACCCCTGCAAATTTTGGGGGTGTACTGTATTTAAAAATAGTATTCTGCAATCACAGGAGGATAACACAGAGCTTGCAAAGTACATCAAAAATGCCATCTTGCAGTACCTCAACAACAAATATAGTGACAAATACAGATGATCTCGTTTCCATTGTTTCTTGGATGGATCATCGGTTTCGTGTAATTTATGTAGGAACAGATAAGTTGAAGAGAAGTGAGCAGAAAGGTCATGAAATTGATGTGTCTATCAGCAGACAAAAACAAAATTCTGCCTTGCACAACTAGTCAGGTGCATCAAATGGAAGAAAGTGAGAGAAGTGGATGTTCTGCAAGAGAAGTGAGCCAAAAAGTTGCTGAAGAGGGGATTATAAAAAAAACACAATTAGCTGAATTTTTCAAGAAGGTTGTGCCTCATCCACAGAGGGAAAAAAAAAAAAAAAATCAAAGCCAAGATGACAGCCTACCGGAGTTCCCCAGACACAGATCCTCTTCAGTGGTGGAGGCTCCATGAAGCAAGATTACCCTTGCCAATAAATTAAAAATTCTTCTGCATTCCCACAATTGCCCCATCTGAGAGAGTATTTAGTACAGGAGGGAAAGTTATTACCTGCAACTGGGCAAGCCTTGCCTCTGAAACTATAGACAGGATTGTGTTCCTAATCTTTTTCATGTAGTCATGCAAGATATTTACAAAAATTTTTTTCTGTTTATAAAGATCTGTTTTTGAATGCTATATTCTGATATCCTGCAGACAGCCAGTTGATATTTTTATTTAAATGGCATTGTTGACTTTGTAAGTCAACACCCTCATCTGCGAAGGGCATTTATATTTTCAGTCTTAGATGTTGTTGACACTAAAATGGCTAAGGAAGGACTATGACTAAAGTCTTACATGCCATTCGCCTGGAATACGCATTGGAATTTATTTTTGTTGGGGTAAAATCTGCCATAGTAAACATGGTTCCTTATGGTCATTTCTGTAATTTTATTTTTGGTCCAAATAAAACAAATTCTAGTTAAAAGAAGATGTCTTATCGAGGAAAAAAAATGAATAAATCATGACTCGCCTCTGAAAAAAAGTCTCTAAAAAAATTGAGATTTTATTTTTTCCCCTCATATTGCCAAGCATTATAGCAGCCTCACAAACCGAGGACTGCCAGGCAGAAAATCTGTTACCCAGGACACCACAGGCTCATTCACCTGCATATATCGGAGCTTACCCTTTAACAGGGATGGCTGGATGATATTAAAGGCAGTAGAGAAACCAGAAAATATAGTCCTTACAGTAATGCCAGCTTCAGTCTATATGAAAGTTTAATACATTTATTGTGAAAACAGCATACCTTCACTATTGTAATGTATTTTATTGTGGAACGTTTACTAAACTAGTGTTGAAATCAGTACTAAAACTGCCAAGTATCAATTCTACCTTTTAGACCTCAGTACTGGAACCAAAATGATAATGAAGCAAATACCAGATAACTGCTCAGTTATCATAGATACTTCATTCCCCCTGCCTGCTCACATACACACCTTCCTGCTCTGCTGTGCTCTGTAAATAATTGTAAGGAACAGGGGTTTGGGGGTGCAAAGTCTTGGATTCTTCCTTGGGAATCTCCTGCACATTCATATAAATACATGTATGTGCATTTAAAGAGCGGTTTTCAAAGTTAGATTTAGCTCTGTATTATTTTGAATAGCAGAGTTTTGGTTTTGATTGCGTAAATAAAAAAAAACACTTACTTTCATTGTGGACATTAACAAAATGCTGGTACCATACGGTTTTACAAATTGCTTTTTGTGGTACTCTTTCAGTACTGGTATTCCACACAACCCTAACGTAGACTCATTTATACCCAAATTTAAATATATTTAAACCCAAATGATTGCTAATGATTACGTTTTCAACTAATTTATGTTCAAAGTTTGAACCACTAATCTCACCGATTAAACCATTCATTTAATTTACATTGGGAAATCTATTAGTTTTCTAAACCGGACTATCTAGTACAGATTTTCTTTGAGACACATTGTTCAATTATATAGATACAATACATGATGACAGTATTTAAATTATTTATCAAATTATTTTACATCCAGAATTCCTTCAGAGAAGATAAAATATGCTAAAACAGATCTGCTTTTGGGAGCACATTGAATGAGAGGTGTTTGAAGTTCTCTGCAAATTGTACAGTTCTGTACTGAAATACAAAAGATGTAGATTTAGAATACATTTTCATATGGGGAAAAAAAAAACAAACATACAGAGCAAAACTGCAAAAAGTCCTACATTTATTTGCAGCATTACCAAAGAAAAACTGGCAACTAGCAATCATGGATTGGAAAAAAAAATTAAAGAACAAGACATATTAAATTCAATATGATTGTCGAAGACTTTTAGTATTTAATTATTATGGGGCATAGTACTTCATTTAATCCAGGGAAAATGTCACTAGCAATACATAAAAACAGTTTTGCGGAAACAGAAACACACTAGACTTTAAAAGCCAGCTTGAAATGTCAAAATCCAGGGTTTGGCGTGTGAGGCAGTTTATTGGCTTAATATCTTGCATGCCTTTATTGTTAGCATACCTTTTATGAATGTGATTCAATTGAAAATTTTCATATATGCCTTTTACTTATGGTTATGCTTTTACTTTAATTCAGTCAATGATTGGTATTTATTCCCTTTTGTTCAAAAAAGACATTTTTCATATAATTTAATTATTTATTGTTACTATTGTTCATCATTTATGGGTGCCACCTCTCTAAGAGGGAACTCACCAAAGACGGCAACAATGCTCACTCACTAAAAAAAAAAAAAAATTCTAGGAGAAACAATAGAGGTATATCATTCTGATATGCCACAAGAAATATAGAGCCCGATAGATGAAACTGATGATATTACAGATGGAACTTTCCTCTCAGACAGTCTTGCCTAAAAGCCATTGTTGTCGTGTACAGGTAGACATGGAGTCTTGTGGGCAAAGTGATTGTGTTTTATGTGCTCATGACAATGAAAACACACTGTGGAAGCTAATTCACCCAACCCTGTGAACAAAACCTCAATATCATGTTTCTCTTGTATAATGATGGACTTAACATACATTTTAACCTTGGTGAGAGGCCACACGAGCAAGTCATAGAAACAGGCTGTTCTTGGCATCAGACCAGTTAACAGGCTTCAAGCACAACTTGTTCTGGAGCAAGTTCCCATTCTACTGTTTGTAAAAAAAATATTCATCTAAAACTTTGAAATAATGTCAGTTTACAACACATTTTCACTCAACATTAAAACAAATAGCTGCACGTGTAATTCATTAATTAATACCACATTGTCTTTGGAATGTATCCTGTGATTTTCTGTTTATTTGAGCAGGACATCTATTCTTAACAGCCAAGTAATCAATTTATCAAAGAGGATCAACTATGAATTATTAAATACTAGCAAAATACCCACTCTTCGCAGCGGAGAAGTAGAGCGTTAAAGAAGTTATGAAAAAGAAAAGAAAACATTTTAAAAATAACATAACCTGATTGTCAATGTAATTGTTTTGTCACTGTTAGGAGTGTTGCTGTCATCAATCAGGTTCGTATTTGGAGGACGTGTTGTTTTGAAGTTACATTCCATGTTTGTCAACCGTTGTAAAGATAATAGGTTTCATTCATCGTAGTATTCACTACGCAAATCGCTACTCGTGAATGTAAGATGTTTAACAGGCATTCCTGGTATTGACTTGTGCTAAACGTACCAAGCTAAATGGTAAGAAGCAGCCGGCGGTAAAGCAAGGAAGACTCCGTAATAAGGATGGTGGGGTGCACGTGGAAGGTGTAACAATAAGATTGTTAAGCCTTATGATAATGTTCCCGCATGGAGGGTTTAGAGAGACACACTGGGAGAAGTATAATCTGAACCTCTCTACAGTTTTGTTTATTTTCGGGTTGTAATGTTCATCAAGTAAATGGCGGACCGTGCATTTCACACCTAGGCCTTCAGTAGTGCTCCGTCTAAATCAACCCACCCCTCAAAAACTAATTTATGGTTATAAAAACCATCTTAATATGCAGAAATACAGCATAAAGAGCTGCTGCATCGCACATAGATAACTCCTGTAGCCACAATAAATGCCTTTATTGAATAGACAAACCAGGGGTGAACAAGTTCCTTTCTACTGACAACACCCTTGATCAAGTAGTGTAATGCAGCCAAACCAGGTAAATGACACCTAACACATAGATCACAGGAGCGGCTATTATGATGTATGTTGATGTGGCAAACATATTAAACCTCAAACGTGATAAACAGGACATGTAAACTATTTTATCTGACTTTTAAGAGGGCCAGCGCTGCATATTTACAATGAAGAACTTGTTTAATTTTCCTTAGTTTATATCTGCTATCTGTTGTCCCTTCCCAGGATTAATAGCCAATGCAATCACTTGTCAATATCTTCATAAAGTAATAATAAAAAAAACAGAGGTGTAATTTACTCCCTATATACATAAAGCAATAAATATCATGGCCTATAGACTATTCATAGCTTAAGGATTTGGCACAATGTGGCTTGTGTAGTGCTGCTTAAAGACTATGCATATACAAATGGAATGATTTTTTTTTTAACTCATGATAATGACTGGCTTATGAGCAGATTTAGACTTCTAAGAGCCAGTCTCTTGTAACTATATACCGAATTGCTCCTGGCATTAGACAGAAAGAATGCCTGAAATAAAGGTCTACCTTTTCATATTCTCTTGCTTACTCAGTTGTGGAGTGGATCACAGGACTCCTTTAAATGCAGGTGGCAGTGTCTGAAAGCATCAGGTGGGAGGATACTCTAAGCCAACAAAAGGTACCGTGATTGCATGTGCTGTGCTACACAATGTGGCCCATCATAACTACCTTCCACTCCCTAACCTTGTTGATATGGAATGGGATGACCCTACTCCTTAGTCCCCTACCCACCTACTGGTTATTTCACTGTAAGGCATACATTAAGTGTTTTACCCGATTCCTCTGCCACATCTGAATATTCTGGCATAATCCCCACATAATAAGATATCTTCGATTACAGAAGCCATCAACAGATCAAAATAAAAGAGCATAGATGTGTTTTTTCCCCTCTAATTGCACTCTGCCAGTTCTTCCAATCCACTTCTCTGCTTTTACTTTTAAGTCTTTCCTTATTATTAATCCTCCACCCACAAGCCAATATGGTGCAACTGGTAAAGTTCACCACATTCATGGCAGATTTCCACACTTAAGCCGCCAAATAAAAGTGTACACTAGGTTTTATATATTCTGATTTGTTTTTTTTTTGTTTTTTTTTTCCGTACACAAACTTTTCACAGGCAAATTAACACAAAAGTTTTATAAATGAGGCCCCAGGAGATAGACTTTATTCAAAAGACACAGCAAAGTAAAAATCAGCCAATCAAAAATTTGAATTCCAAAACTAAAATGTGAAATTGGACTGATCTAAGGTAACTGTAAAAGAAAAATGCAGCAATGCTTTCTATTTTGAAATTCACAATATCAGATGCCACAAAGCATGTGGATTCAAAAGTGTTATAAAACCCTTAAAAAAGAAAATTGCATCATGGTAAATACCATACCCCCATTGCATCATGGTAAATACGTCCATTCTACCACCATCTATGTTTAGTCTATGGGCAGTTCCATAATGCACCCATCTTTTCCTGATAAGGCCTTTTTAGTAAGAGCTCCAAGGCATTCATAAGACCTCACCACCACCACATTTTCTCCTATTCAGATGCCCGATGTCAGGGGGTTCACTGGTCTACTACCAATAAATATGTCCTGGTAATGTTTGCTTGGTGTATTTTATATGGGATTGGCTGTCCACATACCATATAAAAAAAAATCCTCCACCATCTTCTATATTACTTCTGATCTCCACTGTCACTGCAGACAACAATGGAGGAGTCATATTAAAACTTTCATGGCAAAAATTACACTTGAATTTGGTTGAGTAAAAGGTAAACAAAAAAAGGGTACATATAGTATAGCACAATCTAAAATAAACTGAATTGAATCCTAAATGTTATGCAGTCATATTTGTATTAAAAACAACAATACTTGTTAAACACTGACTAGATGAATAGGTTCATATTCATATTGTGTCTACCCTAAAACAATAATTGAATATCAATAAGTGGATTTTACAGCATGTACTAGTTTAGTTAAATGCACAGAAGTAATAGTGACAGAGATTCACTAAAGTGCCTATCTTATATACCACAAACAAAAGTATGCTCGCAAGTCATATTTCAGCCAGACTATGTTTAGTTTCATACATCCTGGATAGAAGAGAATGAGGGCTATCTTTATCAGTGCCTTATGCCACAGACATGCCAGCTGTTACAAACTGCATCAGCATGACGTTAATTACATTTTTAACTAATCCTTTTAAGAATGTACTTGTATTCTGAAATTTCACTTGCTTTCCTAAAATAGTATATTACTATATGTAGGAACAGTGCACCTTTAAAGAAAGCTGACATATGCAGGACACATGGTGCTTACATCACACAATATAAAATGTCAACACTAACTAAACTATTTGAGTCTTTTAGTTTATAACTGAACAAATAATGCTATTAAAAGTATTTATTTTTTATTTTTTATGTGAAACAGCATTTGAATGTTGTGCAGTCTAGAATAGAGTTTAACTAAATCCATAAACAAATGCTGCACACTAGTTTTTCAGTAATGGTACCCGATATTTATACTTCTTAAAGTTAGCTTGAGTTGCTCTAGCACTCATGCAATTATTTTAAACACATTTCTACCTGATAAATAGTCAACCAATAGTATTGAGTAAGCTGTTTCTAAGTTTTGAAAACTGCAGGCAAGTTATATTTTTCCTTTATTTACAACTGATTAAGGTATTTAGAAACTATTTATAACTGGTTATGCTATTTAGAAACCACTCCTATCACTCTTTCAAGATTTTTTAAGCATGGTTGTGCAGTGGTTAGTGCAACTTTTTCATAGTCCCTGGAGCAGAGGACTGAATCCAAATCTAGTCACTGCCTGAATCATGTTCTAGACTTACGTTTTTCTTTGGATGTCTGGACTTCCTCAAACATCCCAAAGATGATCAACTGGCATGAGTTAGTGTAGCATCTTGTTTGAGTGTGAGCTCACAATAGACTGGTACTCCACTCAGAATACTTCTTACTTTTCACACAAATCATTTAAAATATTTATTAGAATGCTAACTACTTAAATTACTACTTTTAAATCACTGAAATTCCAGTTGCTTCTGAAATGTCTTCCTTTAGGCTATTCTATAATCCCTCCACCATTCCATTTCCCCACAGTGATAATCTGAAAATACTGACAGTAATGATGTTTAGGAGATGAATGCAGGGAAACAAACAGACATAGATACTATATCAATAAACATTTACAGACACAAATATTATTATATGACGTTAAAGGGTCCTTCCAAGTTCCTCACAAACCATTCCAAGCCGAGAAGGGGCACTGCCTCCGCTAACTACCTTTTCCCCTCTCTGTCCCACAGCACAGAAAGAGTGCAAAGAGAGGGCAGCTACCTCCACCCTTTCCGATCCCTGGGCTATAAATTCAAGGCCACCCTGAGGAAAAATGTCACCTGAGGCTTAAGCAAGTAAGGAGAGGATTTCTAGATGTTAACCATTAAAGCTTTAAAGAAAAGACGACTCGACTACCCGATTGCAGGGGGACGACTTTATTTCTTTATATTATTGTTGGGCGCTATCGCACATAATTGTTATTTGTACATTTGTCAAATAAAAGAAGACAGCTGGCTTAACACCTCAAAGTGCTACAAATGTACCAGCCTGTTATTCGTTGGGTAAACACAACACAGAAGGCATTTGTAAACACAAAGAATAAATGTCCTGATTCAGTTACTGTCCTTATATGAACAAGAAGTAATCTACAATAAATTTTGATGTAATATTTAGTAGAAGTGAATCTGTCAATTTAGTTTAATGAATTTGAATTCCATTTTGTTCATTCTTATTTGACAAACTGATCATTGCCAGTTCATGGCTGCATTATGATGCGATGGATAGGGCACCAGTCTATCGAAAGGTCTACTCATGAACAAAAACCACATTTAGGGATGTCACAATACCAGAGATTTTCTATTCTATACCAGTGAAGTTTTACAGTACCCGATACCACAATAAAAACAGAAACTTCATTAAATGGCTTTTTATTAACAGTACCTCTGTTATTCAAGTGAACAATACTGTGCCATTTTCTGTAATAAAATATAAAAAATGTAAACAGCAAATAGAAATAACTTTAAAACTGTAGTATATCCATAAAGCACTTACCCAACTATCACTTTAACTAGTTTTACCATTCATAAATCTATACTAACAAAAGGCAAAGGACTGACTGACTGACTGACTCACTCACTAATTCTCCAACTTCCCATGTAGGTGGAAGGCTGAAATTTGGCAGGCTCATTCCTTACAGCTTACTTACAAAAGTTAGGCAGGTTTCATTTCGAAATTCTACGCATAACAGTCATAACTGGAACCTACTTTCGTCCATATAAACAGATATAGCCTGCAGCTCAGTCGCCATGTGAGGCGGAGTTGTGCCTGCCCATATAAGGCCTTCCGTCAGCAGCTATCCAATTGACACGCAGCCGTGAAATATTCGCGGGTGAAGGACTGTGCTTATGCAAACTAAGATGAAATGGTCAGGGATAGAATAGTGTTTGGCACAAACTCAGCAAAAGTGCGACATAAACGTTTAAGTGGCGGGTCTGAGCTAACATTACATACAGCCGTGGACATCGCGAGATCGCACGAGATAGCACAAGCACAGCTGAGAAGCTTCGATGCATGTACTCCGAGCGGCTAACGTGAACTGACTTTGCAGGACTGAGAAAGGTAAACCCGTGCATGCACTGTGTGATGTCTCAGACACACTACTTCTCCGCTGCGAAGCGCTGGTATCTGAGCTAACACTAAATAATACTACTTCTCCACTGTGAGGCGCGGGTATCTGAGCTAACATTAAATAAAGCCGTGGACATCGCGAGATCGCACGAGATAGCACAAGAACAGCTGAGAAGCTTCGATGCATGTACTCCAGGCGGCTCATGTGAACTGACTTTAAAGGACTGGGAAAGGTAGTCTCAAGTTTATCTAATCTGCAGTTAGTCTTGTTTTGGCCTTGTGTTTCACCTCAGTTTACCTGTCATTTTACATCACGACTTCCTTAAATTAATGACACCACTATACATTCCTCTTCATTTAAAAAGGCATAGCATAGGGAAAATGTACATCTTCATGTAAACTTAATAAAAAATAATCTAAATTGTTAAGCTACATTAGATTGAAATGAGTGTCATTGTCATTACTGTAAATGTTATTCACTTTAATCTTATGAGAAGTACCTGAAATCCCTACATTGAAAGTAATAATGAGCAACAAGCAGAATTACAGTATCTCTCTGTAACTAATTTCGCAGTTACGTAGACAATACAGAAGAGCTGATACAGTGATCCCTCGCTATATTGCGCTTCGACTTTCGCAGCTTCACTCCATCGAGGATTTTAAATGTAAGAATATCTAAATATATATCACGGATTTTTGCGCTGGTTCACAGATTTCTGCGGACAATGGGTCTTTTAATTTATGGTACATGCTTCCTCAGTTTGTTTGTTGATTTCATACAAGGGACGCTATTGGCGGATGGCTTAGAAGCTACCCAATCAGGGCATGTATTACGTATTAACTAAAACTCCTCAAAGATATACGATATGCTTCCCGCGCGGTGCTTGATTGTTTGCTTTTCTCTGTCTCTCTCACTCTCTCTGACATTCTCTGCGCCTGACGGAGGGGGTGTGAGCAGAGGGGCTGTTTGCGCAGAGGCTGTTTGCCTAGAGGATACGATACTCCTCTAAATAATGACGCTTTTTCATGGCGCTTCGGCATACTTAAAAGCCCAAAAGCACGTATTGATTTTTTGATTGTTTTCTTTTCTCTCACCCTCTCTCTCTCTGACATTCTGTGCTCCTGACATGCACTTCTTTGAATAGAACATATATTCGCATTCTTTTAATTGTGAGAAAGAACTGTCATCTCTGTCTTGTCATGGAGCACAGTTTAAACTTTTGACTAAAGGGTGTTATTTCATGTCTAGAGGGCTCTAATAATGTTAACAGTGTGGGAGAGTTTATAAGGGCTTAAAAGATATAAAAATAACCACACAAACATATGGTTTCTACTTTGCAGATTTTCATCTATCGCGGGGGGTTCTGGAACGCAACCCCCGCGATCGAGGAGGGATTACTGTACTTGTCATTTAGTATGTATCCAAGCTGTTCCTAATAACCAAATTAGAAAGCTCAGTTATATAATGCACTCTGAATTCCATGGAAGTCGTAGAGAAGGAGAGGATTAAATCAAAACCGAGTGCCATTATGAACAATGATGCACATCATCTCTGTAACACACTAACATGAAATACTTTCAGCCAACAAAATATTTAGCAGAAGTGTGTCAAGAAATGTTACTGGGGCTCCTTTATACCAACAGCAATATGTCTGCATAATGCCTCACTTGGACTGTGACAGCCAAGTCAAAAATTTTCTCTCTTTTGAATTTTCTTG
The DNA here is from genome assembly GCA_026402145.1 of Polypterus bichir lapradei. Lineage (NCBI taxonomy): Eukaryota > Metazoa > Chordata > Cladistia > Polypteriformes > Polypteridae > Polypterus > Polypterus bichir. The sequence continues at coordinate 153,483,643 of JANRMT010028174.1, forward strand.
CTTTATAGTATCTCCAGTGTGTATTAAGACCAAAGTGTGTGTGTTTATTTATTTATTTATTTATTTATTTAATATATTTATGAATTTATTTTTATATGTCTATGCAGGTATTTATTTATTCATTTAAAAAGCTTCTGTAAAAAGCCAAATTTCAAAAAGTTGTATCGTAATTAACCCAACAGCCATCAAAGTGTATAAAATACCTAGTCACAAGGTGGAGAATATTTGTAAAGAATGCCTCATCACAGTGCAAACTTCATGGTAGAGCACAGGTGCTATATATAATACATTGTGAGGGATCTCATGTGAGATCTGGAGGACACCTGCAAAGATACCTGCAAAACATTTTGAAGGAAGACAGCATGGAAGAAACCGGCATCACCTTTCAATGCACACTTTCCAAACCAGTGGCCAAGCAGCATTGAGCACCTAAAAAATGATGTAAGTGAATGAAAGTAGGAGCCAGAAAAGCAATCAGGGCATCAGAAACAGCTGTGCAAGAAGAGTTGGGGGCCAGTGGAGGAGTACCTGGGCCCAGTGCTGTTTCTTCCAAATTGATCCGTGTCTATTAACTTTACAGTGATGTTGATTCATATAAATATGGACACATATAAATATATATACACATATCAAATCCCATTATAGTGAATACCGAAGTAATGAATACGATGTTAAACGAATTTCATTTTAGCAAATTATAAAATGCAGTGTAGTGAATGTTTATTTCAACCAAAAATGGCCACCAAAGTTGATAAGACAATGCAAAAAATAATTAACTCCGCACCTACACTTTTCGTGCAGAGTCTCGGAAACCCTACAATAGGCGGTCTCAGAGAAAGAGACAGTCTATGCGAGACTTCCAGTCTCTAGTAGTCTTGGCAAGAGCATAGGCGCTACATCATATACATAGCCAAATTCTGTGTCAGTCGTCCACCTAGCGTCTGTGCGGGTAGTTGTGTCGTGTATGGATACTGTACTGTTTGAGTTTCATAGTGGTTCTCAAAGTTTTCTTTGAGATGAACAAAAAAAAAGTGAGAAACGGCATTAGTTTACATTGAAAGAAAAATTATGGAAAAAGTTGATTCCAAAATGAAGAAAATGACATGGTGTAAACATCCTGAATCATGCCTTCATCTAATGTCTCATTTTCATTCTGCATTTTCATATCTGTATTTCTATTAAAAAAAAAACAAAAAAAAAAAAACTTACATCTAACATCTCATATTCATTCTGTGTTCATTACCGGTATTTCTAATGTCTCATTTTCAGGCTGTGATCATACCTATATTTCTATTAAGAAAAAAGTTGCATCTAATGTCTAGTTTTCATTCTGTATGTTCATATCTGTATTTCACTAAAAAAAAAAAAAAAAGTTACATCTGCATACAAAATTCATTTTGTAATATTATCCACTATAATAAGTCATTTGAACCTGCTAATGAAATGGTCCAGGTTAATGTGCCATGATTTTTCCCCTTCTCCAACTCTAACAAACCAACAGTAGTTGCACATAGTCTTGTCTTTGTACGCTGCTAGTCCACAGCGCAAAACCCAAAAGTTAGTCTTGTTACCGTCAAAAATAAATGGGGGATGTTGTAATATTTCAGCATATGATTTAAAAATAAGATCATGAACTACTTGATTTATCTTATATTCTTCTGACTTTTCGTTCACTGCTTAAAATCAGTATTAAAAATATGAATTCAAATATTTTTGTATCAGTATTGTTGAATTAGTGAACTCGGGATACATTTATTTATACAAACGTTTCTGAGCTGTTTATTTGACATGCTTTTATAATTTAGTTTATCAGTGGTTTAAAAACTTACTGTAGAGTAATATTTAAAGGATGAGTCAAATTAAATCAAATTTCAAATGTCATATCTCCTGGTACGTGAATTGTCTAAATCTGTCCCTCCTTTGTCTAATCATTAAGGCTTCATATGTGAAGTCAGTCTTGTCAGTTTCAAATTCCTTCATTACTTCTGAACTCTTTCCGCCTTTGTTGTGCTGTTTTCATATTACTGCACTCTCAAAACATGCACAAATCTATTTCTGAACTCATTCCATAATAAGATAAATGCAGCAATAATGAAAACCTCTGTGTACGTTTCAGATTTTTTTCCTATAGTAAAGTACAATTCCTGCAAATATGCACTGAAATTCTCCTGCCTTAAATACAAAGAAATGAACTTTGCTGCTTTTCTTTTGGACATGTGTTGATGCAGTGCTGTATATCATTACTACTATGAGCCATTTTTATATTGTAGCACCCCTGGGTCTGGGCTTAAGAGGAACATGTTCCATGGGTGTCAGAGCACGTCAGAAGTATTGAGGAATACCTGGAGAAGCCGGCTAAAGCCAATCGGTCTGGATGTGTGGCCAGTGGCTATACATTTAAAATTAGCATAAAACTCTCAACACCATTTCATTCAATTCAGGATTAACGAGAGCAAAATCCTATTTAAGCAGCATTGAGCAGAAGACTGGAAACACTCTCAAAGTAGCAATTTGGAATCATCAATTTACCCACCACATACATCTTTGGGGATATGAGAGGAAAAACAATGACCCCAGTGGAAAAAGCTACATAGATATGCAGAGAACGTAGAAACTCTACATGGATAACATGTGGAAGAAAAATTAAAATCCAGGGCAATGGATCAGTGAGACTTCAGTGCTACTACTACTGCAATACACCACCACTTAAATTTGCATTGGGAAATTTAATTGGTTTGCTGACGTTCAATGCCTAATAGATCTAACTTTGAGATATGCTAGCCATTTTAAAAGACACGAGGACAGTATTTAAATTACATGTCAGATTGTTTAACATCTGCAAGCAGGATAGAATCTAAACATAGCTCAGTTTGGAGGCATTTTAAGTGACGGGGGATGAGGTTCACTGCAAATTATGCTACTTCTGTATTTCAGCAAATTGTTGCACATCTATAATGCATAATCACAAAGAGAACGAATATGCCAACCTACATAAACAGTACTAGTAAAGAAAAACTGTAAATACCAGCATTCATGAAGAAATGACACAGAGGGTGTGTATAGTGACATATATTTATGTTAACAGTCAATGTAGCTGATGGAAAAGGCTTTAGGGCAGGTACACAACTATCTTGTTTATGGAATTTGCTTTTATCTACAGTATTAGTAGAGGATGCTTGAAACAGCACTATGCCTACAACAGTGATAATTTCTTATTTTTTTCAACTGTTTGAAAAAGTAAAAAAAAAAATAGCCATTAATGTTAAAGTCAAAACCAGAGATGCAATATGGCCTGTTGCGCAATGAGGAAGAGGCTGATATAGTGTCATCTATGGTGTTTTCCTTGCCTACACTCTGCACACGATGGTGGTTGAGCTCTAAGCATGGTATTAAGCAATACTGAAAACAAAGGCTGGGAGTGACGGCTCACTACATTCATATTGTAAAGTACAAGTGGGTTCACTTCACCATCCTCATTTGAAACTTCCATACTAATACATTTTCTAATACCAAATGATGGCACCTACCTTTTCCATTCTCTTTGTTACATATTGCACGGCCATATCAGGCTCACTCTTGATATCCGGAGGAACATTGTGTCTTATGTATTGAATGACTGGGACAGGATCAAGGTGTGGACTGATGATGGTACAGGAGATAATTATACTACACAGGAGCACTAGAAGAGTGAAATGCTTAAGCCCTTCACTTATGGTTCTGCATGTGAGTTGATGGCTGCTGCTGAATTGTTCTGTTGGTGCTTTCAAGTGTACCAAAATGGCCAAATATTTTACACCTTTCAACAACCACCAATACCTCTTAAACATCTTACATTCACAGGTGACGATTTCAGTAGTGGACACTTTGATGTTTATTAATGTTTAAACTCTCAAAAGCTGGATGTGAAGTTATCGATGAAACCGGTTGTAAGCTTACAACGCTTGACAGATGCCGAATGTCACTTCAACACAAGTCCTGCAAATACTGTCGTAATTGAAACAAACCATGAACCTCAAACTGATTATGACAGCTGCAATCCAAGCTGTGAGATTTGAGACAAGATTACTGTTCACATGGCCAACTGTACATTGCATGCTCAAGAGTAAGCTCAGCGCACAGCTTGGTCATGTTACAACCGGAGGGCCGAACTGACAACGTGGTATACAAAGAGATCCTTAACAAATAATTATTGGCATATTTTCCCTCAGTTTAAAAAGGTTAAATTTTCTTCTTAATACAAATGTTAATGCAGTACTTCGCCGCTGCGAAGCGCGGGTATTTTGCTAGTATTAAATAAAACTCCTCAATGATATACGATATGCTTCCCGTGCGGTGCTTCGCATACTTGAAAGCCCAAACAGCACGTATTGATTTTTGATTGTTAGCTTGTCTCTGTCTCGGTCTCTCTCCGACATTCTCTGCTCCTGACGGAGGGGGTGTTCGCACACTGGCCTAGAGGATACGGATGCTCCTCTAAAAAAATGCTGAAAGACTACCTTCACATTGCTGCCTTCCTTGTAGCTGCTTTGTCCGGCGGTGCCTTGCATACTTAAAAGCCCAAACAGCCCTATTGATTTTTGATTGCTTGCTTTTCTCGCTCGCTCTCTCTCTCTCTCTGACATTCTCTGCTCCTAACGCGCACTCCTTTGAAGAAGAAGATATGTTTGCATTCTTTTAATTGTGAGATGGAACTGTCATCTCTGTCTTGTCATGGAGCACAGTTTAAACTTTTGACTAAAGGGTGTTATTTCATGTCTAGAAGGCTCTAATAATGTTAGAAAATGTATTTAGAAGGTCATAAACAGGTTTTCTATGCTCTAACTGCGAAAATATTCGATTTATAAATAAAGAATCCTACTTCGCGGAAATTCATTTATCACGGCTGAGTCTGGAACGGATTAACCGCGATAAACGAGGGTTGACTGTATTCCTCTTTTTATTTTATTGTAGAAGCAACTCTCAACAGTGGCCAGCAGGGCAGCCGTGTGGCGCATGTGTACAGGTGCCATACTCATTCCCTACCACCTTCGCCGTCACTTCCCCTACCACTTCATATCTTAAATTATTCTTGAGGCAAATTGAAGACTTAAGTGCCAGCTTAAGTGAAAAATTAAAGAAAAAACGTACTAAGTAATTGCAACACAAACACTGACTTAATCAGCTTTAACTCAAAAAGATGCCAACAAAAGAAGAGAAGTGGGCCGCTAGGATGGAGAAAAGAGCTGCTCAGGAAGCAGCAAGTGCATCAATCTCTGAGCAAACGAATGCTAAACGTACAGAGAAAGAGTAAGAAAACTAGGAATGCTCAAGTCAAGCGTATTCACTGCATGTTATTGTGCAGTGCGCCGTTACTGGTAAAAAAAAAAAAAAAAATTGCTGTGAAATAACTTATCCTCAATAGAAACAAGAGACATTGTCAACAGAAAGTCAACACAACTCATTCCATCCATATTTTGACAACACAAAAACCTAATGATAATCAGACTAATGCCACACCAAACCAATCCTATGTCTGGAACAGAGTTACAGCCACGTTAGGTTAGGTTGACGCCCATAGCATGGAGTTGGCAGCAGCACACGTAATAATGTTTGAGGTGTAGCAAATATCATATTGGACAACCACACCTGAAAGAGAAAGACAGGCATGTTGTGCAGCCTGCTTGTGCATGTTAATGGGATGGGAAAAACAGTATCAACAGAGATGCTTACATTTACAGAAATCCATCAGTCTTGGTGCCTGGGTCCCAAGCAGTCTCTATCCTGGCATGGACTGGCTCAAAGAGCTATGGAAGCAAGAGGGAGCTGTTCCCTCTGAGCCAAGGTGAGCATTGGAAGACTTCAATTTGTGTCAGGAGAAGAACAGGAGAGGAGGGGAATGGGGGTGTGAGAGGCAGGAGTGGAGTCTCACAGCAGGAGCACCATAAGACTAAGTGGTGAAACTGAAGTGCAGCTGAGCATGGAGACTCTAGTTCATTTGCTGTGTAAATAACCAACAGTCCTTTTAAGCTCCACTTTTAATCCCTTTTTTTTGTTTGTTTGCATGACACCTAACACCTTTTTGTGACCTGCACTGGCTGAGGACCGCTGCTCTCTTATATGAATACATTCATAAATGGCTACTGTTATGTAACATTAAAAATTGTTTTCTGTTAGCTATATGTCTATTTAAAACCAATCTTTAAATCTGAACATTTTTTAATAATGTAAACCTTATCGGGGCCATATCCCCCTGTCTGAAAACCATCAGCTTAGACAACAAGGGGTGTCAAACAATGCATATGCTAAACGGGATTAAGGAAAAATACTTTATTACACTTTTGCAATTAACTGCATGCATCAATGTTTTAACCCTATGTATGAAATGGAGAGAGAAAGCATTGTAAAGTGGTCAAAATACCAGCTTCAGGTTTCCAAAGGGTTTATACATTTTTGGCTAACCTAAACACAATTTGACTACTTTCAGTTTGTGTGTGTGTGTAAGTCTGTGAACATGATAATGAGAAAGCAAAATTACTCAGTCTGCACAAAACTTCTCAATTATCAGCATCACTACTTCTAAATGCCTACTGATTTTGAGCAAAATTGCTCCAGTGAATTTTACTCTACTGATTAAATGATTTCAGTGTGGTGCTACAAACACACCTGTGCTCTTCCCATTCAACCTTTGTGCATGATACAGTTAATCAAGTTGTCTTCCCTCAACTACAGCACACTCCTGCTAAATTACTTGTAGCTAAACACAGGAATTTCAGATGCCTCTTTCTGCAAATATGAGGGTTTGGGAATAATTTAAAATTTAGTGCCATGTTGAGAATTCATGTAAAATATTTTTCCAGTTTTAAAAGGATGCACCATGTGGAATCGTTGTTCACTCATTACCTCATGTAGAGTACTGCAGCTAATTATGAAAAATGAAGTATGTGGATTTTTTTTCTATGAGGATGGCACACAGAAAAGTACTAAATCACACCCCTGTAGAAAAGTGCACATAAAGCCATTTAAGACTAACAAAATTCTACCGCATCAGACAGATCCTGAACTACTATATACGATCTCTAAGTTACTCACTCATACAAACAAAAGAGCACAACGTTCTAAACAACACACATACTGCCAGCTTATTTGAATAAAATACTTTTAACTGAGATCAGGTTATATAGTGCCAAAAAAAAAAAAAAAAATTATACAAAAGAAAATTTTAAAAAATATGATAGACTTGTTAAAAATGTTTTATACAATCTATACAAATAAACCCTAGAAATATAAAAATAGGTACCTTAAAGAATTTAAATAATTAAGCATTTGCAATTTAAGACAGGGAGTAAATTCACAGAAACATGTCAGACAGACACTGTAAAACAGAAAAAGTAATCTCAAAAATAACAAAATAGTTCCTTACTACTTTAGATCCAGTAGATCGTCGGACCCGAGTGGTCTGCCCAACCCTTGGGCTTAATCCGCTACCAGAAGGAAGAGCAGAGCTAAGAGGTGAAGTACTCAGGGAAGCACCTAACATAACAGATGCTGTATCCTTTACATTTTGTTTACATCCAGACATTTTCCTTTTTTCACTGCAAATTAACTGTTTGCTCTCACTTTTATCCATTAAGACACTATCAATTTTTTCTCCACTCTTGATACGTTCTAAGTAATCCTTCAACATCAGCTGAGTGGTGGTTTCACTCAACCAGTTCAAAAAGAGCTCATCGACCTTCATTTTAAGAACTGGTTGAAGCACAGGTGCTGCTGGCATCTTTATCGTCATTTGCCGTCGTCAACAGTCTTCATAAAAATTAAATCAGTAGAATCCACAACTGGCTTTCAAAACACACAGTTCCTCATTCCGTTATGTGAAAAATATAGCTTTTCCTGTTAATCAGAGAAAGAGATAATTAATAATTTTTGTATTAAATTATTCAATTTTCTTGACAACATTACATAGATTAATCCAAGAAAGGAAAACAAAACAGTACACATATCACAAAAGCAAAGACAGTGTGAAGGATGTCAGCCAGCACCATTACTTAGCCGGGATGCCTCTGAAGCAGGACAGTTGGAAAGGACTTCTGGGGGATGCTTGCTTCCTTCCCCCAACTGTTATTTGGCAGCCCCCCTGGGCTGCGACAATGCCTTGGATTCCTGCAGGGCTCTGTGTGAGTTATTATTTGCCAGCACAGCCCTGTTGGGATCCATGAATGCCGCAAGGGGGAGCTCTGAGAACTGCAGGTGCTGCAAAACCCTACTTGGTGCCTCAGCCACACTTGGGAGCAATTCCAGATCTCCTTAATAAGCCAACTAAAGTGCTCCCACGTGTGGGTTAAAAAGTAGCCAGCCACCTCCCAAAGGAAGCCAGAGATGAGAGTCGAAGGAAAAGGCTGGTGACGCTCACCTGTGACTCCGCCAGGGCTGCCCTCTATCATCGATTCTGTTCATAACTTTTATGGACAGAATTTGTAGGTGCGAGGCAGCAAGGTGGCACAGTGGTAGCGCTGCTGCCTCGTAGTTAGGAGACCAGGCAGGTTAGGTGCATTGGCGATTCTAAATTGTGCTGGGAGTGTGTGTGTGTGTGTGCGCGCACCCTGAGCTGGGCTGGCGCCCTGCCCGGGGTTTGTTTCCTGCCTTGCGCCCTGTGTTGGCTGGGATTGGCTCCAGCAGACCCCCATGACCCTGTATTTAGGATATAGCGGGTTGGATAATGGATGGATGGACTGCTAGGCGCAGCCAGAGTGTTGAGGGGGTCCGGTTTGGTGGGCTCAGGATTGAGTCACTGCTTTTTGCAGATGATGTTGTCCCGTTTGCTTCATCAAGCCCTGATCTTCAGCTCTCTCTGGATAGGTTTGCAGCCGAGTGTGAAGCGGATGGGATGGGAATCAGCACCTCCAAATCCGAAACCATGGTCCTCAGCCGGAAAAGGGTGGAGTGCCCTCTCAGGTTTGGGAGCGAGATCCTGCCCCAAGTGGAGGAGTTCAAGTATCTCGGGGTCTTGTTCACAAGTGAGGGAAGAATGGAGCAGGAGATCAACAGGCGGATCTGTGCGGCGTCCACAGTGATGCGGGCTCTGTATCGGTCTGTCATGGCGAAAAAGGAGCTGAGCCGTAAGGCAAAGCTCTCAGTTTACCGGTCGATCTACGTTCCTTCCCTCACCTATGGTCATGAGCTGTGGGTAGTGACTGAAAGAACGAGATCTCGAATACAAGTGGCTGAAATGAGTTTCCTCCACAGGGTGTCTGGGCTTTCCCTTAAAGATAGGGTAAGAAGCTCAGTCATCCAGGGGGAGCTCAGAGTAGAGCCACTGCTCCTCCACATCGAGAGGAGTCAGATGAGGTGGCTCAGGCATCTGATCAGGATGCCTCCTGGACGCCTCCCTGGTCCAACCGGGAGGAGGCCCTGGAGAAGACCTAGGACACGCTGGTGGGACTGTGTCTTTCGGCTGGCCTGGGAACGCCTTGGGATTCCCCCAAAAGAGCTAGTAGAAGTGGCCTGGGAGAAGGAAGTCTGGGCATCTCTGCTCAAGCTGCTGCCCCCGCGACCCGATCTCGGATAAGCGGAAGAGGATGGATGGATGGATGAATGGATGGATAAGCACAGTTCCCACAATTCTTCTAACACAAACACAAAGCATGCCTAGATATACCGTTTTTAAATGCTGTATCATCACTCTCACCACTGCAAGCCAAGTAAGCAGCCAGCCAAATAAGAACTGTATTTATGAATAAGTAGCCAACATTAACCTTGTGTTTTTACTCATGTTTTTCTCACTTATTTCTGTACCTTCCAGAGTAATTAGTTTACTTGCAGTCGCGCACAAGTGCAGCGCCATCTTTCACTCGGTACTACCAATAGCATATGAAAGCTAGTACTGTTACATTTTCCAAATTTAGGATATCAACTTGGTTTTGAAATACCAATTCTTATGACATTACTATGTACAAATTAATAAGGCTATACAAGTTATTCTTATAAATATTTTTTCCCCTAAACCAAGATCACTATTTATTTATTAGTTTAACCAAGGAAGAGTGACAGACAGATAGATAGAACAGTCAAAGAAGAAAAAAACACTTAACTTGCCCTATTGTGATTTTAACTGATTCATAGAAGAACATGCTAAGCTATATTGGATGTAGAGTATCTGCTTCTTCCAAGTAATTCAAGTAAGTATTTCATGAAAACCTACACACATATTGATAAACATCAAAACAAACAAAATAATTTTATATTTGTGGGAAAAAACAAGATATGCTGTTTATTTTGTAGCATGAAATAAAGAACTTTAAGAAACAGAAAAAGAATAAATCAAAAATAGGCCTGATAGCAAAGAGAAGTTAATGTAAACCCACCTCTTACTTGGGCAATCCTGTTACTGATTTTAATAGAAATTAAAGTCCATAGTAACAGAGATACATTTATTATCAAAATATAAATGTAACACTAATTAAAGCAGAAAAATACATCAATACATACAATAAATCTTTATTAAAATATAGATATTGTATACTTTACCAGTTTCCCAAGACTCTTTGTTTCATTCGAAGGTTTGGTATTATAATTCAAAACATTAACATTTAAACAAAACTTTTCATATATTGTCAAAAGATCACAGCACAGCACCGTGTAGCACTGTGTAACACAGAAACTACACATCTACTGTGAATGAGATATAGCACCTAGTACAATATAAAGATTATTAAGAAATTAATCAAAGCATTTCATTCAACTTTATCATGTTCACAACAACCAATAAATTTCATTTCCTGGCTGCGACTCCTGGTAGTAGGGTGAACAAAAGTGTACCAGCATGTGGCCAGCGAAATGTAAACATATTTTCAACGGTTAAAAAAACTCCTTGTAAGTTATAAAACTCTTTACAATAAGGAAAGATAAAACCACTACTAATTGGGGCCATATAATAAGATAAACATGAACGACTGTTTATTAATATGACACAGACCACAAAAATTGCACAATAGAAAAGACCACACACCCATAAACTGTATATAAATTGTGCTGTGCCATTCTGATCTATTATGATGCAATAAGAATATCTGGTATAAAATCTATACAGTGTGTAGCCATGTACATGTAAATTTAAAAAAAATAATTTTTAACCATTTCCTTCTCTTTATTTGTAGCAATATTAAGGATAGCAGCTAAGAGTTATACACATGTACTTCACAAACTACACTCACTCTGAAGTACTGTTACCGGTGTGGGGAACAGCCCGGACACAGACAGGTAGACATGATTATATGCACCACAACACGTTTATTTTACAACTATTTACAATAGTGAACACACACCCCAGTGCCACAGCACCAATCACCCTCAAAAGTCTTGGCCTTTTCACAATGCCTTTCTCTGTCTCTGGTCTGCCTCCACTCCTCTCCTCCAAGCTCTGTCCTCTTCCACCCGACTCCAGCCATTGTATGAAGTCAGGCGACCCCTTTTATATTAACCCGGACGTGCTCCAGGTTTTCCCGGCAATCTTCCACCGACACGCCCCAGTGTGGCGAAAGTGCCGGCTGCATCCCCGGAAGCAATCTGGGTGTCCCTGCTCCTCTTCCCCCCAGCAGAGGGCTCTCCAGGCATTGGGGCGGCCCCCGGTGGTGACCACGGGCTCCTACAGGGCTGAACTTCAATGTTCTCTACCCATGGTCCCCAAAGCAGCCAGGGTGGTTGCCCCCTCGTGGTCTGGAGGAGACACAAGCCCTCCTCCGGTCCTCCTGGGTGTCCCGGCTGGGTACCACCCCCAGCCGCATGCCACACCGGATAACAACAGGGACATAGCTCATTTGGATAATATAACGGATGAGCTTAACTGTGCTTTTGTTAAGTAAAGTATCATTATTCATTTTCTGTAAAAACTTTGCTAAGAAATTAGAGAGACCTTTGGTCATCAGGTGCATTGCCGACCTTGCACTCAATTATTAACAATTTCATCATTATGTGCCCATTTGCCAATACCTACCTGCTCGATTCTAAGACACCACTTATTTTCCCTACACTAACAATGAATATTTAGGGGAACAAAGAAAAAATACCAACATCACAGTGTTTACTTCCGCCAAATGCCCCTTCTCTACAAAAGACACATTACTCCCTCCATCCATTTTGAAACCTGATGGTTTTGTTAAGGATCACAGGGAGCTGGTGCATGAAAACTGTTTCTGTTAAACCATTCAGAGTATTTGCAATACCAAGCACTCTGACTGGTGAATAGTTAGAATCAGAAAAGTGCAAAGTAGCACTACACAGGGCAACTCAGGGAAAATGAAAAGAAGAAATAGTAATTTTGCCTGAATGCAAATCTTTCATTATTTTCTATTTTCTGATTTTTACTATGGTAGTATAAAAATGCATACCCATTTCTTTAAATAATGTTAGCACTGCACATACAAACATATATAACAACCTCTCAGAATCAGAAAAAGCCACTCAGGTCATGTAGGCGACATTATTAATCCTCTTTAAAAAAACATATTGCAAATGTTAAACCAACAATGACAAAAAATGATAAAAAAGAAACACTGCCTCAGAGGACACAAACCATTAAATCCAAATTCTAAAGGTTCAGATGAAAACCAAATGAGCAACTTTATTATGGCGTGCGCAACAGGTTAGAAAAATAAATACATATTTTCTTAACTTTAGTTTCTGTGCTAGTTGTTCTCGGTTTAAAGGGTGCATCAAACTTTTATAGGGTGCAAACATTGCTATAAGGCAAGAAACCTGAACAGTAAACATTGATATAAGTCTGTGTTATGTTTCAGGTATTTTGTGTCAAAAACTGCCCTCTGTCCTACAAATCCAGAGGGTCTGCGTTTCTCTGACTGATTAGATTTCTAAAACTTATTGCTCTGCTTTTTGACCTTGTTCTGGATTTATGTTTTGGGACCTTGTTCATCTGGATTGCCTTTTTGTTTTAGGCAGGTCCATTTTCCCTGTGTGCTCTATGGAGCTTCATTGTTGTTACAAGCATTTTTGTGAAAATAAATCTTTTTTTTTTTTTTTTTAAGATTCAGTGTTGCTCTTGCATCTATCCGGGGTTTGGATGTACAGTGGTGCTTTAGAATTTTCTATATTTCTGCATAAATATGACCTAAAACTTCATCAGATTTTCACTCAAGTCCTAAAAGTAGATAAAGAGAAACCAGTTAAATAAATGAGACAAAAATATTATACTTGGTCAATTATTTATTGAGCAAAATGATCGAATATTACATATTTGTGAGTGGCAAAAGTATGTGAACCTCTAGGATTAGCAGTTAGTTTGAAGGTGAAATTAGAGTCAGGTGTTTTCAATCAATGGGATGACAATCAGGTGTGAGTGGGCACCCTGTGTTATTTAAAGAACAGGGATCTATCAAAGTCTGCTCTTCACAACACATGTTTGTGGAAGTGTATCATGGCATGAACAAAGGAGATTTCCGAGGACCTCAGAAAAAGAGTTGTTGATGCTCATCAGGCTGGAAAAGGTTACAAAACCATCTCTAAACAGTTTGGACTCCACCAATCCACAGTCAGACAGATTGTGTACAAATGGAGTTTCAAGACCATTGTTACCCTCCCCAGGAGTGGTCGACCAACAAAGATCACTCCAAGAGCAAGGCGTGTAATAGTCGGCGAGGTCACAAAGGACCCCAGGGTAACTTCTAAGCAATTGAAGGTCTCTCTCACATTGGTTAATGTTCATGTGTCCACCATCAGGAGAACACTGAATAACAATGGTGTGCATGGCAGGGTTGCAAGGAGAAAGCCACTGCTCTCCAAAAAAAAAAAAAAATTGCTGCTCCTCTGCAGTTTGCTAAAGATCACGTGGACAAACCAGAAGGCTATTGGAAGAATGAAAAGCGTTATGTTTGGAGAAAGGAAAACACTGCATTCCAGCATAAGAACCTTATCCCATCTATGAAACATGGTGGTGGTAGTATCATGGTTTGGGTCCGTTTTGCTGCATCTGAGCCAGGACGGCTTGCCTTCATTGATGTAACAATGAATTCTGAATTATATCAGAGAATTCTAAAGGAAAATGTCAGGACATCGGTCCATGAACTGAATCTCAAGAGAAGGTGGGTCATGCAGCAAGACAACGACCCTAAGCACACAAATCGTTCTACCAAAGAATGGTTAAAGAAGAAAAGTTAATGTTTTGGAATGGCCAAGTCAAAGTCCTGACCTTAATCCAATCGAATGTTGTGTAAGGACCTTAAGTGAGCAGTTAATGTGAGGAAACCCACCAACATCCCAGAGTTGAAGCTGTTCTGTATGGAGGAATGGGCTAAAATTCCTCCAAGCCGAAGTGTAGGAATGATCAAATTTACCGGAAACATTTAGTTGCAGTTATTGCTGCAAAGGGGGAAATCACACCAGATACTGAAAGCAAAGGTTCACATACAGGTGCCAACTAAATATTGAGTGCTGTACATGCTCATAATTTTCATGTTCATACCTTTCAGTTGGCCAGCATTTCTGAAAATCTTTTTTTTGCATCAGTCTTAATTGATATTCTAATTTTCCGAGATACTGAATTTGGGACTTTCATTAGTTGTCAGTTATAATCATCAAAATTAAAAGAAATAAACATTTGAAATACATCAGTCTATGTGTAATGAATGAATCTAATATACAAGTTTCACTTTTTGAATGGAATTACTGAAACAAATCAACTTTGTCATGATATTCTAAATTTTATGACCCGCACCTGTACTTTTGCCACTCACAAATATGCAATATTCGATCATTTTCCTTAATAAATAAATGACCAAGTATAATATTTTTGTCTCATTTGTTTAACTGGTTTCTCTTTACCTACTTTTAGGACTTGAGTGAAAATCTGATGATGTTTTAGGTCATATTCATGCAGAAACATAGAAAATTCTAAAGGGTTCACAAACTTTCAAAAATGGCGACTAGATATGGGTATACAGCGGTGCTTGAAAGTGTTTATGGAACTTCTTGGGATGTATGTGCTTTGGGACTCCTAGTCCATAATAATCACTTTGTGGCATGGCTAATGTGTGCCTGCAAAACTGGAACTCCGTGACCACAATGATCTATATTTTTAGTTTACTCATTGCTAATTTTTTGCAATTTATTGTACAGTCATGTACCAACTTGGCTGCATGCCAAACTAACCACATTTCAGTCACAAAGTAAACACGTCATTGAGCCTTAGTGGGTCACCAGTTGGCATAGCTTAACTGACAGTATGGAGTTGCACATGCTGATCTTTAGGCCTCAGTGGCCGCAAACCAAGCACATGTAAGGTAGTGTTTCTCAACCACTGACTTTGTTGGCGAGTTGCCGTCACTGGTCTGCAAGTGGGTCAACGAAGCCAGAGTTTCTCAACCACCGGTTCACAACCTAGGTTGTCGCCAATGGGTCATAGGGTTGCCTTTGCTGGTTTGTGAGAGACAGCTGTGGTGACACTACAGGATATGTTTCCCCATTTTGAAATGAGCTTGTTTCACCAAGGGCTACCCCTGATCACTCTCATTTCACCAAGGGGGTAGTTTTCAATTGCTGCTAATGGGTCATCAATAATTTAAAAACTAGGTCACAGGAACCATCAAGGTGTAAGGGTGGACACTGCAGGTTGAACACATTAGAAACGTAGAGTTGTGCTAAAATAAATAAATAAATAAATATTACTGCTGCTGGTTTTGGCAATTTCTGGAACATTATTATCCTATCGTTTTCTGGGGTCCTTGGCCACAAGTACGGATCGACTTAATTCAGTTGGTCATAAATCAGCACATGGCTGCATTTTGTTTGTGGTTATCAGTCCGTCTGCATCTTTTGTTGTTTGAGGCACACTGGCACAATGGTTAGCACTGCTGCCTCACACCACAGATCACATTTTTGGCCACAATAATCTATCGTGCATATTTGGCAGATGCTACTGTAGCCCTCAAGGACACTTTAAAGATCCATACACCATTAAAATTAAAATTAGTTTTGTTCCTCCTCCCCCATTCACTTTGATGCATTTTGGTAAGTTTCCGAACATTTCCATTATTACATCAAACGCACAGCGAAGCAAACCTTGCTGGGTTTCCTCATCACTACTCCTCATATCTTTTTCTTTTGCATACTATTAAAATTCTGTTTGTCCCGATTGTAAGAAGTCATATATCCTAGGGTGCATTTCAATTTCTGAGACAAAATAAATAAATAAATAAATAAATAAATAAATGAATAAATAAATAAAAATAAAATTGAGAATTGTGTAAATATGGTATGAACAAATATCATTGTTCTTTGATAAGCAACATATTCATTCATTGAAGGATGCCTCTTTTCCATTGTGGTGTTGCTGGGAGTTACACTCTATTTCAAAAGTCGAGCAAGAATCAACCCTGAACTCCGTTTCAATCTACTGCAGGGAACGCAGCAGACATATCTCTATTGGGTGGG
This sequence comes from Polypterus bichir lapradei, assembly GCA_026402145.1. Lineage (NCBI taxonomy): Eukaryota > Metazoa > Chordata > Cladistia > Polypteriformes > Polypteridae > Polypterus > Polypterus bichir. Next base: position 153,500,059 of record JANRMT010028174.1, read on the forward strand.
CCAATGAACAGTCACCATTCAACTAATATGTTTGTTTAGGATGCAACAAAAAACCACATTATCCAGAGAAAATCTAAGGGGAAACAGACAGAACGTGCAAACTAAAACATAGACAATGACAGAAAAGGCCACAAAAATACAAAGACAATTTTTTGCCTGCGATTAAATCTTGCAAGTATGACACTATTGTTATTTCTGACCATGCCCCTCTGATCTTGGGAGTTGAAATCATTATGCCCCGCATACTCATCTCGCAGATGGCGTCTTAATCCACTTCTATTAGCAGATGAGAACTGTACAGAATTTATATCAAAACAAATCAGTTTCTTCCAAGAGACAAATACATCCTCAAAAGGTCTCTACAGTAATACTCTGGGAAACTCTAAAGGCCTTCTTAAAAGGAGAGATTATTTCATATCTTTCCCACAGAAATAAATTAGAAACCAAGAAGGTATCAGCGTTAACCAGCAAAATTACTAGAATAGATCAAGAACATGCCAGGTGTCCAAGTGAAGCTCATCATAGGAAATGACAGGCTCTGCATTCAGAGCTCAACTTCTTAACAACCAAAGAAACTGAACAACTCATTTTTAAATCAAGACATCATTACTATGAACATGGAGAGAAAGCTAATAAGCTTTTAGCTCAACAAATCCACAAGCAAGAAGTTCGCAATACAATCCCAGCAATCACCAGCATGAACGGAGATAAAAATCATTGACCATAAAAATATAATGCACACATTTAGAGACTACTATAAATCCTTATATTCTACTGAGTTCAAAGAAGACAAAACACAATCTAATGCATTTCTGGACACATTACAGATACCAGAAATAAATACTTTTATTGCAGAGGAATTGGATAAACCTCTGGTGCTATCAGAATTACTAGATCTTATAAAGTCACTTCAGAGCGGGAAAGCAGCAGGCCCTGATGGCTACCCTGTCAAATTTTATAAGAAATTCTCCACTCAGTTAGCTCCCTTCTTATTAGCAACATTTACAGAAGCTAGACAATCAAATTCTACCTCAAACTCTTCGCCAAGCATTAATTAACGTCTTTCCTAAACAAAACAAGGACTTCTTACAATGTGCATCATACAGACCAATTTCACTTCTGAATAATGATGTTAAGATATTCTCCGAAGTCCTAGCTAGAAGGATGGAGAAAGTGCTCCTAATAATCCTTTAGGTGAGTACATATATATATATATATATATATATATATATACACACACATATACACACACACACATATACATATACATATATTATATATACACTCACCTAAAGGATTATTAGGAACACCATACTAATACGGTGTTTGACCCCCTTTCGCCTTCAGAACTGCCTTAATTCTATGTGGCATTGATTCAACAAGGTGCTGAAATCATTCTTTAGAAATGTTGGCCCATATTGATAGGATAGCATCTTGCAGTTGATGGAGATTTGTGGGATGCACATCCAGGGCACGAAGCTCCCATTCCATCACATCCCAAAGATGCTCTATTGGGTTGAGATCTGGTGACTGTGGGGGCCATTTTAGTACAATGAACTCATTGTCATGTTCAAGAAACCAATTTGAAATGATTTGAGCTTTGTGACATGGTGCATTATCCTGCTGGAAGTAGCCATCAGAGGATGGGTACATGGTGGTCATGAAGGGATGGACATGGTCAGAAACAATGTTCAGGTAGCCCGTGGCATTTAAACGATGCCCAATTGGCACTAAGGGACCTAAAGGGTGCCAAGAAAACATCCCCCACACCATTACACCACCACCACCAGCCTGCACTGTGGTAACAAGGCATGATGGATCCATGTTCTCATTCTGTTTACGCCAAATTCTGACTCTACCATTTGAATGTCTCAACAGAAATCGAAACTCATCAGACCAGGCAACATTTTTCCAGTCTTCAACTGTCCAATTTTGGTGAGCTCGTGCAAATTGTAGCCTCTTTTTCCTATTTGTAGTGGAGATGAGTGGTACCCGGTGGGGTCTTCTGCTGTTGTAGCCCATCCGCCTCAAGGTTGTGCGTGTTGTGGCTTCACAAATACTTTGCTGCATACCTCGGTTGTAACGAGTGGTTATTTCAGTCAAAGTTGCTCTTCTATCAGCTTGAATCAGTCGGCCCATTCTC
>JANRMT010028174.1:153523313-153538517 GCA_026402145.1 Polypterus bichir lapradei
AAATACCACTGACTCACTCATCACAAAATCTCCCAAACTATGAGGACTTGGGACTTGAAATTTGGAATGTAGGTTACTCTTGGCCCATAAGTGCTCGCTAAGAAATGGTTTTAAAAATTTCATGGTCCAAGTGCGAAATTTCTTATAGTTTTTTAGACCCATTTGTATGTCTGTCCGCTTTTCATGAGAGAACTACTTAACGGATTTAGATCTTTTTTTTTTTTCTATAATTTGCTTGAACATTCCGGTTGATTTTGCGACTTCTTTCATTGTGCTAAGAATCACAGTTTGCTTGCAGGAGCGATATATTCGTGCTAATCCAAGACAGAGGCTGTGGGCCGAGGGGACGGGGAAGAGTGACATCAGGAGTAGAGAGCTGGGTGGGGCCCTCCTCACTGTCCTGTTTCACTAATATGCGGGCAACGGCTAGTGTCTATATACAGTATATAGACAAGGACAGACAAATACTCTGCCTATACATATTAAAAGCCAAATACCACTGACTCACTCATCACAAAATCTCCCAAACTATGAGGACTTGGGACTTGAAATTTGGAATGTAGGTTATCCTTGGCCCATAAGTGCTCGCTAAGAAACGGTTTTAAAAATTTCGTGGTCCAAGCGAGCAATTTCTTATAGTTTTTTTAGACCCATTTGTATGTCTGTCTGCTTTTCATGAGAGAACTACTTGACAGATTTTGATCTTTTTTTTCTATAATTTGCTTGAATATTTCATTGATTTTAGGCTGCGGGGAGGGGGGCGGGGTCCTCTTCACACACGCGTCTGCCTCAGGGCATAACCTTAACTCCGCTTAGTTAGCGAACAAGAGAACTACTTAACGGATTTAGATCTTTTTTTTTCTATAATTTGCTTGAACATTCCGGTTGATTTTACAACTTCTCACATTGTGCTAAGAATCATAGTTTGCTTGCAGGAGCAATATTTTCGTGCTAATCCAAGACAAAGGCTGTGGGCCGAGGGGACATTAGGAGTAGAGAGCTGTGTGGGGCCCTCCTCACTGTCCTGTTTCACTAATATGCAGGTGACGGCTAGTCTCTATATACATGTACACAATTCCCCCTATCCCAAAGACACCGGTGAAAAATTATATATATAACCTACTAGCAGAATACCCGCGCTTCGCAGCGGAGAAGTAGTGTGATAAAGAAGGTATGAAAAAGAAAAGGAAAAATTTTAAAAATAACGTAACATGATTGTTAATGTAATTGTTGTATATATATATATATATATATATATATATATATATATAGCAAAATACATATCTATATACATATCTACATATACATATATATATATGCATACCTATCTACATCATATATACACACACATATACATACATACATACACAGACACACACATATATATAATTTGTGTGTGTGTATGTATGTATGTATGTATGTGTGTGTGTGTGTGTGTGTATACACATACATACAAACATACACACAGGTATATATAAATATATGTGTATATATATATGTATGTGTCTATATGTGTGTGTATAGCTTTGATCACTGAGTGCAAGGGAAAAATAATAAAATGTAGTCTATAAGTTATTAAACAGTAAAACATTAACGTTTTAAGAAGTAAAGGTACATTGAGCACTACTGGAGTGGTTGCGGGTAAACTACATTTTAAAGACGATATAACAGAAGAGGTAAGTAGTACTAACAGCAGCTAAAATGTATATGGATCATCTCTCGGTAGTAGATCCCTTTTGAAAGGCGCTACACGACGGCTGTGGTATAGAAATTACATTTTCTATGTGAAAGTCCAAATTTCTGCCTCTGGTAATGTGCCTTACCAGCAATTAAAGAAAATTAGTTTTGTGTCCTCTGCAGTGTTAAGAGAGAAAGGCTTTGGTTTGGGATAAAAGGAAAAAAGGTGTAAAGAAAGGAAAGTTGCCTTTTTCTTTTATATAGTGTAGAGAGATGTTTTCGCTGACGATATGAGCGCCTTTTGGGGACAGTCGCGGTGGGTCTTGTGCAGACTGGTGAGACGTCCCAGCTATTAATCGGCTGTGATGGCACTGTCAGTCCTTCACTCCTGTGCGTGTCTTCATAATCCGAGCTGACGACCTCATAATCGTATACGTGCAAAATAAAGTGCGAAGCGCCTTAATATTATTTTGCCGCAGAAAAAGGGGTCCCGTGTTTGCACTTGTCTGGGCTATAGCTCAGGGGGAGGATGAAAAAAATTAAAAGTGCTCACTTTGACTTAAGGCAGAAGCACAGTCAGCGTCTCAAAGGCCGGCACAGCTATGCGCGCGCGCCGGCTGCTCGACTTTTGCTGGGCAGGAGACGCCAGTTTTTGCAGACACGTTCACATGATCAAAAGTCTCCGCGCTCTTTGGAGGTCATTCATATATATATATATATATATATATATATATAGCAAAATACCCGTGCCTTGCAGCGGAGAAGTAGTGTGTTAAAGAAGCAATGAAAAAGAAAAAGAAACATTTTAATAATAACGTAACATGATTGACATTGTCATGAGTGTTGCTGTCATATATATGCCCGCCTAAATAAGTCACCCTCGCTTCGCTCTTACTTTTTTACTGTTCATTTAATCATGGCTAGTGGCAGAAAAATTATAAAATGGAAGGTGGATTACACTGAGTATGGCTGTACCAAAACAATTATTGATGGCGAATCGATTATTCATAAAGCCTCAATTGGTGATCTGTTTTTCTGTGTTAACCTCATACTTTTTCATACTTCTTCTCAAACCAAGGGGGTGTGAGGGTAAAATGAATCGGGAAGCGCTGATCAATGTAATCGGTGTACCAGGAAATCATGCATTGACATAAGTTCCGCTTTGCTTGGAATGCACAGTGTGATTAAATGCATTATTTTTTAACGCGTTATGGAGCACATGCATCGAAGCCTCTCAGCTGTGCTTGTGCTAAGAAAAGGAAACATTTTAAAAATAACGTAACACGATTGTCAATGTAACCTTTTGTAAGTAGTGCCTGGAGGATTCAGTGTGGAGAAACTCTAGAGACAGCGTGTGTATTAACTTGTGGATTTTTCTGTGGGTATTTGGTGGCAGCGTCACAAAGTCGCTTCCGCGTTAGCTGCGGAGCTCAGCTCAGAGCGAAATGAGGTGAATGGGAAGGGAGATGATGACGTGACTCCCCCACCTACCTTAACTGTCAATCCCCCCACAAACACAGTCTCTTGGAATTTGCATAAGCACAGCCCTTCACCTAATTTTAACTTAGTTACAAAGTGATCAAAACTCTCGTTTATATCCTGCGTCCTCTCATTAAACTTGTATCCCGCATTAGCCGTGGGCATGACAAACGCCAGCGGCAGCCTGTCTATGAACTTAATTTAAACTTTAGGTTTACACCGTGCTTTGTTTCCGAAGTAGCTGCACTCATGAATATGGTTCTATGTGTGAAACAGACAAATATATGTGACATTTTGAAGACATCACTGTATGATCTGAATAGTACCAATCAGAAAAAACATCATTGCACTAATGCAATATTATTTGAAAATGAACAGATTGGGTGTAAATTTGTTACTTGTAAAAGTTAGCTTTTTTTACTTTTATTTTCTCAGTCTCATTCACGTTCTCCCTCCACTCCTGATCTGACCCTAACTAACTAACAGCGCCAGCATACATTCTCAAGAGACAGCGGCATCACATCTCCAGGATGCTTTTGTTTCAGATGCTCATGCATCGCGATGGTGCTGCCATGAAAAGAAAGCTCCGCTTTACATAATCTGCATTCAACTTGTTTTTCTTTTTTTGTGAAGTGCTCCCTCACTTTAGAAAGTTTCTGTCTCAATTTTTTTCCCCCCATCTCCTTCCCCCTCTTCTATCCGACTCGCCATTGCAACCACATTTATTTTCCTTTACATTCTTCTCCTCAGACGTTCTTCTTCGTTAATAGGATTGTGTGCAGTCTTGACAAACAATAACAAATGATACTGCCCCCAGACGTTCGTGTAGTGCATTGCAGTTACAAAAACCAATGTGGTTCTTTGTGACTGGAGCCTGTATTGAAGGTTCTGTTCATGACTCGTCGACAATAAAAAATAAGCATCGAACAGAAAATTTCTCTATATACAGATGATATGGTTTTGTATATATCGGACCCACAAAATATTGTGCCTGCAGACTTAACAGTACTAACAGAATTTCTAAAGATCTCTGGTCTAAGAATTAATTTGAATAAAAGTGTGCTTTTTCCAGTGAATTCTCTAGCATACAATATTAGATTGGACTCCTTCCCTTTTGTAATTGTAGATCATTTTAAATACCTAGGGGTAATTATCACAAGTAAACATAAAGCTCTTTATCAACAAAAGTTTGCCGTCTGTATGGAAAAAATTAAGCAAGACTTGCATAGATGGTCAACCCTCCATCTCACTCTAGCTGGAAGAATTAACGTTGTTAAGATGAATATCCTTCCTAAGCTTATTTTTATATTTCAAAACATTCCTATATACATCAATAAATCATTCTTTAAGGAATCAGATTCAACCGTAACCTCATTTATTTGGAGCCTAAAACATCCACGTATCCAAAGAGCGACTCTACAAAGACCTAAGACAGTAGGTGGCATGTCTCTACCTAACTTTCATTTTTATTACTGGGCAGCAAACATACAAGCTATAAAAACCTGGACACAAATAGATGAACATACACAGGCTTGGTCCGTAATAGAAATAAAATCCTGCAGTACTTCTCTATATTCCCTGCTTTGTGCCCCAATAAATGCAAGTTATCAGCAATATACTAATAACCCAATTGTGCTCCACTCACTCAGAATATGGAACCAATATAGAAAGCATTTTAAGATGGAGAATCTTATCTGTGGCACCTCTGCATGAGAACCACCTATTTCAACCCTTGCAAACATATTCAGTTTTTAATATCTGGAAAACATTTGGAATTAAATTGCTTAGAGATCTTTATATAGACAACATCTTTGCATCCTATGAACAATTACATTCCAAAATTAATTTTCCAGCAACACATTTCTTTCACTATCTTCAAATCAGATACTTTGTCAAACAGAACCTGCCTGGTTCCCCCTAATTTCTCCTGCCCGGCCCCCCCCCCCCGATCTCCTACCTTCCTCTATGCTGGAAAAAATATTGCTCAGTCTCGAGAACTCAGACAGCATTTCTACAATATATAAAATTATTTTACAATCCCTCCCTTTCAAAGATTCAAATAATAGAATAAGCTCTTAAAGCACTGAGGAAGCAGATTCTCTCCCCATTTCCTTTTCTTCTCCATTTATCTATATCCGCCTAATAGACTCATCAATTAATTCATTTTTTACTATTTTTAAGTTTTAGTCCGTTTGCTATGCTCTCTTTCTCAGGGGTGGGGGTTGATTTGTTTTCAATCCTATTTTTTTGTAAAAATGTATCTATCTGTATAGAATGATTATAATAAAATCAATAAAATGTATTAAAAAAAAAAGATAAAAAAATAAAAAGATTTTGTAAATGCCAAACAATCAGTGACTGCATGGGGAATCAAATAAACAGAGGACATTAGAAAGACTGATGCAATTGTGCAAAGCACTTCTCCAAAGTGCAACCTTTTATAATAAACTATATTATAACCAAGTAGATATTCTTTAAAATTGTGGTAAATGCTGTTCTACCTTATATAGAACAGTTATATATAGTAAAAGATTCTAAACCACAAACCTTTTAACAGCTAATTGACAGAAGTCTAAATCCCAAACTCAGTATGTTTTGCAAGTTCCTCAGTTTACACCCACCATATAAAACACTACAAAGTGTTCAGTCATTACTCCTGTTAAAAGTAACCATAGCAAGAAACTACAGGGTCCAAAAAAAGAGTTTTGACTTTACACCGAAAGGATTTTGGCTCATGTTATTATTTGGATGTCTTCTTTACAACCTTGTAACACTCAGCAAGAACTCAAAAAGAAAAACCATTTGATATATCTAAAGTTTGTATAACATGAACTCTTAACATAAAGTCACAGTTTTAATACTGTAGACCAATAATTGCAAAAAGGTCTCTGCAGCAGAACTAAACCAATGTGAGCACTTTATTGTACCTTAGGAAAGAATATTAATGCTCTGTCAACTTTACATGTTTGAGCTTTCTACCAGTAACTAAACTGCAAATCAATTTACACCAAATGCATCACTTACCTATTTACAGCTTAAATTAAAGGATGCAAATGCGGACTGGGATATCCTGCAGGGGTCACATAGTGAGAACATTGAGGAGGTTGTTGACTGCACTACTGACTACATCAACTTCTGCATTGTAGTTCCAGTAAGAACAGTATGCTGCTATAGTAACAACAAGCCATGGATTACAAGTGACATCAAGGGTCTTTGAACCAGAAAAAAACAGCTTTTAAAGGCGGTGATCAGCATGAGCTCAAACGTGTGCAGAAGGAACTCCAAGTCCAGCTCAGGACTGCGAAGGAGCAGTACAGGAGAAAGCTGGAGCAAATGTTGTAGAATAACAGCATGAAGGAAGTGTGGGATGGGATGAAGATCATCACTGGCTGCAGCTCGACGTGGGGTACCTCCATCAGGAGAGACAGGGAGAAAGCAAACCTGATTAACAACTTTTTTAGCAGATTTGACCACCCTAACCCACTCTCACCTCGGAGTACTGCATCCTCCACCCATCCTTCTGCTGATACCAGCATAGGAGAGAGTTTCCCCCCACCCACAATTACAGCAGCCCAGGTAAGCAGAGAGCTGAGGAGACTTCATGCCAGCAAAGCAGTGGGTCCAGGTGGAGTATCTCCATGACTGTTGAAGGCTTGTGCATTGGAGCTGGGTAGTCCTCTACAGCGAATCTTCAACCTGAGCCTGGAACAGGGGAGAGTCCTGAGGCTTTGGAAAACATCTTGCATCACCCTAGTCCCAAAGGTATCATGTCCTGGTGAGCTAAATGACTTCAGGCCTGTCGCCCTGACGTTACATGTGATGAAGACCAAGGAATGGCTGCTGCTTCACCACCTGAGGCCACAAGTCCGCCACGCCCTTGGCCCTCTGCAGTTTGCATACAGGAGAAGGTGGGAGCGGAGGATGCGATCATCTATATGCTACACCGATCCCTCTCCCACTTGTAGGCACGGAGCTGGACAGTTTGACATCTGTGGCAAAGCGACGGCGCTGAGCAGGCTCCTGTCGATCATGGAGAATCCACTGAACAGTACCATCCCCAGACAGAGCAGCAGCTTCAGCGACAGACTGACTGACTGAGGAGATTGTTCCTCCCCCACACTATGCGAGTCTTCAATTTCACCCCGGGGTAAACATTAACATTTTACAATGTTATTGTCCGTTATACCTGCCTTGCACTCTCCACCTTGCATTTTTTAACTTGTACTGCATTTTTATCACTCTTTAATTAATATTGTTTTTATCAGTATACTGTTGGAATATGTGAATTTCCCCTTGGGGATTAATAAAGTATCTATCTCAACTAAATAAATACATAAATCCCTACCGATTATTGTCATGATAGTAACATTAAGCACATGGCAGGAACTAGTCAGGACAAGAAAGTTAGGCTATCACAGGGCTAACTAATGCACATACTTAAACTCACAGCAAGCTAACCTGACAAAGTCCATTCATTCACCAATCCATCCATCCATCTTCCAAATCTAATTACCCAGAGCAGGGTTGCAGGGAAGCTGGCATCTGTCCCAGCAAGTATCAGGCAAAATGCAGGAACAACCCCCTGGGCAGAGCATCAGCCCATCGGAGAGTGAATAAACACACATCGGGGACAATTTAGGACTGCAACCTTAGGACAGAGCCTTTTTCAATTACAGCTACAACCTCAGTTGGATTGGTACCTCACCTAGGCGCGTTTCCTGTTTTACTCCCAGTGCTGTCAGTTTAGGCTGTCGCCCCAAGCAATCCTGCACAGGTCTAAATTGTGTTTAGGAGTGCTTTGTTAAAAGGACATTTATTTATATTATATATGTTATACTGCATATATGTAGCATTTTCAAACCTTATATTCCAACAAATATTTTAGTTATATCTAATATTTTTAATTTACATGATTATTTTCCCAAAATTACTTGAATGTCACAAACAGAAGAAAACGTTCCATGTTTCTACATTTGGATCACCAGCATCTTAACTGGTATACCATTATGGGTATTTCTACATTTCATACTCTCGACAAAACATATTTACCACTATAGATCCTTCTAGACACGTTAAAACCCACTTGCTATAGAGATCAGCAATTGTTGAGAAATTCTTTTCTGTGCGGTCTCGACTTTTGATGTAAAACCTGATTCTATACTATCCGTTATTTGCTTATTAATTATACCACGTAGCATGAGCCAGTGTCTGGAGGCGCAACTCGAGCTCCGTACAGTCTACCGTTAAGACGAGCCAATATTAGGAATCTCAAGTGCACCAAAGATTTGGTGATACAGAAGCTACAGCAACGCCACACGGAAGTGTGCTTGCGCGGGAGTTTCGCACCAGACCTTATTTTTTTAAGCTCCCTTTACACTTAAAATTACTTGAAGCTTTTACAACAATCAGATAGCATTATTTTTAAGTAACGTGTGCATGAAAAAGATTCTGTGGTTCCAAATAACCCGTAATGCCACAGTGCTGGTTCAAGTGTCTATTTTTCTCTTCAGGTAAAACTAAAAATGTACAGTATTGCAATGTGAATAAGGTTTTTTTTGTTCTTCGTACAAAAGTTTACATTTAATTATTCACTTCTACATTTAAAAGAAGTGTAATTTTTCCTGGTTATTCTCTAACACGAGTTAGCACCTCATGCAAGACTTCCTATAAAATAACTAAATTAAACAGGATTCAATAAAAAAAGTTTTTGGCCTAGCTGACCCAGAAAATCCATGACTAGAACAACCCTCTGCCACACCATTCTGCGAATATTACTACATATGTTAGACATTTACCGTGTCATATTTATCATATATAATGCATAAATACAACATACCAATAATACGTCTTTGCTTCAACCGCCCGGCTTAGTGAATTCAACACTGGTTACGGTTTTTATTTTTCTTTTTTCATTTGTCACATATAAAAGTTATCGCGAGACGTAAGTTGAGTCGCTCGTTGCCATGGTGAACCAACGCGTGCTCGCATGCACTTTGCTTAGACCCGAAGCCTTCGAAATGTGGGCGGGATATCAGTCAATCATTTTGTGAGCGACCAATCAACTGCGACAAGTGTCAGGAGCGAACAAATCATATACGAAAGCTATTTCTCAGTCTTTAGTTAAAAAGGTCTGCATTGGTGCAAGTTCTTAACAAGGATGTGTTAGAATGTTTGAACAAAAGCACAAATCGCAAAACCCTGCAGAGGGTGATGAAGGCAGCCAGCATCGAATACTACCAATACCCAAATGCTTTCTGTTCAGCGCATATATATATATATATATATATATATATATATATATATATATATATAAATTGGCTGCCAAAGAAAGACAAGCAATACATCGCTTGTCTCATTCCTTGATATATAAATTGGCTGCCGAAGAAAGACAAGCAATACATCGCTTGTCTCATTCCTTCCTTCCTTTTGGTCAAACGGTACCGAGCCATTCGCTTTCGCACCGGAAGATTCTGTTTCTATCCACAGGTCGTTATGTTACTTAAGAGCATATCATACTGTTACACAATAAACCCCGTGAGTGTGTCTATCCTGATATATAGTATATAAACAAATACGGTACTGTGCTAGCAAATATTGTGTATATATATATATATATATATATATATATATATATATATATATATATATATATACTGTACTATATATATATTATATATAATAATAATCTACACATAAATGGCTTCAAGGATATTTTGTGCATGCATGTTTTTGTGTTAAATCTTGATATCCATCATTGCCATGTATTTATTATGAAAATAACTGTAAACAGTATTGATTTTTTAATGTATCCACGTATATAATTGGTTTTTAAGGTCACTTTGTATGAAGACACATAACTCTTTCATGTCTGTTTCAGGTGTTCATTGTGAAGAGAACTGGGCACCAATGATGGAGCTTCCAATTGTAGTAATGTCTAGCAAATGCTGCACAGTGATGGACTATGAGCACAGGTCCCACTACAAGATGTTGTGGCTTCATGACATCCTCATAGAACCTGTTTCTGACAGTTTGGTCAGAAACTTGCACATTAGTAGCCAGCTGGATGTCATTTTGTAGGGCTCTGGCAGTGCTCTTCCTGTTCCTCCTCACACAAAGAAGCAGATGCCAGTCCTGCTGCTGGGTTGATGTCCATCTACAGCCCTGTCTATCTGTCCTTGTGTAACGGCCTGTCTCCTGGTATCTCCTCCATGCTCTTGAAACTGAGACACAGGAAACCTTCTTGTGACAGTATGTATGGATGTGCCATCCTGGAGGAGCTGGACTACCTGTGCAACCAGAATCAGCTGCAGGTACCACCTCATGCAACCAGTAGTAACAAGGACACTAGCAAAATGCAAACGTAGAGAAGTATCATTCAGGAAGGCTAAGGAGAGAGCAATTGTCTGTGGCCACCACCTGTGAAACCATTCCCTTTTTGGGGGTTATCTTGCTGTAGCCTTCCGAGTGTACTTGTGACTTTCATTTGCACCAGAGCAGATTAAGTTGATTCACAATTGCTTATGCTTTCTAACTGGACAGGCTAATATCCCTGAAGCTTAACTGACTCTGTGTTAGATCGTGATGATTACGTATTCCCTTAATTTTTTTGAGCAGTATAGTTCACAACAGTTCAAAATACAGCTACTAGAAAGGCTTCAACAATTAGTATGACTCATGTACAAAAAAAAACTCCATGGTCAAAGTGTTTTCATTTTAAACGTTTTTAGTGAAATTTAAAGTTCACACACACAAAAAAAAAGTGAGTTGATAAAAGACTCAAAAACACACAACAAATGATTGTCTATGATTTTTCATTTAAGACTTAAGTGTCTTGGTTACATTTCTTAAAGTTTCCATATGTTACCATATACACTAGGACTGCATCCATTTCTAGCCGTCAAACTACAATCTATTGTCGAAATACAGAAATACAGTAGAGCATTAAAGTCATTCCATTAACCTATTAGCTTATAGGGGGTAAAACAGAATCTTCCATTATCTATGTGAAACCTATATTCTATTCAATGTAAATTAACCATTAACATTATCTTCAAGATTTGGCTCTTACGCAAGGTACTATGCAAATTACTTATTGTTGGATAAAGTAGTTTCGTTTCATAAATTACATATGTGTGTGGATTTTTTATATGCAGATTATTTTGACTTTTAGTAAACTGTCTTACAAATAACATATCAGCATATTTGTATATTGTTGATAACCATCACAAAGGCATAGTCTTTTTAGGAATATGTTTTTGAGGTACAGTAGTTATCTCTGCTTCAAGGACTTATGTTCAGTTCCCAACCTGGTCCTTGTGTGGGTGGCATCTGCACATTCTTCCTGCATTCACAGTTTTTTGTTCTCTGCATTCTCCTGTTTTCTTCCACTTGTATGTTAGGCTAATTGGTGACTGCAAATTGGCTCCATGCTGTGGATTTCATGACATGATAAAATCATATAAATGTCTGAATGAGAAATGCAGTCAGAGGCATAAAGAGAGCTTTACAAAACACCTGGTTTGGCTAAAAACAGGAAGTGTGGCCTGAAAGCACTATGGTATGGAAAACTGGATAGTAATCTAATATTCTTTGTACATTTTCCTTTCAAAGCAGTGACCGATATTAGTCAAACTGAACAGTATACCTGTTGACTTGTGACTCTGAACCTCTGTTGCACATAAAGGATGATACAGACTTGTGCATAATCATGCCCTATTTCTGTCTAAAATAACATATTGTGATACACGATACATTATTGACTTGAGCTTGTATCTACTCTTTTAGATATTCCTTAAATGTACATGGATAGCCTCTGTCACCGCTATAAGAAATGTTATCTAAACTTAAAACACTTTACCCCTAGTAATGTGAATTTTTTATTGATTTCCATTATAATCAGCTGTGAGTAAATAAGTAGCAGTAGGCTGTTTATGCCCCCTTAAGGAATATCAGCGGTGGTGTGCTCCCATATCTGCCTTCTCATTTTTATTGAGTAATGTTTAATGAGGTGAAAGTATGGTAGCAATTGTTGTTTGAAGCTTCTGTAGCTGCAAAATTTTCACAAATGGTAAATAAAATACAAGAAATCAAAAAAAAAGTCTCTATACAAGTAATACTACCGAAATGCTGTTAGAAGTAAAAGAGTCAAAAATGGAATACCCACAGCAACACAGGTACACAAAATACAGTGAAGAGAATATATCAAACTATGTAAAATACTTGTCAAAAATGACAGGCAAAACCAAAATATAATAAAATGTAAAATGCTTATTTTTTTAATCGATAAAGCTGTTTTCAGCAATTGGTTAGTGCTGTAGCAACTTCTTTGTGTGCCTGACTTGCAAAACATAACTGACAGAGCTGACAGTGGCAAATAGATTCAGCTCATGTACTAATTTCTTCAGGCATCAGGCTGAACTATTAGAATTAATGAAGCTTCCTATTCTTTCAGCAATTTGAAATCAACACTATTCTGGCTCTTTTATGTTTTTCATGTATTCTTCTTAGTTTGTGCATTGTTCTCATTAACTGAGCTTTTTATTCCAATATGATGCACAGGTATTCCCATCTGCACTCATTTTGCCTAACCATATTGTCTGCATGCAGTATATGAAAAATAAATTACAATTAGAGGTGAAGAAAACATACAGAGAGAGACGGACACTGTCTGTTTTTTACTGTTGTTATGAATCTTTTATAGGCTTTCTTTGTAATGTTAATGGAAAGCCTTTTAGATTCTCCCAGGTAACATCCACGTAGTAGTCATTGTAGTCAGTGTCTAAAAAGTTTACATAATTGATTCTATGAAAAGGAAGGAATAAATAACATGTTTTATTTTCTGTACAGTAAGTTATTCATTTGACATTTTTTATTACCATTGTAATGTATACGCAGTACAAGAGTGTGTTGGAAGCTCTGCACAAGAGGTAAAATATGAGACAGGTCTGGGCAAGGTGCCGTTGCCAAACTCTGTTCCATTTCCTACACTAGAGGAAAGAAAGAGTCCACAAAAGACCAGTGACCTCACTTCAGATTTCCCCTGATGTCCAACCTCTTCCGGTCCTAACCATAAAAAAAAACAGGGCTGGCAGGAGGTGAGCATTCATTTTCAGACCTGCAACAACAAAAGCCACATTAGCCCGCAGGAGCAATACCTTCAAGACTACTCCTGAACTGACTTATTTAAAGTCTTTTGTTTTTCCTTAATTATTTCTTTAGCATTGTTGTTATTAAACAAGGTTCTCTTGGAAACCTCCAACACATTATGTTTTCCTGTCTCATTCTGTATTACACTGTTTACATGCTTTCCTCTGTTTCCTGATCTTTAATAAAATTCTTTCATTTTCACTATTAACAACATTTCCAGTATGAAGTATTAAATTCCAATAAGGAAGAATAACACATAGGTGTAAAGAAGCAAATCATGTAATTGATATATTGATAATGCATACCATGTGTTAAGGATCATGGTGATTTATGCTTTTACCAGTGTAAATCTGAACTGTTCTCCAAGTCCATATACATACAGTATATAGCGCTATATATACTTGTTAAAGCAAATATCCAGCTCCGAATATCTGATCACTTGGCTGCAGTTCAACAGATAAAGCATCCAGATTAAGTCAAGAAATTTAATTGCTCTTCAACCAAGTATTAGAATGAGAAAGATGTGTGATCTACACAACTTTGACCACAGTATGTTTGTTATACCCTGATGTGGGATTGTAGTATTTCAGAAATAGCTGTTTACATAAAATTGTGCAATTAACAAAAACACTAAATAAATAATAGGATCTATGGATATAAATGCCCTGTTATTGACAGAGGTCAGAGGAGAACTCCCAGACTCATTCAGGCTGAGTAAAAGGGCACAGATACATTAAATCTTTTTAAAATAGTGATATGCAGAAAGGTGTCTATAAAAACAGAACACATCAGACCTTGAAAAAGATGAGCTACAGCAGTAGAAGACCATGTGGTTACTACTTCTGTAGCTAATCACCAAACTTGAACAACTGAGGATTACAGAAATGTTTTGTGGTCTGTCAAATTTTATTTTCTAGTGTCACTTGTAGATGGTAGTGTAACATTTGGTATAACAAGCATGCATCCTGTTGGTGGTAGTGCAAAGGTGTGGAGAATATTTTCTTGGCAAACATAAGACCTATTAATATCAGTTGAACATAAACTTAATGTCACATTCTAAAAATCGTTGGTGACCTTTTGCTTTTTTATGACCACACTCCACTATTTGAAATAGATATTTCCATCAGAATAATGTACAATTTCACAAAGCACTGTTTGTTGCATGAACAATACGATGACTTTTGCTTACTCCTGTAGTGTTGTGGATTTAAATTTTTTATATTTTATTTTATTTTTTTGCCCACACAAACAGAGATGAACTTAATTTTACAAGGAGGTAATTAACATCAAAGCATCTCCTCTTCCTGAATTGTATCTCACTTTTAAAACATCAGTGCAAACAAAGTAGAAAACCAGGATGATGCCTCAGTCTGTATTAATTACTTTATAACCTATAAACAGCTGGGCACCCCTGGGATTATGAACTGACAAATTGGTTTACAGCTTTGGAAGGGAAGACATGCCAGATGTGCTTAAAAGATCAAAAACTTTAAGCAAAATAATTTATCGTAGTGTGAGCCAGCCATTCAAATGTTTTTAACATCACATGTTCTGCAATCCCACATGGAACTTTCAAATAATAATAATACTTTACATTAATATAGAACTTTTCTCACTACTCAAAGCGCTCTCCACATAGGGAGGACCTGGGAAGCGAACCCACAATCTCCTTACTGCAAAGCAGTAGTGCAACCACTTTGAAAATAAATAGACAAAGAGAGAGAGTGACATCAGGAGAGGGAAGGAGCAACATCAGAAGAAGGTGAGAGACATGCAACTATTTTCATCTAATTGTCAGCTAAAGCATCTCTTGAACAATATTAATTGCTAGATCAAAAGCCACCCAAGTACATTCATCTGTGGTGCTTTTTTTCTTTACCTTTATATTAAAAAGACTATATA
>JANRMT010028174.1:153558517-153647681 GCA_026402145.1 Polypterus bichir lapradei
CAACGATCTGCTTCACATCAACTGTTAGTCCTTTGGTGATAATTAAGTCTAACGTATGACCTGCTTTATGTGTAGGCTGATTAACGAGCTGTCTCAAATCAAAAGAGTCTAGGAGGTTCATAAATTCCTTTACTTTTAGGTCACACTGATTATCGATATGAAAGTTAAAGTCGCCTACAATTAAGAGTGTGTCATAATTCGTAATTAAAATTGACATTAGGTCTGAAAATTCCTCAATGAAAGACGCGTTAAATTTAGGAGGTCTATACACGGATAAAACTAGAACGTGAGAAACTCCATGAATAACAACGGCGAGATACTCAAAGGACTTAAATTTACCAAAACTAACATCTTTACATTTTAACCGGCTCGAGTAAATGTTTGCCAATCCGCCCCCCTTTTTTCCCTGGCGGTCTGCACGAGTAAACTGTAATCCGGAGGCGCAGATTCGATTAGAACAGCTGCGCCGTCTGAGCTGAGCCATGTTTCATTTAGTGCAATAAAAAGTAACTATATTAACTATATTATATAGTAACTATAGTAACTATATTAATTTACTCAAGCAAATGAGACAAAAATCCAAAATCTCTAATTCAAAAACTCTGAAGTAAAAAAAGAAGAAAAAGAAAAGCTACACAAAATCCAAAAGAAAGCAATAGAATGCTGCAACTAATAAAGCAAAGTGAAAATCCTTAATTCTAAAATCAAAATCCTAAAGAATAAAGTCAAAATTATAAAAAAAAAATCCAAAATATTAAAAGAATATGCAAAATATACAAATAAACAAAAACAGAACAGCACAGAACTAATTAGTGGCACTGTAAAGATTCAATGGATGAAGGAGAATTACATACTGTAGTCCCCAGGTGCTTCAGTGAAGCTAATTGATTCAACTGGGACCCTTCCTTATTCAGAGATCACTGTTATGAAACTAGACTTTTGGAAATCTTGATTGTTTCATTTTTTGACCTGTTTATCTTGTGGTTTAAATTTTTTATCATTATTCTGGTGATACTGTTTTGCATTTTGTTGTTTGTATGGCCACAGCTACAATGTTTATGTTTGCTATGTCCATTGCTAGTTACATGATATGAAAGTCACATAACATATTCTGTCATCAAGACCCAAACAGTGCACATCAATATCAAAAACATAAAGAAATTAAATTAAATGCAAAACACAAAACTTGATGTAGGGACCATTGTGAAACCATGATAACTGGGGCACCAATGTAACTTGAGGACACTGGGGGATGATAGGAAGTACAGTATGTCTGGAGTACCCCATACTGTTTGGCGGCAGTATGATGTTATGATTATGCGGGTTTCTGTTTCACATCTGGTTTTACATGTTTTTTTTTTAATTTTTCTTACTATTCTAACATGTTTCAAACATATAGAATCCATTTTTGTACTTATTTTGTGATTTTGGTATGATTTTAACATGCCACCACCTTATTGCTTATGGGTGCAGCCATCGGACTTGCAGAAGTCTGATGCTGCTAGCAACGCTCCTGGTTGGAATCCTGTAAGAACGCGAAGTCACAGATTGTAATGTAATCACCATTACTTTATAAAGGCCAGCATTCTGGTTGTCCAATATTGTGATTACTAAAACAAACCTCTGTATTTATTGACTGCGTTATATTAGGGATAAAAAAACAAATCTGCTTCTGCTCTAGGATTTATGTTTGTAGTTTGTGTTTTTGTGAATGATCTAAAGTCTTTTGGGTTTTGATTGCTACAATTAATAGGTTTCCTAGGTTTTTTCAGCCCACTGAGCATTCCAATTTTTGGACTATTGGCAGAATACAAGGAACTTATCCACTACACTGTAAGTCTGATGAATTACTTGTCTTTATAACAGAAGACTGGGGTTTATGATTGCAGATGCATATTTCACCTCTATCTCTTACAGGCCTACCACACCTTAAGTTTCCTATGACTTTCCTGATCTTCAAAGTACTGGTTGGGTTTTCCCTGAAAACAATCATAAAAAGAGACTTCAATGGATATCTTCACTACATACCAGAAGAGAAGAGATAGCAAAAGCTTACCTTGTTTGAGGAAGATGAGCCAGAAGAGGAATAATGATAATAGGAGTAAGGGGATGCAAGGGGTAAGTCCAGGTAAGCAAGTGGACAGTCTATACTACCAGATAATTAGGAAAACTAGAAGTTGTATAGTTAGGCACTGAGGCCTATCAGGTTTGTTTTTATTTTTCTTATTTGTGCCATTTGACTCCAAGACACTTTACCTTCTCGTATTCTTATATTTTTGTTGCAATAAATCTGCTTTATATGCATTTGGCATCCTGGGTGTACTTTGCCCCCTTTCCTCCATTAGGCTTACATTTTAAAAAAAGCAGGCTGTGTAAATGACATATGTAACCCCCTTTAATCAAGGACCCCACTAGTGCTCCAGTACTGGTTGAACATTGAAATCTTACTCTTGTACTAGGAAATTAATTAGCTATGTAAAATACAATTATTTTCAGAACCAACTTTGCCTTTTTTTGTCTTCAAGACCCAAAATCATCCCCTTAGGGCCCCCCGGGAGAATTGTTGCAAAATGTCATCCTAGAATTGTCAGAGACAGTTTTAGCGGTGCAAGTACCCACGATGACCTATAACAAGACACTAGGCAAGCTACATGCAACCCTTTCTCTTTCATTACAATTGTGAATCATGACTCTGTGTGACTCAGTAGCCGACAACACACATCCTAAAATGGGTTGTGAACCGAACCATAGTTTAAGAACCTATGAGTCAGGATATGAATATCTTAACTAGACAAAGTGCATCATACACAAATACACAATTTGCACACAAAACCTATGCAACCATATACTTCTGACCATCATCACACAGAATAGAACCTTTTTATGAAAATAATGCACTTTGGAGCTGTGTGTGAAATACTGAAATCGCTGTGCTGTGAACTAATTTGCCACCCTGCTGCAAGTTATTCTCAATGTAAAGCAGTGTTCGCCTGTAATGTGATATCACAGAATGAGCAGTCTATCACTTTCTGCAACCCATATCACACTCTTCAGCATCACAGAGATTGTGGCAAGATAAGGCTCCTACTTATGCCTTTTTTTTTCAAAAACTCTCTACCCTGTTTCTTGAGTCCTCCTGAGTTTTTTCAAAGGATACTCTTCTTTTCCTACCAAATGAGCTGCGGCCCTGCAAGCATCAGCCCAACCTGTTAAGAACTCACAGACTGCTACTTTTCCATCCAGCATTTGAAGAGGCTTTTAGTTGTTACAATACTTTCTCACAAACCCAGCAGTGATTTTTGACAGTGTTGAGCACCCTTTTTTTGCAGAGGACCAAATCTGAAAATCCAATAATCTGAAAAGACTGCAATGCCAGCAAACCCTAGAAAAGCCTAATTTATTAATTTAAAAAAATGTTTTTTTCATTTACAGAGTGGACTCTTCATTTCAGTATAGGTAACAGTGATTTTTATTGATAAAAGTCACAATTAATTATTAAGAGAGAAGATAAATTAATTCTAAAAATAGTTTAAATATTGAATATTTTCTTTAATTTTAAATGTGCTACGTAAGTACAGCAAAGCATAAGTTATACAAAATGCAGATAATATACATACATAAAAAACAGACATGTTATAGTTAAAAAATTAAAAGTTAGCCAAAAAAAGGGTTTTCAATGAGAGATTTGGCACTGTTTCTCAGCAACAAGTTTTTAAAATATTTTCAGTTATACTTGCAGTATATACAGTACATTTTTCCATTCACTCATCATCAGTGTGATTCCAATGGTCAATTATTATAATTTCTATTGTAGAAAACAGTTGCTCAACAAACAAACTCATTATCACCCTAGCATGGTAAGCCAGCAATGTCTAAATTTAAGTGCTGCGGTGGGCTGCCACCCTGCCCGGGGTTTGTTTCTTGACTTGCACCTTGTGTTGGCTGGGATTGGCTCCAGCAGACCCCCGTGACCCTGTAGTTAGGATATAGCGGGTTGGATAATGGTTGGTTGGTTAAATTTAAGTGTGATGAGAAAATATCAAAAGTAGTTTTATTCTTCCATAAGATTTTAAAACACAAATCAAATTCTTGTTAAAGCCTCCATATTTAACCTGTATATTTTTTATATTTTTCTTTTTCCTTTCTTCATCTTGTAAAGCACTTTGAGCTGCATCATTTGTATCAAGATCTGCTATAGAGATAAATATCGCAGTAATCCTCCTTGCATTATTCACACAAATGCAGAATGACCTGTATATTTTTTTGTATCATATGGATTTTCTTTTCTCAAAATTGGAAAATGTACCATATTATAGGATTCAAGTTAACAATTCAAAATGTTCTGCTTATTATCAAAAACTTTTATTTTACTGAACATGTCATTTATAAGTTTACTTAGTCCTTGAAGACTTAACAGTCATATCGTTCAAATGCTGAATTACGTCAACACAAAATGCAAAATTGCATATCCAGTCTTTGTCATGAAATCCTGAAAATGGGGTATTCTTTCATCTCCAGGAATGGGTGAATTTTTTCTTTAAATCCTACACACACTTTAAGATTGTGCCATGACTTAAACAGTGAACCTCAATGTTAAAAATAGCATAGCCACATTTGCTTTACATATCTTGCAATCACTCCTTAAACTGTGAAAGATTCAGTCCTCAAGATCTAATGAAATTGACCTGTTTGATGATCAGTGGAACAACATTTGACTTTTTCAAAGTTTTTGTATACAGATTTTCTTTGTACAGAATGCAGTGAGAAATAATTATTTTGTGTTTTGTAGACTTTCTGATATGCCTGAATGAATAGTCCCTACTGTTCAATATTCAAACTAGACATAGCTCGTATTCCGTCTGTTGATATTCCCATATTCAATTTGATTCAATTGGATATTCAATTGGAATATTTACTTCAGTTTTCCAAATACCCATACATCTTCTCCAGTAGCAGCAGTTCCTTTTAATTGGACTAAGGTTGCTTCTTCAGTAACATTAAAACTGGAATCTGTTCCTCTTAAGAGGGCAGCAAGTTGTGCTGTATTGCTAATATCTCAACAGCCAGAGAAATTCATTATAACTCAAACATTCATTCATTCATTCATTCATTCATTCATTCGTTTTTCAAAAGATCTTCAATTTATCTTGTGATTAAAAATCATGATAAACTGATTTTTGATGATATGTCTTTTTTGTCAGGAAAAGCAATGTCTGCTACAGCTTTAAAGGATTCTTTTATTATTTCTCCATTGAAGAACTGTTTTTGCCAAAATCTGAGTATGTATGAACTACTAGGTACTATCCTAGGTTAATGAAGCAGCTTTAAATATATTTTGCTGTTTGATACATTTTTGTAGTTGATCTGCTTTGTCTTTGTGTCAATGTCCTTGTGGACTGACAAATTCTGACTCTCCAAGAGTATCTGGTGTCAGCCACTGCAACATGTCAAGCTCCACACTAAGCAGGAAACACATGGCCTTCATGTTCAAAATTGTGATGTTATGTGATGTTCCTGGTTACACTATAGGTAAGATTAGGGTTGTGGGAGAGAAATCTGACTCAAGTAATGCACCCATAAAATAATGTTTCTTATGTAGCTTGGAGCTATAGGTACGCATGTTGATTACGTAACCACTACGTCATTCAGTGACCACCATGCTATGTTCTGAGTTATTTTGTTAATACTGTTGTTTTTATCATATTATCTATATTAGAAAAATGCAGTTTGTGGGATGTACTGTATATTGCTTATCACTGATTTATAACATCATAACATGTTTAAATATTTTATTTTTTAGGACCCGCACAATTATAATTGTGATTATCAGGCATTTTTGCTTTGTAAAAGATTAATAGGGTTTTTAAGTCCCTCAGCAGCTTCATTTTTCTCAATAATTAGATGCTAATTTTTTGTATTTTATTTTTTCTTAAATCACTTCTTCATTACACATTGTAATAAAATAAAAGTTCAATGCATTTCATAACATCTGATATAATTTCTTTGTTTACATAAAGTTTAAAAAATACAGAGCACATTGATGTTTGTAAAAGCCAAACTATTTTTCCTCATTTGAGTGTAAGTGTTCTCTATGATGCTGCTGGGATGAGCTCTGGCTCACTGCAACCCTAGTTTGAATCACATAAGTTTAGAAAATGAATGATTTACGGAGTTATGTTGAAATACAGTTGGCTAACCAAATCTATGGACGCTTAATAGTTTATTAACTCCAACTAATGTAAAAAACACCATACAGCTTTGAAAAACACATTTATTTTTAGAATATAATTTCTTAGATTTCAGGCAAAATAAAGAAAACAATTTATAAAATCAAACACATTTTTTTTCCTTTGAAATATGCCTAAAAATTCAGATAATGGAAAACACACTAAAATTTATAAAGGCTTGCATATGTCTCACTGCAAAAATGAAAAAGATGTTGTGGTCATGGAAAATGAATGAGTGGTGCATTTTTATCACTTAAATATTTCTTAAAGCATTGCTAAGATGAGAAAGAAGTGTCTTTTTTTAATAATCCGTATTGATGAAATAAATATGAAAATCTGGTAAATCATTCTGTGAGTTTAAAAAAATCTCCCAATGGTATGTACTAAATCTTAGTGATATTTAATATGTTTTAGGCACAAAGGCAACCATAAAGTATATACTAAAAGAGCAGGCAGGGAGTGGATAATGTATCTGTGGTTATTGCAGAAGGACACTCATTTGTGTGCATTATCTACAGAGTTGAACACCAGAAGGTTTTGCAAAATTGTTAAAATATATTATGTGGGATAGCAGTTGAACTATTGGGTTCAAACAAGCACAAGGCTTACTTCTGTCAATTTAGTGTTTGGAAAGGAAACATTTCTTTCTTCCTTTCTTTTCTTCTGTAGTATGTTGGCCTTGGCAATCTATGGTGTCTTTTTAAGCAGACGCAGAGGGGTTTTAAGAGTCAATACGTCCCCTAATGTAGGTGGAATTGATTGAAAATGACTGAAAGTGAAACTCAGTGTTTATTTTGTACCTGCCAATGTGGCTTTGCTGCACTGAAAATGTAAATGCTGAAGATATAGCACTATCACATTTTGATGATAATAATGACTCAGGGCTAAGTGGGTACTGTCCCTTTGAAATCTATAAACTAAAAATACAGCAAATGAAATTAAAAATGTTTGATGGAAAACATTTTAAATATTTTCGATACATGAAATGTTAAAAAAACAAAATGAAAGAAGCAAGTATTTGAGCCAAAGCCAAGTCAAACTGGTACATAGTCCATGATCTTGGAAATACACAATAAATACCCACTCATGCAAAGTTTGTTCCTATTCCTGTTGAAGCATCTGGGGAACCATGCTAATAACGTTTTCATTTGGAGAATACAGCATGGCAATTAGTTCCATATTCGTGCACACATTTTCAAACCTGTTTAAACCAATTTAGGGTGGTGGGTGAAGAGAGCCTATACCAGGCTGCACTGGATACAAGGAAGGAACCAGCCGTGGTTGGGTGTGCCAGTCCATCACAAGTTTCACTCATGCTCATATCCACACTCATGCTAGAGTCTATTTTAAGTCACTAATAAACTTCACCTGAAAGTTTTTTGGCGTATGGAAGAACAACCAGAGTGCCAGAAGAAAAACACCACCCAGAGATGATTAGAATATGCTGACTGCACACTGATAGCAACCAGTCTTGGGATTTGATCTATAATGAAATCCTCCACCACCTTGCTGCCCAATTAGTTTCATATGCATAATATAAATGTCTTCAATGGGTTTTCAGCTAACATGATATTAAAATAATGCATCTTATGATTAAAACGTATAAAATGATACATTGTATCGTTTTCTCATTTTCATCCCTCTTACCCCTTTTCTTCAATTGAATGGATGGAAAAAGAGGAGCAGTTTTTAAGAATGACTGCCATATCCAGTACTATATTTTTTTTCCAGATTCAGAAAACATAACACTTTTTTTTTAGCAGCAGTGAAACAATGAATGGCGTGGCATTCTTCTAGCTGTGCAAGATTAGTTTGTTATGAGTTAGTAAAGTAACAAAGGCTATCATATCTATACATGCATACTCTGCTGGAATAAAAAGGCTAATTAGTGAATGAGGGTTTAAAAAGATAGCATACTTTCAATATCATGGTGAAATTAGAGGTGCAGTAACGCCTGAGTTTGGGATAAAGCCAAAACCTGTGCTCAAGAAAGGCTAGTTCTTGATAGAAGTTTTTTGCAGGTCGTATCTAAACTTACGAAAGTTTACAGAGTCTTAGCCTGGAACACTGTAAACAGTGTACAGGCTTAAATTAAATTATATTAGCCCACATTTAGCTCAAACATAATTCATTGCTTCTGATTAGATAAAGATATTTCTCTCAGTTTTTTTGGATATGAGTTACAAATTACTTCTTGGTCTGTGACATTATTTAGTAACAGGGATTCTATGGTAGTTAAAGTTGACAGTTTTGGAAACTGAGGAATATTCTAATGCAGTCTTGTAGGGCCAGACATGTATTCTCAAATGAGAATACGCGTCTGGGGATAACCTGTTAAAGAGTGTGTAGTGAATAGTAGAAAAATTCAGCACTGCAAAGGCTACACTCTCAGGATGTCTTCCTAAAACACACACTTTCAACTTCTCTAGTCTGTGTGTTTTAAACTGCAGTCAGGGTTTCAGAGAGAGAGCAATAGATACTGAACTAAAGACTTGACATTGAAAGAAGTTAAATTGCTAAAATTGTTGTTATTCATTCAGGAGCTCAGTAGCAAAAGGTTAATGAATCTAAAAAATTAATTTTCTCATTGTAATTTAGCGCCATGACAGTAAAGACAGACTGATAGCCACACACATGCAGACCTCTGCTTCAACTGGGCTCCATGCGTTTGAGTAGTGCCTCTGTCTGCTAACTATATCTGTCATTATAAATATTGCATCACATTATGACATAACAACATGAAAATAGAGTTTAGATTAACATTGTCATCTATGGGTATACAAGATGTTAAGACACTGTGGCTATTTTGCCATGGTATATTTACATTTACAAATAGACAGTAATGTTAAATTTCTTTAGTTACTCACTTAGACATGCAATAAGGAGGTGAACACTGTGTAACATTCTCCCTGATTTGGAAGTTAGGCAAATTTGTTGATTCGGGTATTTTGAGTACGAAATCTTCTGGGGCTTTTCATTATCAGTCTGTCTTAACGGCAGTCCTTTTGTTGGGGTATGACACACCAATAACTTCAAATGAATATTTTGCAGGTCATATTTTCACAAGCATAGCTGTCAGTTCTTTCAAGTACCTGCAACAATGTATTGTTCGGTTCACTTTTACCATTCGTTGTTGCAGTTGAATGCTGATCTGATGCTAAGGTTTTTCTCTTGCAACAGGTTATGTTTATTGTTAGAAAAGGTTATGTTTATTTTAAAAGGTGTAATGACACAGGACACATTTACTGCACTTGTCTAATAGGGTTTTATTAGGAGACTATTTGACTGTATATATTTCCTCATAAACAGAAGCTTGCTGTCTGTCAAACCAGGTTAATGATAGAAGGTTTACCAGGTTCCTAAAAAATGTATAGCCTAATGACTGCTTAAAAATAGTGAATTTGCCCTCCAAAAAAATTATACACCAGAAAGCAGGGGGCAGTGCCAGAGTGGGAGGGTTAGGTACATACCAAAGCCTAAGCAGTCTCCCCTTTGAAATATTTCAGAGTAATAGAATGGTGACTGGGATTTTAGTATGGTAATGACCATAATATAAGTTCAAATAGCAGGGGAAGGGGTGCCAGATGGATAAAAAAAATGGTAAAAACTCATTGGGGGAGTTGAAAACTAGCCCAAAATACCGTGTTGTTTTTTAAAATATAGCCCAAAAAACTGCAACCTGAAAAAAACTGCCCATTTCTTCCCATAAATGCTTATCAAAAATAATCCAGTTGGGTGAGAAAACCGCAGACCTGACAACACTGAGTGAGAGCATCTCTGACCTTTCCAGTTCAAAATTACTGCCCCTACTTTGACAGCAGCCTTCATGAGGCATTGGATTGTTTTTAAAATGTGACACATATACAGATATATCATAGGTCTGCCTTCATAGAGTCTAATTCTAATGTGTAAAATCTTCGACCAATAAGTAATGAAACAGTAGTTTCAATGGCATGTTCTGTTTATCACAAAATATTGAAATGATGCAACAATGTCTTATATTTGCATTTCAAAGAATTTGGAAATTTAAGAGTACAGTTAACTATAAAGACATTTTAAATGAATACAATATTTGTTGGATTTTCCAGTGCATGTTGGACTACAGGATTTTTACTATAACTGCAATTGTTTATAGGTGGCCACATACAAATAACAGTCTGGAATAAAAATAGAAGATTCATCCATCCATCCATTATTCAACCCGCTATATCGTAACTACAGGGTCACGGGGATCTGCTGGAGCCAATCCCAGCCAACACAGGGTGCAAGGCAGGAAACAAACCCCAGCCAGGGCACCAGCCCTGGCACGGCACACACACACACACCCACACACCAAACACACACTAGGGACAATTTAGAACCAATGAACCAAACCTGCATGTCTTTGGACTGTGGGAGGAAACCCACGCAGACACGGGGAGAACATGCAAACTCCATGCAGGGAGGACCCGGGAAGCGAACCCGGCTCTCCTAACTGTGAGACAGCTGCCCTACCCAATGCACCACTGTGCCACCCCAAAACAGCAGATTCCCTTTTTATAATTACCTACCCAGTTTTCACCCAACTAAAACTAACATTTTCTACAAAATGAGGCAGCTGTAGAGTGTTCTGTCTTGGTATACCAGGAATCGGTTTGGATTTGATTTGGGACAAGGAGATGAAAGGCAGTCAAAAAACAAGCCAGGAAGTCAACTAAACTAAATAACGAAACAATAAGGCTAACCCTAAAATGTAATAACGAAAACAAAGGAAAATTATCTAAACCAGGAAATCTTAGGCAAAGAAATGCACATACAAAGTCCTTAGTGGAAGTACGGGGTAGAATATACTATAAATAATACTATACTATTTGTACTATAATCAATACTTATACTTTTGATTACACCAAATATTGTTACCTCTGTTTATCCCTCAGTGCCAAGCACCCTGGCAACAGTATGCAAAAAAATCTATAAAATGTAGACCCCCATAAAAAAACAAAATAAGTTTAGAAAAACTGTGAATACTTTGCAATTAAATTAAAGCATCTTCAAATTAAAGAATAAATATCCAAAATGGAATTGGTGCCCAAAAACTTATGATGGAAAATTAAAAGCTCAGAATAATGAGATACAAATTTTAAATTAACCCAAATCATTTATAAGGCCATGCCTTCTTTGCATTATAACTCTGAAGTGACAGTTTCCTCTGATAGAGACTTTTTTTGTTCATATTAGCAATGATATAACTTCATCTACATTTATACACAAACTGAGCTATACATACAGATAGAATAAAACACATTTTTAGAACGAGAAAACTTTAGTTTGAGCTGGAGTACTTTCCCAAACTGTGTGAATTTGTTTTACCCCCTGACAGGCAATACAGCTTGAGCAGTGAGACATTACCATTTGTCAAACACACAAAGTATGTTAGATGCACACTTACTGGTGAGGTCCAGGTGAAACAATTTCTGATCAGGTCACCTTTACAAAGGCCACACTTCATTTCTCTGTATATTCCATAAATCCTCAAATGTCATTGGAAGCAAGGGACAGAAGATTGCAATGTCAAATGCAAGCACTAACAGTCCTAATGGAAAGATGTCAGGAGAGATGACCATCCAATATCTGATGACCCTCATATGACCACACCAGAGTAGGACCAACAGACTGCTCAGACTGTTTCAGATGTACCACGCGTACTTCTTCTGAAGCTGATGCCAGACACAACACCTGCATCAGTGACAGTACAGTGAGGGAGTCTGTTGGGGGTCTGACCCTTCATCCGGACAATGACAAGACACACATTCAGACTTTGTGGTCACAAGTGTCCTGAAGACTATTGGTGTGCAGATGCTGATTTGCCTGCCTTCTCTCCTGAATTTAACCGTATAGAGCAACTTTTAGATGCTGTGGATCGCAACATCTGGAGATAAGACTGGCAACACTGGCAAGCCTTTCTGCAGAAATGGCATAGCATCCCTCAACTGCAGATTCAAAGGTTCACTGGCCTTATGCGCCAGAGGTGTCAAAAACTGGTGGCTGTAAGAGTGTGTCAGACAAGATACTGAGGAACTTCAAAATAACTTTGTCAATGCTCACAGATGTTATTGCTTTTGTGTAGTTTGTATTGTTGCACTATTTTGTTTTCCTATTAATCTCATTTGATTATTGTTTCTTCAGCAAAGGTATAAAATCAGCCTAATAATAAGTGTTCCCATGCTTTTTTATCAGTATATATTGATGTGTATTAATACCAATCTAAAATCTTTGGAATTAAAATTCATTTTTATTGACTGATTTTTATTTCCATAGACAAGATAAATAAGAGTTGTAGAAAATGAATTGATCATATTAATTTTACAATTCAATAAAGATATAACTAGGAAATTCCTACATGCCATTCAAAGCTACACACTATTGTTTACTTCTCACCAAAGTCCACATCCTGATCAATACATTTTGCAACTATTCTAAGTGCCAGGAGATTCCCTTTAAACAACTTGCTGCCTGCACAGTTATACTGGTCATTATGAGGCCTAATACTGAAATGACAGCTGATCTATTATGAACTTGAAAGGACAGTAACACGAGAAGGCTTGGTGTAGGTTAATTAGAAAGAAGTGCCTAGGCACTATCTGACTGTATCTTATCATGTTACAGAATGATCTGTTTCCTACCTTGTTGTTTGCCACACAATACACAGTGTATTTTTTGGAATTTATATAGGTAACAAAAATACATTGTTAGCTTTTCCTGGTAATTAAAAATGCATTTGTCAGTATCTCTAAAGAGATTTTTCATAATTGTGACAATGCAATGTATTATTAGGTTATTTAGGTTATATTGGGTTATTTAGGTTATTTTTTAAGTTATGCTCTTTTGTGCAGTTTTCTGCATGAAGGTCACTGATGCAGCTTTTGTCACACATCACAGTGCAATGAAGAAATTCATCTCCTTTTGCAGCAAAGTTTTTCAGCAATGAGCAGATATGTTTTTTCTTCTGTTATCATGCTTGACATGCAAGTTTCCACTATCCCAAAATTTCTAGAATTTCCAGGATGTCATGGTGCTCTGTTGCAATGACTTTTGCCATTTTAATGGTATTCATGTGCTGATTCTCATGGACAAGATTATTGAGTTTTTAATTTCAGAAGTGGTAGTTCATAAATAATACTTACATGGTTGATAAGTGAACAGATTTAAAGTGTTTTACCCATTGTGCAACACTGATAGCACACAAACAGGGGTTCCCATTAGGCATGGTCAGTTCTAAGGACCCCCACTGACTCCACTCTTACAGGTGAGGGCTTCTCCATACCTTTGATGAAAGAAGTAGCTGTTGATGAGTTTCAGCCAGTGTCTTATGTTATTTATTTATTAATTATTTATGATGTAAAAACGTTATTTTTCATATTCATATATTCATATATTTTCATATATTTTTCATATGTTATTAATTCAGTTTGTGGTTTTATTTTGTATTTCTTATATTTACAGAATGATATATTATGCTTTTTATTGATATTGTGTTGTTTATTAATTATGGTGTAATTTGGAATTATTTTAACATTATATGTATTAGTTTTGTGTGTTATCAGTCCTGTTTTGTGTGTGTGGAGTCCAAGAAGGTAGGCTAACCCGATGATGGTCTTGGTGCATGTCCTCACCTATATAAACAGAGTTCACACTTATAATTTTTTTCTTGATTATTAGGGGGCTCTGCCCCTTGCTTGCGTCACTCGCCAACCCCCGTGAGGGCCCAACACGCTGGTCATTTCCCAGATCTGCCGCTTGCAACAAATCGTGCTGTGCTTTCAGATAAACACGACTATCAACTCTGTTTTTGATATCTCCGTCATTTCGAAACTATAATCGCTGACAATGATTTATTATATATGTGAGCGCGATCTTTCGGATTCATATAGAAATCCAAGAAAACTTCTTTGCCCGGGTTTTTCAGATAAATTTCGTGTAAAGTGTGATACTTTTGGACATATGGATTTGTATCTATTATTGGCTGTCGAATTTCTAATACGTCAAATCGTTTAACTCTTTCGATTCTATGTTGCATCGCTTCTTCGTGATCATAAATATAAACCTGACTAAATTGTGGTTTCTTTGAAATTAAACTTGTAGTAGCTCTGTCATATCACCTATGTCCATATATTCAATCTCTTTTTGCTGTTCCGTTATTTCACTGAGAAATAATTTCCGTTTGTTTGCGCTAATCTGATCTTTACTATCAGTTTTTTAAGAGTTTCGAATTTTAGTACTTTCATAATGTCTAACCTGCTTTGCATGTGCATCGCACCAACATTTTTTAACCTCTTTACAAAATTTTACTTTGTCTTCTACTCATTGTCTTTTCTTCTTCTGCTGTTTGTCTTTTATTTCTGCCCCCGCTTGGATCTGCTAGGTATTCAGTTCATCTGCTGGCTCAAAGTCTTGTTTCACGGGACGTGAAATTATCTCTCTGAAAATGTCTTGTCTCGTCCCAAGATTTTTTTATATAATAGAGAGATTTTTCTAGTGATTTTGTGCTTTATTGGATTTCCTGACTTTGATCCCTGCTTTGTCTTCTGTTTTGTCATTCTTCGATTTGTTTGCTTTATGTTTTGCTTTGCTGCATTGCATTTTTATGCTGTTTTGAAATTCTTCAATAAATAAATAAATATAAAGCAACTTTGTCTTTGGGCCAAAGGTTTAGGTTTTCTCTCTGTTCCTTCCTGGACATTTATTGAACTTTTAAAGGCCTTAGCCCCATTTTTGGAGCTCTGCAGACCTGAGGAATGCCATTTGAGTTTTGGGCTAGGTTGCATGGTATAATGTCTACTCAGTTCACCCAGACCTGCATAGAGGGCGGGTCTAGCTTTTGTTTTTGAGGAACGTGTCCATTTATGAACTTTGAGATGCCAGGAATCACAGATGTTTTCTCAAAGTGCAATGAAAAATGTTATGTTACAGCTGGAGCTTTTGCCTGGCTTAAGTTTATTTTCAGTTTTATTGTTTTTGTTATTTTTAAATGATTAGTTTTAATTTGTTTTTCTGTTTTATGTATTTTTGTTAATATTGTAATATATATATTTATTATTTATACTTTGTATCTTGAACTTTGAATCTATTCCTTGCATTTTGTGGCTGGAAAGCCAAGAGGTGGGGCCACCATGACCATGCTACTTTGGTAGCAGCCTTAGCCTTTAAATTTAGGTGAGGAGATAGTCTCAGTAGTGTGTCATTGGAGTTTGCGGTGCATACTTTTTTATTGTGATATTGTAGTAAAATTTCTGTTTTTGGGATTATTGATTGCTGGATTACATTTTGGAATTATTTGTTTTGCATTGCCTTTATTTAAAATGTTTCCATTTTTGTTCTCTTTTCTAATTTTTGTGAATGAAATTGTTATGTATAAAGATTCTTCACACCACAGACTCTTATGGAGTCTTGGCCCTTGGAGGGCGTTTTTGTATATCTGTGACATTTACAATTATTTTTAGATTATTAAAGACTGTGCTTCATTTTTGGGCCTGAGCAGACCTTAAAGCCTGCTTGTAGAGTTTGGTGTCAGGCTGCCTGATGTGAGGCCTGTATATGAAGCTCACCTGTGTAGTTACATCTACACACAACCTGCATTTGTTGTTTCAGACAGAAGGTGCCACTAAAGGACAAAACCGAAACCCAGCATCCTGGTTCAAGTGCCAGCCTGGTAGTTGTCCAGGTGGAGTATGCAGGTTCTTGCTGGGTTTGTAGGTTTTCATTGCTTCCAGCTTGATTACAGCTGTAATGGCAGGCAGTGTGACATAGTGGTTAAAGCTTTGGACTTCAAACCATGATTTTGTTGTGGGTTCAAATCCTGCTACTGACAATGTGTAGCCATGAGAAAGTTACTCCACTTGGAAAAACAAAAGAAATGTTACAAGTTGTATCTTAAATGTTATAATTTGCCTTGGATAAGAGCCTCTGCTTAATAGTAGTCAACCCTGATATCAAAGGAATACATTATTGGTACCTGAGGATTAGGATCAATCAAGAAGAGTGCAGGCAGACCTCTTAGCCCATCAGCTCAGTAGTCCAAAGCTTGGATTTAAGAGCAATGACCTCAAATGAACAAAAGAAAAAGCAGAAAATGTGAAAAAAAGATTTATTTTTAAAATTTACAAAGAATTAGGACTATTTGCCAGTCAATGCATGCAATATTGGCACAACCAGATGCTCAAATAAAGGTTGTTCTTACAAGAGGCAGAAACAATGAAATGGTGTTACAACCACATCACAAGCATTTTTCAAATTAAAAGCCAAACAAATTGACCTTTGACTATATTTCTGTTTTGGTCTGTCATTTCCAGATGAGTATTTTAGTATTATTTTGATGAATGACTAGAAATGACATTTGGGTCTGTTAACAGCAAGCTAATGAAACATGATTTGTGACTTTTTTATGTTCTTTCATAACATAGTTTATAAGCTTTGTGCATGTTATAAATAAATAATAAAAAAATAAAATAAAAGGGATAATGGTTAGGGGAACACACAATTGTAAAGTTACTTTGTGAAAAATGTATTATATAGTATCCTATTTATTAAAAACTATAAACACGTGACTGTTTTGGAGTTGCACTGCAGTACAGTGGGTAGCCTTGTCCTCTCCTGCCACTTGAAACCCATTATCTACTCTGAGCTGTAATGTCTTCTCTTTGCAATTCTCTATTTAGGTGTGTTTAAACAGAGATCTTTAATCAAATAACAAGGGAAAACATACTAACTATAAATAAACTGGGTGCATAATGGGTTTCCCCGTCCTGGATGGGTTCTTACCTTGCTTCTTATCCTTAAGACTTTGGAAATAAAGATGTGAAGGACAATGTATCTCTAATTTTAGATAATATTTTTAACAGGTTTATCCATGTCTTGGACAGAATGCAACTTTATTATTTTAGAATTATTTTACTACGTTTCACAAGGTTTCTTAATTTTCCTATTTCTGAATGGACAATTATTCCACTTTTGCAGTAAGTGGGTATCTGTTATTTGTATAATAGTAATGGCTGATTAAGCATAATCAGTCACAGAGTTCCTATAAATAAATCTGTGTCGGGCGTCTCATAAAACTGTGCTTCTTTTCTCGGTGTATACGTTACAATTTTTATCAAAGGTCAAGTTATTATATTTTTGAGCTGCTGAAATCAAAACAGTATCATGATATGTATTCCATTTAAGCAGATACGAACGATTCATCTTATAAACTCCGAACTTTAAGAGTGCACGGCTAGTTCAATTGCTACAGTTCTACTCTTTGACACTAGAGGGCGGCTGAAATTTAAAATATAGTACTTATTTAAAAAACCGAAAGGCTCGCCAATGAATAGTGCAAAGCAAACTTTTCATAAAGAAGCAATGAATGGTTATATTACCGTTTAAACATTTGGTTAATTGCTGAAAAATTCAAAAAGTCATATCGTACAATGTCCTTAATGTAAGAAATTAATTCAAACCATAAAAAGCTTTTCAAGCATATCAATATACATTAGGCTGCTCTATAACATTCACATTACTGCATGATTTTGGCAAGGCGGGCATTAAGGCACCGCACAGGAGAGTGTCGCGATTTTGATTTTTACCCTGAACAGGGCAGTACAGATCACTTTCTACCAAATACCTTTTACAGTTATTAAAATCTAATTTCGCCGACAAAATTTGGGTAGGCGTTGTTTGTTTATATTTACTTGATCAGTAATTAAAAAAAAAATACATATACAAGAAATTGATCTAGAAACAAAAGCATGTAGTTTCATATCCTATGTAGCTTATCGGCAATGATTTTTGTTTCAGAAATTGCTGTCTATTGAGAATTATTATTATTATTCATATTATTATTATTACTGCTACTGCTGCTCCAACTACTACTAGTAATAGTACTCCAATTAATACTGCATATATTATAGCATAGCTTTATCAATCCAATTTAGGCTCGTAAAATTATTATTATAATAATGATCATAATCTAGAAGACAGTCATTAATTTTTATACTCGCTTAATTCGATTATCACCATCAATCATTCTGAAACCCACTCTAACCAATTAAGGGTCAAAGGAAGCCAAAGCTTGTCTGGTTGCAGCAATGGGCGCAGTCTTCAGCTCATTATAGGTCATTACTACTACTACTACTACTACTACTAATAATAATAATAATAATAATTATTATTATTATTATAATTATAATTAGTAGTAGACGCAGTAGTATATGGTAAATCAGCATAGAACTTTACTGCACAAAACATGTAATCTTCTACATACTTGATTACTAACGTCTAGGAAAGTTTGTCCGGAAATAAACAGCAGCTCCAGTGTGCGCAAGCGTACCATAAAAATAATCGTGAATGCGCACTCATGAGCGAACGCGCGTTCCCGTATTGGCGGGACCTGAGCTGTACTTTTTATTACGTGATTATTGCGCTCTTACATTAGGTCAATACAGTTTGGCACGTATGTGAAAGATGAAGCCCGTATTACTTTTCTAGTCGTTTTAATCGTAACACTAATTGAAATGTTGAAAAAGTACATTGTTTTTTTCTTGTCCAAGTTTAAGTGTGCCTAGGCATTATTACATCCCTGCTTGGCGTTCTTCGTTTTTACGAATTATCTGACGAGTGCGTCCTTGTGTGTCCTTTGTTTGTCGCCACATAATATAATGGCACTTGTGCACACCACAACAAGCACACTTGTATTGACATACACAATAAATTTACTAAAAGTGAAAAGCTTTCCAGTCTGATGTGTTATAATAGGCGTAATTAAATATTGTTGCACGTTTAGTTAACCTAAAGTCCAGCTATCATTTTCAAGAAAACCAGATGTAGCCCATTTTTTGACTTTTAGCAAAGAGAGGAAAGGCAGTTTGCTCAGGGCAGCACAGGAAGTCACAATGCAATATATGATGTTTTCGTTCGTATTAGCCACCTCCTAAATCCATTTTTATATTCTCAGGGAACCGGAGTCCTTTCCAGCAGTAGGGAGTAACCCTGTAGGAGTATTTGAGTAGAGGATGGAAACTCAAGCACATGAAGAAAACCCGAGACAACTCCGAGGCCGCGAGACTGCAAAGCTACCAACTGCTCCATCCTGCTGCTGCTGTCGATCTGTTTTTTAAATATTAATGGTGCGCCTCTTTCATCAATGTGCAATGTGACGTAGTGCCATGTTTGCTGGACCGCACTTGAGACATTAAGCAAACGGAGTTCTTGTCAAATGTATAAGGGACCGTGCTGTAACTTTTGGGGTGGGTTGTTTTCAGACTTTTTAGCTTTGACACACCGATCGGTTTTAATATTAGATCTTTGAAGCCAACTTTAAGAATCTGTCTCGGTTTTCCTTCGTACTGTTTGGTACTGGAAATACATTTTCCCCTGTTAAGGTGGAAGTGGCAGTGGAAGTATATATGAGGAAGCCTGTGTGGCAGGAGAATTACAAAGTGGCATGATCTTACAGACGCACTTTCAATCTTCTCTTCTGTATTATGTAATTTTGTCTTATATTTTAAAATGTCCTGTAATTATGTTGCATTTTGTAATTTGATGCCTTCTATTTTTCATCTAAATATTTTTAAAGTATGGCAATATGCTGGTTGGTTATTGCATGACAGGTCCATGAACGCAGAGTCAATACCTCCAAAGCGCACTATCAATGTGTGAAATTTGAATGTTCTTCCTGTGTTCCTTTAAGATTTGTCTGGATAGTGAGATTTCCTTGCACATCTCAAAAACAAGAGTGTTACACTGATTTGGTACTTTGGGTGACACAGACCCTTTAATGAACTGGCATCCATTCCAGGACAGGTTTCTGTAACACATGCAAGGTCTCAAGGATGAACTGCACACCATGCAACTGAGAAAATGCATGTATTTTTAAACGAGATAGTGTGGTCTGCAGATGAAGTTATAGAAAAAAGATAACTGTGGTTTTCCCATCACATTCCTGTATTAGATGGGAATCTGTAGCTGTAGGAAATAATGTGCTTTTATTTATCGATAAGGAATAAACAACCATCTTTTGGGGAATACTGGTTTGAATGTTAACTGAAGATATTTGTTTTAGACACTTCTTTGTTACAGTCTATAAGTACCTTGCGGAGGGGAGAATGTTTACCATATTTTGCCAAACAGAAATGAGAATAATAGTTACACTGTCTTCCAAATGCAATTTTAAAACAATGAACTATACCGTAACATTAAGATTTGTGTTATGTCTGCTTCAAACCAGTCGCTTCATATAACTGAAGCTACAATCTGTAAAGAAGGGTAGATAAACCCGTTGAATAAATGTAACTCTTTTTAATTCTGGAAATATCCACTCACTCAATGCAGGATTATAATGCCACATTTAAAAAAAAAATGTTTTGCAACCCTGTTATGCTGCATTGTGTAATGGATGTCTATAACTGTTCACTCTAGACTGTCTGTGTGTTTTGTCTTTTTTTCCCCTGAAGGGTATAACAACCTGTAGAGAAGTTTAGCAAAACTCCACGTGTTTGCTCCTTGGAAGTCGACTTTCATGCTTGGAGCAAAGGAATGAGAAGCAAGGGCATCGGAAAGTGAGCAAAATCTTGGTTTGTCTAGCATAAACACAACATGATTTATGGGAAAGACAGTTAATTATATAAAGTAAATATAAGGGGAAAAATGTTAGAAGTTATTCTAACATTGATACAAAGAAAAAAGACACAATGTTTTTGCTGTATAGTCAGAAAAATTGTATCTCTAACTTTCTTTTCTTTTCATCCATCCATCCATCCATTATCCAACCCGCTATATCCTAACTACAGGGTCATGGGGGTCTGCAGGGCGCCAGCCCACTGCAGGGCACTTTTCTTTTCAGCCCAGGAATATTTTATATGTACATATGTGCAGTATGTATACAGCATTTATTTCATTAGATGCTTGTCATTGTGTATAATACCTACAAATTACGTTTTTCTTTTCAAAGCAACATTTCAAGTTTTTTGTCACATATAGAGAAAAATAGAAAAAAATGTGCATATGGGTGGTACTGTAAAGCTATACTTAATTACTTGTATTACTAAATATATCTGAACAAAAAAATAAGAGAAGAAAGAAATCCATGGTAAACCTAATGGAAAAAATGCAGCACCATAAATATGCACATTTTTAAAATGTGCTCTGTATAGATATTCTGTGTTTATTTCATAAAAATGAAAAAAGCAGGGCATAATATTGTTCTATGTGCCTACTTAATGTAAACAAAATAATATAAAATAACTCTAAACAAAAGTTTTGTCACATTCCATACCATTTTCTTCAAGCTGTACACAGGTGTGTGGCAAAGGCAGTTCTGAGTTCTAAGTAATTTTTATATTGATATTATCAGAGATACTAAACAACAATCTAATCTTATATAATACTAAGATATTATATAATAGTTGGGATCTTAATGGATAAAACATGACACTTGCGTTGCTGCCAAATTCTATGGTACACAATTACACGTGAGAAAATGGTATTTTGATCAATTTACTGGGTTCATGTAGTTTAGGCATATTCACGAATACTTCAGCATTTGCAGGTAATGATATCACAATCCTGTTCATTATCAAAGGGGAACTAAAGCAGAAATATGTAAGGACAGGTGCCTTTCTAGATGTCAGACTCTATTATTTGCATTTTGCAAGAGGGATGGTGACCTTATTCTAACCTCAGGCCCCAGACTTTACCAGACTGGTTTACCAGGCCGATTCCTGGTGCCATCAGAAAAGCAGCATTACAGCTAATATGTGTGCACTGACTTCGGTGAGGAGTGTGAAATCCAGCCTGTTGACAAAAATCTTAGAGAGCAAATGCACAATAACATCACAATAGGAAACTCTCTCCAAATAATGATGGCTGCTTACATTTTAATTTTTGCTGGAGAGTTTCCTATTGTGATGTTATATATTTGAATATTTTTAATATGAATAATTTAGTAGGGTGGCATGGTGGCGATGCTGCCTCACAGTTAGGAGACCTGGGTTCACTTCCCGGGTCCTCCCTGCATGGAGTTTGCTTGTTCTCCCCGTGTCTGCGTGGGTTTTCTCCGGGTACTCCGGTTTCCTCCCACAGTTCAAAAACATGCAGGTTAGGTGCATTGGTGATTTTAACTTGTCCCTAGTGTGTGCTTGGTGTGTGGGGGTGTGTGTGCATCCTGCGGTGGGCTGGCACCCTGCCCGGGGTTTGTTTCCTTCCTTGCGCCCTGTGTTGGCTGGGATTGGCTCCAGCAGACCCCCGTGACCCTGTAGATAGGATAAAGCGTGTTGGATAATGAATGGATGGATAATTTAGTATGGATGTGCTACAGGACTTATAACAAATGGCAAAGTCTGAAAATAATAATAAGAAACATTGAAAAAAGGGGATACTCATGCATCGATAAATGGCAGGTTATTGGAATTTCTAATTGTGCAACTTAATAATCTCAGCCAAAAATGCTTCTTAGAAATATCCCAGACTGTATAAAGAAACGGACAGAGAAAGTTCAGTAATAGTCTGTATGTAAAAGTATACAGACCCTTAAATCAGTT
The DNA here is from genome assembly GCA_026402145.1 of Polypterus bichir lapradei. Lineage (NCBI taxonomy): Eukaryota > Metazoa > Chordata > Cladistia > Polypteriformes > Polypteridae > Polypterus > Polypterus bichir. Next base: position 153,581,295 of record JANRMT010028174.1, read on the forward strand.
CTCTAATTATACTGAGAACAAATCATACAATGAAACTTTACGATATTTTATTTTATTTCAAAGTTTAAGTATAAGGTTTGTTATTTGATAAAATTGGAGAACTGGTGAAGGATATGAATACTTTTGCAAGGGGCTATATTTACAGTAAACTCCAGAGGTATAACTATGTGATAATGTTTTTCAAAAGCAAAGATAATTGTAAAAAAGTAAAAAGCCAATTTAAATGCTAATGCTAATGGTTTGTGGTTTTGTGCTGTGTTTATCCATCCATATGTAAATGGTCAATCACAGATGCACATTATTTCCAGTATATACTGGAATATATGATTCATGAACCCTATTGGTGAAAAGAAGCAGAATTGCAGAAAATGCCACCTGGAAAGTCTGGCATCATATTTGCGTCTTGTAAAGATTCCAAATATATACAGTAAAGCATGTAGTGGAAATACTGTCCAAATGGCAAATTCTAATGACTGAGCTCAAGACTGATATCTTTCTGACATGGTAACTGAAACATTTCCTGGAAATAATATGATTTCACACTCCTAGCTGCCAGTAAATATGTTAATGAATGCTACTCCATCTTTACTTATGAAACGTTGAAGAGAGTAAAGTGTATCAGTGTTAAACCAGAGAACAGACTGAATAGCATCCAAATAGCTCAAGGCTGACAGTAGACAGACTGTGTACTGATATGTTAGAATGAAAAGCACCACCACAGCACATCTTAAAAAACTACAGTACATAGGCTGCAATGCCAAGATGCATTTCTTACAGTACATCCAATGGGCTGAATGTTTCACTGATCTGTATACTTTTAAAAGTCTTAATAGAACACATATAGCATAACATGTAGCACTGAATGGCATATCTTAAATGGCAATTTGTACAGAAAGAGAAAGTGAAATTGACAACACTTTAGATTAGGTGCTACTCATATAAGATAAAACATTAACAATGACTTCACTTGGTCTTAAAAACACAAGTATTAATAAAGTGGTTATTTGCCTCTGTGCAACAAGGCATACTAAAATAGCATTGCTTTGGTGGTTTAAGTGGGTAAAAATGTGTCTCACATTTATATTTCAGTATAAGGCTTGTGAGCATCAATTAATGCTTAATAAGACCAAATTAGGCTCACATATTCACAAGTATTTTATTAGTGTATCACAAGCTCTTAATATGCAACACTGCCCAGAGATAAAGAATTGCTTTACTGATTCCTTTATTAAGGTCTTATTGCATAACAGTATAGAACTAATGAATGGATGCATTACAGGAAATACCTAATCTAAAGTGTTCTCATAAAATCTATACAAAGAGTGCCAAAAAGGGGTATGCTGGCGGAGACCAGTGTGTCTTCTCTCTCTTTTCACTATATCTGGGGTAAGAATCCACCACTATTCTGTCATGTAGCCTTGTTATTAGAGATAAAAAAACATTCATGTATTGGCTTGCTCAGTTGAATAATGGAGGTAGGTTTGGGTGGGATATGTGGAAAGAGCTGTATAAGCGGTTACAATTTTCCATTTTGCAAAAAAAGGTTTTTTTTTTTAAGCCTTTCTTTTGTCTTACTTGTACCACAACAATCAATATTGTTCTCTTTTTGTGCACGTTCCTTTTTGTTGACAGTAGATGGCCTCACCTTGTCTTGCCACAGGAAGCCACACAAGCAACATATACGCTACCTGTACTCTTTTTTTGAAATGAGTATGGAAAAACCTGATTCTAATGTCCCATATCATTTTATTGAGCTCCTTCACTTCTATTATAAAAAGTTACATGTAATAGAACATGTAAAGTTAATAGTTCCATCTAACTAGGGTGGTATAACACCCCTGGCAACTCATGTCAGCCAGACAACACTCAACAATAATTTGACTAATCTGAAGAGTCTTATGCAAATGCAGTGGGAAACATTAAAGCATATTTTAAAATTTCTTTTCAGTTATGCCTTATGAAGTATGCATTATAAAAGGATCATGGAACATTTTATATAGGGTTTCAGCCCTATTTGTGGCAGAAGTTTGTGCTACCCCTCCCATGTAGTGGATCAGTTAACCAGAGACAAATGAAACTAAGCAGACCCTGTGCAGAAATAAACAAGCTGCTTGCAATTCTTCGTCACGAGTTTGGGGCTTGGCAATCTGCTGCCTAGAAAGGTGCGAAAAACTTTACACTTTCATCTATAATAGACTCATAAAAAGAGGCTCAGGAAGCTGAGACTTTTCAGATGATATTACCAACATCGGCCTTGTCGGTTGCACAGACATTTTTCAATCTGCCCTTTTAAATTAAATTATAAAATGTTCGAGGCAATTTATTTTGGAAAAATAAGTAAAGAAGAAACTGAAAGGTTGCTCGAGATATATGGGAAAGACGGCAGTTTTTTAGTACGAGACAGTGAAAGTGTGCCTGGAGCGTATTGTCTCTGCGTCCGGTAAGTAGATGCACAGAAGAGGAATGAAATCCACAGGGAAGGCAGGGTTGAAGCCTTCCTCTCTACGCGCATGATCCAGTTGACTTATTTCGTTCCTTCTTCTATATACTCAAAATTATTTTACGCAGTTTACGCTTTCAGTTGTATTATTATATTATTTTTTCTTGTATTAAAAGTCCAGTGTTTAACTCCAGAAGCAGTTTAATGTGTAGTAAGAGATAGTGATCGCTGATGTGCCGTTATATTTATATTAATGTTGAAGGCGCTATACACGGTGAACACGTCGATGTTTTACATGCAGGATGAATTTAATGAGTGCGTAGCGATTTGAGCAGAACTAATAACCAGAGCTAATCGTGCGTTACAGCGTACATACGGTTTATATTTTTGTTATAAAGAAAAACAGAAACCAGGCGAATAAATGAAAAATACGAGTTACGCACATCAAATTGATAAAACGTTTATTTATTTTCTTCGCGTGTGTTACTTGTTCCTTTGTCCATTCGGCGCATTTCTTTATTCTATCTCTCAATTTGCAGAATATTCCACTGAGGAACCCTCCTACCCAAAAGTTACTTCTCCCAGTTTAATTACAGGAACTGAAATTATTCCGCCTTTCTAAGGATGACCATGACCCGTGGAAAAAAATATGCAAAATACTCCGAAATTGGACCCCCGTTATTTTTTTTTCTACGAATAAACGGTTTTATTCACTTCTAAAATGTACGGTGTCTCCAGGGAAAGGAAATTAAAGTAAAGGTCGCTGAAGGCAAGTGAGGAAATTTTATTAGCACAATCTCAAATTCTGTTTCTCTCCTTATTAGAAACTTAAATTCAGCTATGGAGTATCAGAAGGTCGAGAGACAATGCAATTAAAGATAAAAATGGGAAAAGGCTGCATTTTCACGAGTTTCGTCTTATTTTAACGAGACCGGGATGAAACACGCTTATATTTAAGGAGCTTTCAAGTCTGTTTAAAAAAATCATTGACTTACAATAAAATGATTTCCTTCTCAAATTTGATATTAATGCTTGTCGTTAAAATGACCCCATTATAAATTCCAAGAGAAGTGTTCTTATTATCTGCATGTAGTTTTTTATCAATGGTGATAAACTAAATATGCATTATTGTTAATTAAATAACACCCGTGATTTAAGTGGCTTTTCAGTTAGATTTCTTACAAGATAAAGATCAGATATTGCTTTAATGGACGTGTAATTGCCCGTTTTCACGTGTATCATTTTTTATGCGCTGCAGTTTGAGGCACTAAAATATCACGCATTAATCTTACAGTACATTAAAAAAAACTCGACTCAGGGGTTAGGCATTTAAAGACATGCGGAAAGTAAATCTGCCGGTCATTATACTTAAACGTGTAAGAACAACACCACCGACATTAACAATAAAAATAACAATACAAATAAGGCAAAGATTAACAGAAAAAAGAGAAACACGTCATTGTTGTTAATTAAACCCCAAATCATCAAAACACGGTGTTCCAAGAATAAACGAACTTAAAAGTTTTTTCTGCATGCGTAACTTGTACATCATGTTTTTTGACACATTTTTTTAATATAGTACATCTTAAGTCGCCTGATAAGTCTGGATGTTTTTTCTTGTGGACGTCTGAGAATTTGACGATTTTGTGTGGCGGTGGTAGCGTTAACTTGCCCGGAAGATAAACTGCACAAAGCTTCAGTCTAGCATTGTAATGTCAAGCCGCAGAGCTGAGCACGTTAAAAACAACCGCAGACCAAGCCATCAAGGTAGTGTTACCTGAAATGCTCCTAAACAATAAATAACATCACGTAGGTGGTTCACATCTTTAACAGACGCAAAAGAGGTAACATGTTATTCAAAGTCTGCACTATGCGCACATAGTATTAGTTTATTGCGATAATAATATGATAGCTGGAAAATTATGTATTAATTCCCACGGATAAAAATATACATTCATAACACCTACACAAATAAATAAATAACATGGTACTACACACAACTATCTTTCATCTGTTGGCTTCAGTTTAAATGTCGTAGAAGAAAATGGCTTGTTCGTATGAGTTAAATAGCACTAAACTCTCAATATAATTATCTTCATTTATCATTTGCCAATCGTGATTGTATACTTAAGCGCTCTCAAAAATCGACTGGCAGCCTTCCAACGTCGCTTCCTGCGCAATGACCCATGCTGCAAAGATAGGCACTGATTTCCCGCGACCCTAGAGCGGGTGGGGCGTACACATGGAATACATAATATATGACAATGGTGAAAACAATTTATTGTTTCCCCAGTTGCCTTTAGTGTTAATGACCTTTAGACAAAATAGCTATTTTATCTCATAAAGATAAAAGCCAAGCTGATTTACATGAAGTTGTTAATACGGTCTAATTTGGGCAGACATGGTTGTTTTAGCTCGATACTGGCATCCCGTCTATGACTGGATCCTGTATTGTGCCCGTTGCTCAACAGTCCAATAAATAGGTTAATGAAATCTATTTTCCTGTATGTGAGGCGATGCTTTGACTTTTTACAACACTGGATGGAGTGAAACTCTATTGCTCATTTATTAGTGTTTTTTTTTTGTACTTTTTCTTTAATCATCAAGATTATGCATTACATTTTGCATTTTCCTTCCTTACTTTTTAGGCAGGGTCTATTCGTCTGTACCTACAGAATTATGCGATCTTCAGGAAAATGGGGAATCCTGGTAAGCCAGCTTTACTATATGAGGTTTCAACTTATAATGAGGAGGTGGTCTCGGTCAGTAAAGAGTGGGCTAAATATGAGTGACCTATTGTTTACCGCAGCGGTCAGCAGATTTAAATGTGAAACAGAAAATATACAGATGTTTTAATAATGTGATAACAGGGTCTCAAAGCCTTCGAAATGATGTGCACATTCACCATTTTATTACGTTAACATAAGCAGTTATTATGAAAATTTGTATTAATTTCACACACCTTTTATCACCAAAAAGTTGAACTGCAATGGGCTTCATCATTTTGGCTCTGTATAGTTTGAAATACGTATTCATTTATGTGGCAAAAACAATTTAAACTATTTATCCAAAACAAAGGTCACATTTAGATTCCACTAATACGACGTCTATATCTGCCAGCTTTGAACTGTCATTTCTTTTCATATTATAGCATAGCTTTAATCGAAAACAGCAGGGTAAATCCTGACGTTCGCAAAATGTTTTAAGCGAAGTCATGTTTCGAAGATATAGCGTTAGAGCTCGAACGGGAACCTTATAATTTAAGTTCACCCATCCACAAATTTATTAAAAGAAGGTTTATGGGAAGCCGAAGCCTATACTAGAATAAACTTACACACGTTCTTAAAAAGCGGCATATACATTTGAATTACTGATAAGCTACAAAATTGCCAGTGTTAAATTAACACTCACATTGTTTAATTGGAAGAACTGTTTCTCCATATTGGCACTTTAGGGCTTCCTTTAACATTATACAAATGACTTCAACACTAACGATTTCGCTAGTTCTCATGATATTCTGTGCAGTTTGTAACCGTATGACGAGTTGTAAAGGAGGTAACACAGTTGACCTTGCTTTAAACTCAGTGTTCTACTTACGCAAAGTTGACCTAATTCCGTAATTTTTGTTACTGTGGAAAGTCCCTTGATTGATATTTTTGTAATGTAGTGCCACCCCGCCCGTCCTGCAGTTTGCAGTCTAAACTATGCTTACGCTGTGTAGCGCAAAAGGCGCAATAAAATAATGCTGCAGTCATGGGTGCTACGACATTGAAATAAATACATATATCAGCTTGAAGGGTCTTCTTTGTGAGTTTTATATTCATTTGTGCTTTAACAGTTATGCTGAAATGCCCACAAGGCTCAACGATGGCATGTAATTTTGTTGTGAGTTTTCATAACTTTTCTCCTAATTTGTTAAACTGCACAACACAATTCTGCAGTTTTAATTTGGTGCATTGCTTGTTTTTTTTTAGATGACTTATGTTTGTTTAAATGCAGCTTGTGCCTTATGCTCAACAAAGCAAATTTTATTGTTCTTTGCACCTTGAACAGATGTGCAGTAAAGATCAGTGCACATACCCTGCAAATATAAACGTATATAAAGTGCCATTATCCATATCTTATAGATATCCATAACAGTTCAGAAGATCTAAAAATGAACATTTTTTAATATACCAAAATCTCCAGGACATTACATCAACACAAGAAATAATCTTATATGAAAACAATGTTCCCATATACTGTGTATACTTTTAAGGTTAATTTTGCTCTATAAGAAATTGCCTAACGCAATCAAATTTGCTATATGCTTTAGTCTAATTTTTGTAATGCTTGAATTCCTAGCTTTGCATATAAACATTTTTTCAGAATTTAATAAAGTGATGTTCTCAAGTACATTATGTGATCAACATGGAATAACTTCAATAAATAATATACTTTATTGGAATATTTGTTATCTTGGAGTTATTAGACTGTTAATTTTATTTAATGTTTTGTTTCCCATTATATATTCAGAGAAGATTTAATTACATTTTTTGCTATCTCCTATAGTAACAGCAGATAAATAATTTTAATTAACATTAAATGTTAGATTAGCATTTTGTATGTTGCATCTTAACTCAAAGAAACAATGTTTGCATGTATTTAACTAAGACTTTTCCAAAAATAAACTGTGCAATTTGGCTTTAAACAGTGTACTCATTATGATTACTGTATCCGTCTCTTTAACACCAATAAGTAGACAAATAATCTTTGTGACATTTACTGCCTAGGCCTTTGAAGTTTCCATAGTTATACCATAGCTACTCACATTTATTTTGCTAGTTGTAATATAAGTTGAAATAAAATGAAAGGATCAAAAAGGCTTTCCATGTATTTGGCTATGGTTTGTTTGAAAGTCTTAGTTTTTGCTTCTGGGTGCACTTCCTCTGCGGCTTTTGTTTATATGTAGGATTTGAGGATTCCATGTTAGAGACCTCTTAACTTATTGTGACAGACTTTGTTCATGGTGCAAACTAACAGTTTAAAGCAATCTATTACTTTAGGCACTCATTTTGTCTCTCCTTTCAAGTATAAATTAATTTTCTCTTTTTCAATAATTGCACTCTAAGTAGAAAACAAGATAAACTATGCATCACTCTTGTTTTGATCCAGTGAACTCACTTATATCAAAGTATGTCATTTAAACTGTTTTGTTCATTGCGGTTTTATTTTCCAGGTGTGTGCTATGGTTGTTTGGTTTTACACATATCAATAGAATCATAAGGTGCTATATTATGTTGCTCCTTGTTTTCAGATTACTTGAGGTAAATACAGAAAATGCATAAAAAGTCTCACTGTGTTGTTCACAGGGCATGCTTTATATAAATACTTAGAGGTATTTAGGCAATTTAATTGTTTTAATTAAATTTAATTAATCAAGTTTAATTACACAGCAATTGTTCAAAGAAATATAGAAAAAATGCATGGATTCAATAACAGTTAGTAAGCTTTGTGTGTATTTGCAAAAGTACGTAAAAGAAACATGTCACAAACTTTAAAATTGGTACCAATCAGTAGGAAATGTTCTGTTCCAAATAAAAATCACATAAAATTATCCAGAATTATCCTGATTATTTTCTTCTTTTTTTAATCCACTTCTGTCCCCTTGTGCATCTGTTTGGGCAGAACTATTCATGCAAGACAAGATAGCTTTGAGGTTAACTGGTTTTGGAATACTTGATGACAAATCTTTCTCATCATACTCAGCCAACCATTTTTATGGACCTCTGACTTCGGGTCTTACTTGAACACACAATTGCTCTCACACTTAACCACACATCTGTGGTCTGCCTTTTGGTGTTTTTGAAAAGAACGCGTTTGATTGTGTTCACATCCCATAGTTCCTACAGCTTGTTAAGTGTTCCTTGATGTAGTATCACTGACGTAAAAGTGGAAAGTTCTTCCTAGGTCACATTCCCCTAAAACTGTCAACATCTTGGCCAAGACTAAGATTTCACCACTTGTCATGTTTTCTCATGCATTTTTGCCTTAATAGTGGTTAAATCATATAAAATGGTTCAGACAAAACTGAATGAGAACTGTTTATGTTTCTGTCTGAATTTTTTACCTGTGTGCACACTTTCATTTCCTGATAAAATGTAAATTCTCTGTGGACAAGACTGCAGTTATAGTAATCTTTTCTCATTTACTGACATATGATTACTCTGTTTAAACACCAATGTTTAATGCTGCTACATCATATGACTTTAAGGATGATAGTTTCAAATCTGACATGGTCATTGTCTGTGTTGGATTTGCCCATTCTCTGGAAGGGGTTTTCTCCTGGTACTGCAGTTTTTCACCCACACGCAATACCATGCAACATGTTTGTTTGGAAATTATTTCCATGTGAGTAAGTCAGACTAACTGGCAGCCTGTGGGGATGGTGTCTGCCTTGTGCCCAGTGTTACTGAGATTACATGTGTTAACAATGGGTTTCAAGGTGGAAAGAAGTTTTTTATGGTGAACACATTAAGGTACAAATGGATTCCAAATTATCAATTAGCACAGCATTGTTAGATGAGTTCTGGTTGTGGATAATAATAATTCTTTGCATTTATATAGCACTTTTCTCACTACTCAAAGCACTCAGCAATTGCAGGTTAAGGGCCTTGCTCAAGGGCCCAACAGAGCAGAGTCCCTATTGGCATTTACGGGACTTGAACCGGCAACCTTCCAATTGCTAGTGCAGATCGTTAGCCACAGAGCCACCACTCCGCCTCATTAGATCATTAGATGGATCATTAGAAGTCATAAGCTAAGATGAAGCAATAAATGTTGAATGAGTGGGTGAGTTTTGGTTTAAATCTTCTACTGTGTGTGACTGTTTTGGAGGGTTTTTGGTCATTTTATTCCTTACTAGCAAAATACCTGTGCTTTGCAGTGCAGATGTAGTGTGTTTAAGAAGTTATGAAAAGAAAAGGAAACATTTGAAGAATAACGTAACATGATTGTCAATGTAATTGTCGTAGGCTTATTTTAGTATTGAGAGTGAATTTAATGATTGTAAAGAGTTTAATTTATGATTGTAAATGTTGTGTATGAGAAATGCACATTTTTAGGATGTAAGGATCTCTTTGTAAATGACGTTTGCAGTTCTGCCCTTGGGCTGTAAAATGACCAAGCTGTCTGCTGAGCGTACTCTTGAGCATGCAACATATAGTTGGTCATGTGAGAAACAGTTTTGTGTCAAGTCAATGGCGACCTTTTTTAGAGTCTGGCCCTGTGATTTATTTATCGTCTTAGCGAAGCAGACCCTTACTGGAAATTGGAGGCGTTTGAATTGGAATGGGAGGTCAGAGGGTATGAGAGGGATGCAAGGAATAAATACAGTCTCTCCTGAGTCAGTTCCAGTGAAGACGGTTGCCTCAATGAGGTTCTAATGCAGAGACTTGATCAAAAGGCTGGTGCCGTTACAAAGTTTTGGTGGTTGTAAGTTTCATAGTAACATAATTGGTGCGCCGACCTTCAACAGTAGAGTATGCGGAGGAATGCCTGGAGGATTAAGAGTGTGAAGAAACTAAATGAAAAGGCAGGAGTCACCAGCAGGAAGACGTGAAGCAAGGCGAACAATAACAGGCTTGAAGTGGTGGAGTAAAGAAGAAGGGAGCAGTGAGCATGATGAACAGCTGAGGAAAGTAAGGATGTGAGTGAGGAGGCACATAAGCACAGGATGTCATTAATGTATATAGGCAGGGAGCCAACCACGTGGTAAGTGCGCGGACAGCGGACGTGTGGAAAAAGGAAGGGGGACCGGGGGCGGTCCTTGTGCGTCTCTGCCGTGAAATAAATCCTCTGATAATGGAAATAAGGAATGAAACTGCCAAAAGGAAAGGTCAGTTTAGAAAATTCCTTATGGCATAATGGTGAGAACCGCCAAAAAGAATACGTTATTTTCGAAAGTTCGTTACGGGGCACAGCGCGAAATGAAACATACTTAACGTTTTGTAAGTATGGTGTAAAGGATGAGCATGGGAAATTTGGGCTTCCTACGTATACTGGAAGTCGCAGAAATAGTGAGGCAGGGTTTCCCCTATCTATACATACAGTTTAGGGGGTACACCCATTTCCCCCCTTGGGTGTTGCAACAGGACATGAAACATACCTGACTTTTGTAAGTACACTGCAAGGAATGAACATGCGAAATTTCAGCTTCTCACCTATATGGAAAGTGGGAAAATTAGTGATGTGTCAGTGAGGGCTTTGTCTTTTATATATATAGATTTGTATGGTTGACATATTCATTGTGATGCTGTTTTTATTATCCTTTTAATGACATCATCCAGTAGCCCAACTGTGACATGTGAATTGATTGTTTATGTGTTAGACACCATCTTATTTAAAGCTGAGGGGCTGGTATGTTTTCCTGTTTGAACGTAACTTACAAACATTAAGGAAAGACACTCTTTTACAAAAAAATATTGTTTTAAAAATAGTAGGTTTCTGAATTAAATCCTCACAAATTTGTTTTTGTTTGGCCTGAATGTTCACCCAATCAATTGACCCCTGTTTATCTTATGTTCTAGTTTATGGTTAACATTCCTACTGTCAAATAAAATACTGCTCATTCAACAGAGATTGTTGGTCATACAGTGCATTAAAAGATGTGGAAAAAATAAATGTTTCTAAAATTCATAGAGAAATAAAACCCATACTATTGGTAATTTCTGGATTGTAGAATTAGAGCTGAGACAAATTACCCTTTTAAATAAGAATTTTGATTAAAATAAAGTACTAAGCTAGATGAAGAATGACAACTTACAAACACTATAATAGTCAAGGAGTAGGTTTGCCTACATGTGTGGCAGGCATTATCTTATCTTATTCAACTCTAAATAATTTACATGCATAAGAGAAATGTTTTAACTGAGGCAAAGATGGTTATTTCAAATACAAACAAATAATAAATTCTGCAGCTTGCTAACCCTGCTAAGCAACAACTTAAACTTAACAATCTTTGCTTTCTTATACTGAAAAGAGTCATGTAAAACAGGGGCCTATAAGTAAGAGCATTGTTTGGGGGTGGCAAGTGGAGCAACCACCCCAGCCCCACACCTAAGGGGGCGCCACTTTTGAGGTCCACGTGTCCCATTCGAGTGGATTTGTCAAGTTATAATCTTGTTATATTTTGATAAAGTACACGTGTTATCTTGCAAAAAATTTAGCTGAATTCTGTAATGAGAAAATCCAGTGTATTAACATTATTTTTATTAAATTTGTGTGCAAGTTTATACAGTCCACACATACCGGTAAAAGCGTTTGACATAACCGGCCCTGCGTAGGGTTGTTCAGGCCTAGGCCCCCCCATGCCCTTAAGGCCGCCTTTGCCTATAAGATCTGCAGGAAGTGCATGCATGGATAAACCCTGATGCAACCTGGAAACCTGGAATATGAATAATATTTTTTGTAATTATTAAATAAATAGATTGACCAACAAACAAATGCAAATCGAATAAAGTAAGTCCTATTGAAAAAAATGTTTTGAGCTCTAGAAATGTCAGTATATATATATATATATACAGTCATGGCCGAAATTATTGCCACCCCTGGAATTTTCCCAGAAAATGTGCCATTTCTCCCAGAAAATTGTTGCAATCACAAATGTTTTGGTATACACCTGTTTATTTCCTTTATGTGCATTGGAACAACACAAAAAACAGAGAAAAAAAAGCCAAATCTGACATCATTTTACACAAAACTCAAAAACCGGGCTGGACAAAATTATTGGCACACTCAACTTAATATTTGGTTGCACGCCCTTTGGAAAAAATAACTGAAATCAAGTGCTTCCTATAACCATCAACAAGCTTGTTACACCTCTCAACTGGAATTTCCGACCACTCTTCTTTTGCAAACTGCTCAAGGTCTTTCAGATTTGAAGGGCGCCTTCTCCCAACAGCAATTTTGAGATCTCTCCATAAGTGTTCAATTGGATTTAGATCCAGACTCATTGCTGGCCACTTCAGAACTCTCCAGTGCTTTGTCTTCAACCATTTCTGGGTGCTTTTAGAGGTATGTTTGGGGTCATTGTCCTGCTGGAACACCCATGACCTCTGACGCAGACCCAGCTTTCTGACACTGGGCCCTACATTGCACCCCAATATCTTTTGGTAGTCTTCAGATTTCATGATGCCTTGGACACAATCAAGGCATCCAGTGCCAGAGGCAGCAAAACATCCCCAAAACATCTTAGAACACCCACCATGTTTGACTGTAGGTACTGTGTTCTTTTCTTCGTAGGCCTCATTCTGTTTTCTATAAACAGTAGAATGATGAGCTTTAGCAAAAAGCTCTACCTTGGTCTCATCTGTCCAAAAGACGTTCGTCCAGAAGGATTTTGGCTTCCTCAAGTACATTTTGGCAAACTCTAGTCTGGCTTTTTTTATGTTTCTGTGTCAGCAGTGGGGTCCTCCTGGCTCTCCTGCCATAGCATTTCATTTTGTTCAGATGTCGATGGATAGTTTGAGCTGACACTGTTGTACCCTGAGTCTGCAGAACAGCTTGAATATGTTTTGAAGTTGATTGGGACTGTTTATCCACCATTCGGACTATCCTTCGTTGCAGTCTTTTATCAATTTTTCTCTTCCGTCCACGTCCAGGGAGATTAGCTACAGTGCCATGTGTTGTGAACTTCTTGATTATGTTTCGCACAGTGGACAAAGGAACATGAAGATCTCTGGAGATAGACTTGTAGCCTTGAGATTGTTTATATCTTTCTACAATTTTTGTTCTCAAGTCCTCAGACAATTCTCTGTACTTCTTTCTGTTTTCCATGCTTAGTGTGGCACACTCAGACACACAACAGAAAGGTTGAGTCAACTTTTCTCCATTTTAACTGGCTTCAGGTGTGATTGCTATATTGCCAGCACCTGTTCCTTGCCACAGGTGAGTTCAAACGAGCATCATATGTCTGAAATGAAACGATTTACCCACAATTCTGAAAAGGTGCCAATAATTTTGACCGGCCCATTTTTGGAGTTCTGTGTGAAATGATGTCAGATTTGGATTTTTTTCTCTGTTTTTTTGTGCTGTTCCAATGCACATAAAGGAAATTAACGTGTATACCAAAACATTTGTAATTGCAACAATTTTCTGGGAGAAATGGTGCATTTTCTGGGAAAATTCCAGGGGTGCCAATAATTTCGGCCACGACTGTATATATATATATATATATACAGTGGTGTGAAAAACTATTTGCCCCCTTCCTGATTTCTTATTCTTTTGCATGTTTGTCACACAAAATGTTTCTGATCATCAAACACATGTAACCATTAGTCAAATATAACACAAGTAAACACAAAATGCAGTTTTTAAATGATGGTTTTTATTATTTAGGGAGAAAAAAAATCCAAACCTACATGGCCCTGTGTGAAAAAGTAATTGCCCCCTGAACCTAATAACTGGTTGGACCACCCTTAGCAGCAATAACTGCAATCAAGCGTTTGCGATAACTTGCAATGAGTCTTTTACAGCGCTCTGGAGGAATTTTGGCCCACTCATCTTTGCAGAATTGTTGTAATTCAGCTTTATTTGAGGGTTTTCTAGCATGAACCGCCTTTTTAAGGTCATGCCATAGCATCTCAATTGGATTCAGGTCAGGACTTTGACTAGGCCACTCCAAAGTCTTCATTTTGTTTTTCTTCAGCCATTCAGAGGTGGATTTGCTGGTGTGTTTTGGGTCATTGTCCTGTTGCAGCACCCAAGATCGCTTCAGCTTGAGTTGACGAACAGATGGCTGGACATTCTCCTTCAGGATTTTTTGGTAGACAGTAGAATTCATGGTTCCACCTATCACAGCAAGCCTTCCAGGTCCTGAAGCAGCAAAACAACCCCAGACCATCACACTACCACCACCATATTTTACTGTTGGTATGATGTTCTTTTTCTGAAATGCTGTGTTCCTTTTACGCCAGATGTAACGGGACATTTGCCTTCCAAAAAGTTCAACTTTTGTCTCATCAGTCCACAAGGTATTTTCCCAAAAGTCTTGGCAATCATTGAGATGTTTCTTAGCAAAATTGAGACGAGCCCTAATGTTCTTTTTGCTTAACAGTGGTTTGCGTCTTGGAAATCTGCCATGCAGGCCATTTTTGCCCAGTCTCTTTCTTATGGTGGAGTCTTGAACACTGACCTTAATTGAGGCAAGTGAGGCCTGCAGTTCTTTAGACGTTGTCCTGGGGTCTTTTGTGACCTCTCGGATGAGTCGTCTCTGCGCTCTTGGGGTAATTTTGGTCGGCCAGCCACTCCTGGGAAGGTTCACCACTGTTCCGTGTTTTTGCCATTTGTGGATAATGGCTCTCACTGTGGTTCGCTGGAGTCCCAAAGCTTTAGAAATGGCTTTATAACCTTTACCAGACTGATAGATCTCAATTACTTCTGTTCTCATTTGTTCCTGAATTTCTTTGGATCTTGGCATGATGTCTAGCTTTTGAGGTGCTTTTGGTCTACTTCTCTGTGTCAGGCAGCTCCTATTTAAGTGATTTCTTGATTGAAACAGGTGTGGCAGTAATCAGGCCTGGGGGTGGCTACGGAAATTGAACTCAGGTGTGATACAGCACAGTTAGGTTATTTTTTAACAAGGAGGCAATTACTTTTTCACACAAGGCCATGTAGGTTTGGATTTTTTTTCTCCCTAAATAATAAAAACCATATATATACACTTATTATTTTCTCACCTAGTCACATATCCTCTGTCTATTAAACCATTTTTGTAATGCCACAAGGTTGGCCTGACTTTCCTGTTGCTTTTGCTACTAAATTACCTGGTGATTGGTTTACCATGTGTACCTGACTCAGGTCAACTTTTAAATAATGGATACCATGATCCTAACACCAAGTTGTAGAAATGAGGCTTAAAATACCTCTCCATCATAGCAGCAGATAATTTAATAATTAGAAAGTGGTTTTCTGCCTATAAGGTATCCTTGGATACACCTCTGGGGTATTTGGTCATAACTGTTTTTATTCCGTAGTTGAGCATTTATGTTTGTGTACAAACACACAGTAGAAATGGAGCAGGTTCTCTCAGGCAAATGTTAAACCCAAAATGTCACTTGTGTTGTTTAACCTCAAAAATTGTATCATTTTGTCCAAAAATGATACAATGGCACTACCTTCTTAGGCAAACAATAGTGAAACCATCACCTAGAAGGGAGACTGAAAGAAATAAATGTTAAACAGATGGGTGTGGGACGTAATCAAAATGGATCAAGTAGAAGATAGATACATTAGGGGAGGTAAAATGGATACAGTGGAAGAACAGAAGACTCCAGTGTGCTGAATATATATGAAAACATGAGGAAAAGTGTGCTAAGGAGAGTATTTCAAGTAGAGTTATCAGGTAAGGGAGACCAGATGAAAGGATGTGATGGATGGGCTTTTGTAAGGAGACATAAACAATAAAATGCACTGGAACAGAGAGATCCACCTGCACCATTGTGATCCTAGATAATGGAAAATACAGAGGGAAAGACGAAGAAGAAAAATTAGCAGAACTGATGTAGTTTAAATTGTATCCTACCATTCCTCTTAATTAGCCATTGACCAAGCTAGCAGCTCATAATTATGTACATAAACAATTTTTAAAGGATAATGCATGATATTTTATGAACCATAAAATATACATTATGACATTATCCTGTTAAATGAAATAATAATGTCATTCATTACTTTACTGTTCATTTAGACTGAGCACTAGGCAGTTAATATAATCTATTGTTGGTTATATCCAAATACAGTAACTTAATAAGGAACACAGTCCTTTGTTATGAGAGTAATTCTATATGAAGATTTGTATTATGTTATTTTGATTTACAGGTCCTTTTCCAAGAGCATCATCTGCCATAAGTTTAAGGGATGTCTATAATAATAAAATATATATTTTTAAATGAATATAAAGGTATTAATATGTGCAGCACTACTTCCATGCAAATGTAAAATACCTCTTTAAAAGTGGCCCTCTGTACTACGGCTGGTCATAGGCATAATAAATACACAGTAAGCATTTGTCTAATTGCATTGTCATGATGGGAATGTATGAATATAGAAGTAGCCCATGGAAGTAATCAGCATGATTCACTCAGTTTGCTAGAGTGAGTTTCTTTGGAGGAGTGTGTGAATAGCATACATTTTGATGCAAACCTGTTGAGAGACGTTTCATCAGAGATGTTACCTTAATGCCACGTTATGGTCTTGTGACAATACAAAGCAAGGTCTTGCTATCTTTCATACTGTAAACAACCAGAGGAACAAAACCCTTATATACGTTCAAGATGCTCATGTAGTAAACATAGTAATAAATTCTTAAATGTAACAAAATTCAAGAATCTTTTATATAGTACGATTCTATACTGAACACCATCTGTGGCACAAATACAGAGGCAGAGTACAGCTGTAAACATAAGTATCTTATTTGTGGTTACAGTGTGTTTGCAGTGGAAATTGAAGAGTCAGCCCTGTGGTTTAAGAGTCCAAATATTTAGCTGCGATGCCACACTGTTGGCCATCATACTGCTGATCTATGAAGGACAGCAGTGTGTCAGAAAACGGAAGCTTGTATTTTTTTTGTTGTTTTAATTTAGATCAACTGTTGTTTAATTTAGATGAATTGCTGGAACATATTAAGAGAAATTCAAGAGTGAAAAAGAAACAATTAGTTTCTGGAAAAGCAGAAAAACGTGACATGTCACAACCTTAACTATAATATTAACAGTTACTTTTAAAAGTTTTTTGTGTTATAAATGCGGCATTTTGCATTTTTTGTCTCCTTTATTTTTCACAATAGTACATATGTATTATGATGTTCGCTCGACTATCATAGTAATACAGCATCAGTTTACTTTGTATAGAATAAGATGTAGCCGAATAAAACCACAACATACATTAGCTTTGTTTTGTCTCTTCCTGTTTTCTTTTATAAAGCTCTTTATCTTTTTTTTTAATATTTCCTTGAGTCTTTAGGAAGCACTTGTAGATTTTTCTAGCTTTAAATCTACAAATTCTCATTGTCTTACACGAGCCTCATCCTATGCATATCTTCTACTGTTTAAGTGTCCTCCAGTAAAATGCTACATACCATTAGTTATGCATTTAATATATATATGACTTTTAAATTAAAACCTGTGTAACAGATTAATAATACATTTTATTCTATAATGCCTATTCATATGGTGAAAACAGTTTACATGCAATAAATACATAAATAAATAAAGGAAAACATAGAAAGATCAAGGTACAGTGTAGTAGATTGTAAGGTATATTTGTAAAATTATGAATATAATAAGTAATATATTTTTTGAGAGTCTGCGGTGGGTTGGTGCCCTCCCCGGGACTGGTTCCTGCCTTGTGCCCTGTGTTGGCTAGGATTGGCTCCAGCAGACCCCCGTGACCCTGTGTTCGGATTCAACAGGTTAGAAAATGGATGGATGGATGGATTTTTGAGAGTAGTACAAATAGGAAAAATAATAATAATAAGATAACGTGTGCCTGTTATGTGTGTGATTTTTGTTGCTGGTTAACCACTGCCTTTAGTAACCGCCTCTACGTTTTTTGCAAGGCCCTAACTAGCAGTAGCTGCTAATTCTCATTTCATGTTCTGACTTTAGAATGCCAGTGTAGTTTTCAATAGAATATTTATCTAAGCTGTCATCTGACACTTTGCAGCTGGTAGGGTACATTTAATGCTAATTTTTATTGTAAATATAGCTATTTTCCAACATATTGCAGGCTGGATTTCATGTCTGTTTTCATTTTCTTTGATTTCTGTTGGAATGATCAGCCTTCAAAATGGAGTCTGTTGTTGTGATTTGTGGTAATGAGAGCCACTAATTTTTGGAACATATTCTAATGAAGTACTGTGATTCTTTGAATTCTTTAAGAACAAAAATGCATTTGAGTCTCTACTGTGCAAGAAACAGAATTAACAACAACAAATGAAATTTGGTGCCTTAGTGCTATTGTAACAGTTGTGCTACTTTTATGTAATATATTTATATTGTTTTGTGTGCAATCAATCTAAATATGAACACTTAACTTGGTATTGATATACTGTATATAGATCTAAATAATCTAAATTTGAAGAATAAGTGACTTATTTATTTTATTAATTTGAATTGATTTTTAGACATCCCCAATTACTGTGCCCAAATTATTTAAAACCTTGGATCTGCTCATTGAAACCTATAGAAGATCCCCTCCTTCCAGCATGGCACCTCTGTATCACCCTTTGAAGAAATCGTCTCTCTGTGAACACTTGCAAGATGAAGGTATTTCACTTTTTTTTTTTTTTTTGAGAGAAATACTTTTTTACTTTAAATGCTTTGTTATGTACTGTATGCACATATAGTATGTAATCTTTTATAGTGTATGTAACAGTTTGTATCCATTCAGATCAGCCCAAAAGTGAGTTTGGTGAAAGGATTAATCTGACTCTTCATCATATAACATTGCACTAAATGTCTTAACAAATGTGATTAAATTGCAATAAATGCAGCTTTGTTACTGTTTAAAATAAATTATTTATTTGGATGATAAGAACGACAGGCCCAGCACTGATTCACGTGAAACTCTAATTAGATTTAACGTAGTTTAGAAAAATCCTGGCATAATGTATTCAGTCATGTTTGGCCATGTGAGTTGAAACAGCCTAATTCAAATTGTGTTGTATGTTAGTAGCTTTCAACAAACAGTACTCATCTAGCCGAAAGTTCACTCTTTCAACAGTCACAAGGGCAACTGCACAGTCTTATACAGTTTGTCAATGGAATCACTTGTGGGGAACCACTTGTAGTCATCATTAAAATATGGAAATCAAAAAAAGGAAAAGAAATTAAAAGCTAGTGACACTTCTCTGTACTTGGAAAGCTTGGGGCTGACCCTTGTGTTATGTAGTTTCTTTGTAAAACTTAGTATTTAAAAGAAAACAGGCATACAAACAACCAATAAAACAATATGGCATTTGAAATAAAAGAGTAAAGAGGCACAAAAGAATGCGGTTTTGCAATATTTTAACTCCTTGTTTAATTTAATCATATGTCCATCAAAAACCATTTAAGAAAAACAAGGAAAGTGAGAAGGCCTTTTTTCTGCATACTAGTAAGTTTTAGCTGTCAGCATTGTTTAAAGCGAGTGGAACAGCAATTTTCTTTTTCTGGCACTATTTTGCGAAATCTATTTGAAGTCTCTGCCACAGACATCCATACCATTTTAAAATTAATTTCCATTAACTAGCTAGCTTGTAAAAGGCTGCTTCTATGATTCCTGTAGGCATTTGGCAAGGATTATAATTCTGTTTCTAATTACCAGTGTCTGGGTGTTTTTAACAGGTAAACTTCCAAAATTTTGTATTGCTGTTGTAAATTTGACATCACTTCTTGAAGTTTATGCTTTACAGCTGGAGATGATAGTAGATTGATGGATCTGAGTTTAGACAGCCCATTAAATGTTCTTTGAGTGCTTCCATCAAAGGTTTACCAATTTTCTATAATTTATTTTTGCTGGAGGAATATAATCTTGAAACACTGTGACCCTGAATTATTTTACACAGAGCTATTGTTTCATTTTCTGTAATGGCAGGGAGACTTTATTAAAAAAAAATATCTGCCAAAATGTCTTTACTATTGACAAGTATTTAGTCATTAAATACATTATATGAAAATTAGTTTATAGTAACATTTAATACCAACAATAAGATTTTAAAGAAAGAAGACTCCTTTCCTTTTTTCTGTTTGGCAAAAGGAAAGAAGCAGCAAAATTGGTATTTCACCACACATTAGCTATTAGGTGGTGAAGGGGTGAGAAAGACAATTGGTGGTAGGGAATGATTAGGGCACCATTTTGACCACAGTGACAAATGGCTGTTTCTAGTGAGTCCCCTTTGGTAATAATTCTCTATTACGTATACAAAAGACTGAGAGGTAGAATTGGAATCAAGGAGTCATCTTCATCAGCTCCAGCACTTCAGTCTTAAGTTGTTTCATAAGCTGGACTAGAACACCAGCTTGATATCTGTCAGTCTGTTAGTTGCTAGAACACACACCAAATGCAAATGTAAATTGCAGGGGATACCGCATGATTTAAAATACACAGCACAAGCTAGACATGCAAATGAAATTATGGAGTAAGAGAGGGCCAATGCAGCTCCAGGGCATCCGTAAGTTATACGCACAAAATAGAGCTGTGCACCGGACTGTTTTTTAATCTCATTTCCACAGATACTCTCACTGCTCCTGTCCACTGCGCAGTAATTTAAAATCTGTTAACAGAGGGTAAATCATTGCAAAATTAAGGTTTTAATGTAGACATGTGTTTTTGACATGAGCACACGTTTTCATTTACTGAAGCACTCGTTTGACATCAGAGGTCAAGTTTCACTTTTGTTTACCTGTGGTTGATTTGGAAAATGTATCATGCATGGTAAGACTGTGTTCATGATGAACACACATGCATCAAAGACGCATGCTATGGTCCCTAATATGGTAACAACTGCATTTCAGGACTGCTGGGGATAAATAAGAAAAAAATGTGCCTGATTATACTGTGGAGTGCACTGCACTATGAAGTATTATTCGTAAGTGGATATCAAATTTGCCATATATTGCAGTCGTGTCAATGAATTATTAAGGAAGCTGCAGGAAGACTTCAACAACTACAATATTGTATGGATGAATGTCTTTATACAAATGAACACAATTTGCCATTTTTTCATTGCTTAATGATAGCAGGGAGATCATGTCAATGATCTGCCTGTTCCATTTCCAAATATGCTTTTTGAATGTAGCATTTGAAAATGACATCATAAAAACATTATAATTTGATTCTTAATATGTAAACAAGACCTTTTTACCCTTAAATGAATATTTAATGTATTTTTTTAATTAACTCTTGTTATTTTTATAAATGTTTTGGATGGATCCTCTAAGGGAGAATTAGATTTTTTTCAAATTCATATAATACAGAACTTCAGTCACCTAGTGACTTATAAAAGGTGGGTTCGGATTGTTCCAGTTAAGCAAGAGAAGTCTAAATGCTAGTTGTGTGGAAAAGGGTATTACAATCAGCTTGTCATATTCACTTGAAGCCCATCCAGGACTACACCAAATATTGCTGCTAATGGGTTACAACTGACTGTGATGCCAAAGTTGTACGATAAGTATATAAATATTTTTGTCTAAAATGATATGGCCTAGTGATGCTGGAGCTAGATGGCAACACTTATAAGTTGGATCTTGCCTTGCATTCATATTGGACAATTTTAAATGAGATAAGTGTGATCAATGAAAGATTTTAAATTGAATTATTGTGTATTTGATGCCTATATAGCTAGAGTGAAATCTATGTATGGCTGACATCCATTCCTTTTCTGAAACGTTAGCTTAAAGGACTTTTTCCCACAATACCCTAGGATTGTTGAAGGGAAGGTTCGTTGAGAAGTTTTAATATATTGCTTAGATACTGTTTGAGTCTTCAAGACTTACCAGTATAGGCTTTGGAATAGAAATGGGTGAGAGGTCTGGAAAATCGAGTAGGTTTCCACTGTATGACATGAAGATGTAGGTAATGATTTCCATTACCATAAATTAATAATTTCCATATACTCAGAACTGTAATGGTGGAAGTGACACTTTTTATTCATTTTGGAGTTGAAGTGTTGGAAGCTCTTTAAAACAATTCTACAACAATCATTAACTACCACAGAAATGCATGGAAATTTATTATAATAGGATACTTTTTGTAAAAAAATTACAGTTCACTAAAGATCTATAGAGCTACACACTTTGTCTGGGTGAAGCCACGCATCTTTGACTCAGCAGCCAGCCTAGCCTCACTTTTGCGATTTGCTTGTGCAGTGTTCATTCTATCTTGTGTTTCTTGCAACTATTTGCATTTATTGCATTAAACTTAGAATATAGTCATGGGTCCAAAATGTAGTGCTTCTAATGATTATAAAAGTGATAAGAGACAGTAGAAAGTGATGGCCCTACAAGAAAATGCTGGATGTGTTTTGTTTGGTGAAGTCAGCTGCTACAGTTGCTCGCCAGTAATGTATATCAAGAAACAGAGCAGGAAATCTGTGAAGTCATTGCAGTAGTTACTCCAGCAGAAAAAGTGGATATAAATGTTTTCTCAATTTACATTTAGGCCTAGGTATACAGTACAAACTTGAGGTTTTTGTTTTACTGTCATCTAAATACAGTACCATGCAATATTATAACCATGTTGTATGTGAATTTCCACTCTCTCTCTTTCTTTCTAAATGTGTATGTGGTGGTAGCATATGTTGTTGAGGATTTGAGGATTTTCACATTTGTGGGGGGTCAAGTGCTCCTAACCCCTGCAAATCACAAATGTAATTTCAATTTTGATATATAATCCTATTGCGAACTGTGATTTTACCACTGACAATACAGGTTTTATTTATGGGAAAAAAATGTTTAATAAAATTAATGCAAATGTATTGAAGAAAATATGGCAAAACAAAAACATATAAGTAAAATAAGTTTCTGCCAAAATGTTGCATAATCTTTAGAAAAAAGATTAAAATTGACCTTCTGCCATATGTTCGTATTATCTGTTGCTGGCAGTGATTAAGCTGGACATAGGTACAGGAAATATCCAGTTACTGAGTCTAAAAGGACATTTTATCTAATGTTAGGGTTTTGTGGATAACCTTACAAAATTCATATGAAAAAAATGCAGTAATACAGAAAATAAAACAGAAATGGATATGTGTACATGAAAAATGTCAACTCCTAAAAAAATGTCATTCTATAGATCCTTAGCAGCCAACCAATGAATAAGCCGTACTACGAAACATCCCTGGCTGGATCACTGTTTTAATGTAATCACTGTTTTAATGTATAGACTTAAAGATAAATACTAATTATTCTCCTTTTCATTCAACAGTTGAGCATGACCAAAATGTTCATAATTCTTTTTGCTGACCCTAAAAAGGAAGGATCTTCAGACACAAGATATGTTTTAACTCATTTCATTACTTTTTGTGTACAATGGTCACAGCTGCAAAGCTGGGTATGTACTATAATAGCAGTTGTTGTACGGGGTCCTAGAATTGTTTTACAGGTTATACTGAGGAATTTTTATACAACCAGTACCATTTTGTTGATTATGCTGAGCAAAAGAAGCAGGCTAGAAAAAGGGAGAGATGGAATGGGAACTTGATATATTTTTTGTGCTGGTAAATGAAAGGCATGCCAGAGGTGGAAAACAAGAGGGAAATAAGATCATGCTTATGTTGATGTCTTGCTGTTTTGAGGTATTTGCTATAAAAATAATTCTTCTTGGTAACTGGTAAAATCCAATCATAAAAATGCTGTGAGTCACCCCAATATCTGCTAACCAATTATAATGTTTTATAATTATATTAGTTCTTATAAAACATACTTGGTATATTTTGTAAGTTTCAAAGTTCTTTGTTCTGTTGAATTTCTATTCTACAGAAGTAAAGAACTAATTGATCTGACTTTGAGTGCTTATGTCATCCTTCATTTGCACTGTTGTATGGGGATGGATGGTTACAGTAAAAAAATTAGGGTTATGCTTAGGGTTAGGGTTATTAATGAGCATCAAGGACATGTAAGATGGCTTAGCTGTTTTGAGAGAGTATCCAGGCTGTGAAAAAATGAGAGAGATTGTACGTGTTAATTTATAGGAAATAACTGGCTTATTGGGTTTCATAATAAGTAACTTGCCTTACCCACATAAAGACTTCTGAGCAATGGCACTGCTGCTGACTTTGTGTACCCTCCCATGTAGGAAGAGAGTGCTGATCAGAGGTTTTCTATCGCCTTGAAAAGGTCAGTCATAATATGTAACTGATCTCATTTTACTATTGATTGCTTTGCAAGACGTCTAAAAGAACCAGCATTTCATAAAACTTAATTACAAATGAAATTATTCCTGAAATGTACTGAGAATGAATTTGTTTAACCTTCAGCAATAAATAATGAAATCCTCATCAAATCATCAAGCTGCTATCCAGCTTGCTCTATTTTATAGTTTATTTAGATTCAAGCAACATATACAGATTATACTAAATTTAATACAAAAGCAGCTAGAAAACTATGTGAGGCCAGGTATTGTAATGTAAGATAAACATCGAGATAAAATATTCTATCATTGTTTTACCATTTGTGCATGCATTAGAATTAAAAATGAACAGCACAGTAAACTCTACCCTAAATTGTATGTATGATATAAATTTTAACTTAAATCTTGATAAGGATGAAGCAGATATGGAAAATGGAG
Source organism: Polypterus bichir lapradei (assembly GCA_026402145.1). Taxonomy (NCBI): domain Eukaryota; kingdom Metazoa; phylum Chordata; class Cladistia; order Polypteriformes; family Polypteridae; genus Polypterus; species Polypterus bichir. The sequence continues at coordinate 153,606,040 of JANRMT010028174.1, forward strand.
TGAAGCATGGAAAAATGTTGGAAGATGGGCCACTGTTTTTCTGAAATGGACACTGTTATGAATCTGGCTTCAAAAACAGCAAAGGGGTTTGGCCTTCAAAAAGCCTACAGAAGAAATCTCACCCAAGGCCAGACACACCCAGGAAAATGGAAGACTAAAGGCCTGTCTGGGCCTCAAAATTGAGAACAGGCTTTAAAAGTTCAAAATTCAGTCAGTCTCAAATATCTTGAAATATGTCTCATAAGAGGGAGTACCATGAAACTCCATCTTGAGAAATGTCAAGTCCCACCAGAATCTTTATAAAATAGAATTTATGAACAAAAATTAGAAAAGTAACAAAATACTCAAAAATAATCAAAAAAGAGGCAAAAGGGATTTTTTGAAAAGGTAATCCATAGAAAGGTTCTAAATCGTAATCCAACAAAGTAATAGAATAAACAGAAGAAAACAGATTAAAATAACCAGCAAAAACTAACAAAACAGCAAAACTAACAAAATTCAAAGAGTATTCAATGAATTGTGAGGGACTGCATATCCCATGAGTCCCTCAACTGAGATGGAGAGGTGGCCCTGCATCTTGGTTATCCACCCTCAAAACACAGGAAACAGAGAGACATTTAAAACCCACAGCACATAAATATTGCTAAACATAATATAAACAATCATACATTAAATACAATAATAATAAATGGGCATAATAATATTAAAAGAAATAACAAAGCTAAATAATTCAGACTGAAAAATAAATAAAAAAGGCAAAATAAAAGGACAAAAGGAACATAAACATAAGCCAGGGAAGGAACCCTGGCCAAAACATAAGAGGCCTACTCTGTTGATGTTGCTGTGGGATGTAGTACTGTGGTTTTCTTCTGACATTAAAAAGATATGCAGTTTTAGTTAATTGGGGGTCTTGAACCCCTGTCTTTTAAATGGCATAGATCATATCCAAGAATTCACTTATCCCTCTGTTTTTATATCTTCCACTTTCTATGTACATGGAACAGTGTGCCTTCTAGTGGCTGAACATTGTTGCCACATCAAGTGTTTCCTCATTGGTTTCATTGTCACCTACTTCCGGGTTGCCTATCCACTAGTGCCCTAGTTGCTCCAGAAGGGCACATAGAGAGAGAGAGAGAGAAAGAGATGTGCTCCCTACTTCTCATGGTGACACCACTGCCTAGTAGGGCAACCAGCTCCAATATAGGACATATTTCCATCATCACAACAATGGCAGATGAATTCATTTAATGGCAGGTACCAGTGTGGTTTTGTCTTAATGTTGGTGGCTTACTGTGAGTCTTAAAACTGGCTAGTATAGTTACAGTTGTGTTATTTTTCCTATGGAACCTCTTAATAGAAAAATAATTCTTGATGAAATTGTTCTAATGTACTTTATGGGGAATCATTTATTTATAAACTAAGAATTAAACATACTGTACTTTATGTGGAGCCATTTATTTAAATAGCAGAAGGAATTTTATTGCCAGGATGGATGGTTCAGAATCTAAAGATTCAGGCTTATTGGCCTGCTGATTTATTTAATAGTGTGTTTTTACTCACAATCTTTGCAGCAAAAGGATTTAGATTTAATTTTACAAAGAAAAAAAAAATAATAATAAAGTAAATATGTTACATACATACATAAATACATTCTCAAACCTGCTTAATCCAATTTACAGTGTATAGAAATTTCCATAAAATGTTTTAGTAGTAGTAGTTTTCTGTATACTTACTTGCTCAAGATACATTTAAACATATTTCTTTAATTGAACAATTTTCAACAAATGTACTGTGTGGTTGTGATCATGGGCCTCATGTATAATGTTGTGCGTAGAATTCGCACTAAAAATTGCTGTATGGACAAAACTGGAAATGTGCATACGCACAAAAAAATTCAGATGCATAAAACTGTGCACAAGTAAAGTTCCGCACACTTCCCCTTTAAAAATCTCAATGAAAATGAATTTTAATGCACATGCATGCACCAACATCACCACCCCGACTCCTCACAGAATTTAGCCTATTTGAATATGCAAATCAATATAAATAGCCCCTTCTGTTCAGTATTTTGTTAAGAGACAATGGCAAAAGCACATGGAAAAAAGAAAAATTAAAGTGAATGTGAAATTTAGGACCTCCTCAGTGAAATATAGGCAAGGAAAAACTTACTACAGTATTTGGAGGCACTAATCTCATCATTTCCACTTTAATTTCATAATTTATTTTGTCATTAAAGTAGAACAGCATAAACTTCATCTTAAAATCGATGTTTAATTTACTAGAGTTTCTCAAACCCCATTATAACTAAAGTAGCATGTTCCCCAACCCAGTAGCTAATCGCTCTGTGCTTCTTAAATGGGCTTTTACGCTGACAGGAGTGCACAGGCAGCGATCACCGTACAGAATACATTGCATTCATGATATACAGCTCTCTGAACTTTTTAGAATACTAAAATATATGCTTGATATCATTTTCATAATGAAATGCATTAAAGCATGTATTAAACATCTTGAGGCACAGTAGCACATTGGTAGTGAATATGAATATAATTATTGTTTGGTGATTGGCTATGTGGGGATAGAAAATAAAAGGATTGGAATTTGCTAGAGTTTCTCAAACCACATTGTAACTAAAGTAGCATGTTATGCTTTGTATTCTAAGTGTTCCGCAACCCAGTCGCTAACCGCTCCGTGCTTCTTAAACTGACTTTCTCTTACACTGTCAAGAGTGTGCAGGAACTGATTACCACACAGCATACATTACATTCATGATATTACAGTTCTCTGAACATTCTACAATACTAAGATATATACTTGGTATCATTTTCATGATGAAATATATTAAAGCATGTATTAAACATCTGGGAGCACGTACATTGAGATTCAGTATGCAATTCCTCCATAAACTAATTTCCCTATTAAATGATAAAAACAAATACAAAAAAAAAAACATATACAATATGAAAGTATAACTACAATTTACATGTACATATAGTTCAAATGGTTCATAAAGTGGCTCAGGTTGAGCAATATTACAGTTGTAGTTCAAGTTTACAGTGAGGTGATTGTAAGTACAAACAGTTTTATCAGGAGCACTTGATGGACTGATTGAGTGTGTTTATAACTCTTGGGATGAAACTGTTTCTGAGCCTCGAGGTTTGTGCAGGCCCTGAAGCATTTGCCGGATGGGAGAAGTTCAGATGGACTGTGGCATGGATGAGTGGAATCAATGCAGATTCTGGTGGCTTTCCTTAGGCAGAGTGTGCCATAAATGTCCTCCGGGGCTGGAAGCTGTATTCTGATAATTCTCTGCACTCTCGACACTGACACTGACACTGTAGAGCTTTTCTTCAGCTGCTGTGCAGTTGTGATGCCACACATAGATACCATGAGTTAAAATACTGTCAGTGGTGCACTGAGTGTAACAACACAAAAGTAGCTATGGCATTTGGAATAGTTTGGCCATTCCATGCACCAATATATTGTTATAGAATGATTGTAATTAAGTGCCTTAAATGTATAAAAGATATGCATTTAATTTCATTGTATTTGATACAGCCTGGATGTGAATCTGAAAAAGAAAGGGAGACCACAGAAACAGTAATATTGCTTTGACACTGGGTACCGCCCGTTTGCAAAACTGAGCAGAAAAGTACGTACGCATAACGTGAGGCTGCCATGAAAATGTGTGTGGCGTTTATGCCAAGTTTAGTTTTCATACATCTTGAAGTGAGTGTGAAAATGGGCGTACGCAAGATTTTTGTGTATGTATGCATCATTTATACATGAGGTCCCATATCTTATGAATGGGAATAGCACAATAACACCTGTTATACACAATGATGTAGTGGTAGCACCACCAACTTAGCAAAAAAGAATCACTAATTAGAACACATCTGAATATGGCAAGATGATACAAGTCTCTGGTTTGCTAAAATGTGTGCAGGTAAAATAAAATGTGATCCAGATCAGTCAGTGCTTTTTTGATTTACTACTCTTTTATACACACTCTTTTTATGCCATAATAAAACAATATTTTGTAAGTAAATTTTGTTTGTTATTCTATATAAGATGGACTGCCACCATTTCTTCTTGCCTTACACTCATTGGCACTGAACTCCATTTCCTCAGTGTCTTTGAACTGGATTAAGTTGGTTTTAGAATGTGTATTTATGTTTATAATTTGACCACATATTTGTTAGCTCTGCTACTGGACTTGTAGTATACAGTTCCCATTGTGCAGTATATGTAGTCTGTGTATTTTGTTTGTGTCTTTACAGCTTGTCCTTTTTCACCTCCCAGCCATTCCATTCTAAACATGAGGTGTTGCCATTTCAATTTAGGCAGTTTATAGTCAATGTATTTTCTTGAGCAATCTGTGGTTGTGAGGCTGTCAGTTTACTTAGTGTTTAAGTGTATATTGTTGTACTTTGTCAAATGATGATGATATTGGAGAGGTATCACAATGATCTGATGTCATTTGAGACTGATTAATGGACCAGTGCATGTTTTTTGATTGATTTTTTGTGACTTGAAAGGTGCATGAACTTGCATGATTTGCTAGTGATTAGCAAAAGAGGAGCAGACAAATTACTTAGGTAAGTTAATGTTCATTTTAAAGAAGTTTGCATACATGCAGAAAAATTCTAGTATGGCCCCACCTGAAGTTTCATACCAAAAATGGCAAATATTATCAAGATGTCTAACCATGACCGTGTAATAGACTAGGCAAGTTGCAAAAAAATATATACCTTTGCATGTTTCAAAGTATTAATTATGTGGTTTTTGAAGCTAGAATAATTCACCTCTGTTCTCCTGACTACTGTCTTTTATTATATACTTATATAAAAACAGTAGCATTTCTAATAATTTAAAATCAGATAAATAGTTACTTTACAAAAATAAAATAGCTCAAGCAGACTGAATGTTTTATTTTTCAGTTTTATTTATGAGTAGACTAACTGATGTCTCCTTGTACTCTCAGTTACAAAGTTCTCTTGAACAGTTACTCTTTGTTTGCAGCAATCAATTCTTTGCAGATGTGCTGGAGTTTCCAGAATGATCCCGCCAAACATATTGTCTGGAGAAGTCATTAAATTCTTCCCATAAAGCAATTGTATTTATTAAATTATCTTGTTTATAACCTGCAGCTACTGTACCCTTCCATTGGACAATGATTTAGACTTGATAAGTTTATTTTGTTATAGCTCTCCAAACCTAGTTAGAGTGTAACAGAACAGAGCTCCTCCAAGAGCAGTTCACGTCAATCATAGGTGATGCATTCCAAGTTAAAAAAGAGGTGCAATGGATTGTGTTGGTCTCTCAGCTTCTTTAACAATTGAGTAGATAGTATAGGATTTAGATTTTTGAAGGCCAAATTTGCACAGAATTTGAAACATTTTTTTGTTAAAAAAACAATTACAAAAGTAAATTGTAATTGTCTTTTACTAACGGAGTAGTGAGTGATGTTTGCCTTGTCGGGGATAGTAGAAAAACTGCAATAGCAGATTTTTTAGGATTGTTATTTTAGGTACTGGACCAACCATCTTTATATCTTAATTTTCAAATGAATATAGCAACTCAACAAATGTTAGAAAAAAATACTTTGTGAAAGGACATTATGGTGGTTTAGTAGCAGTTAATCTTTTGTTCACATTCTCTTCTTCGACGCTCACTATATAGAGTTTGCCCATTCCACCTATTTGTTTTGTCTAGGAACCCAAGGTTTCCTCTCACATCCCAGTGTAGTGCAGGTTAAAGTGATTTGCTGCTCTAAATAGGCCAAAAATGAACGACTGGTTGGGAGTTTGGGGAGTTGTTGGACACAAATGGACACTGCAGTAATTTACAGTTTCTACCAGGAACTGCTGCTGTCATGTTCCCAGCTACCTATGACCTTATGTTTAAATATATAGGTATAGTAAAAGGATAGATGAACAGCAAATTAAAAATAGAGATTTCCCCTGAAGCCTCATTTTGATGAGGATCCTTACTTTGAGATGTTAGGAACCTTTCAAATCACTAGTTTGACAGCTGCTAAAATATATAGATTTATTTTTGTTATAATTATCAGAATAATCCATCCATATTTAAATCTACTTTCTCTAGAACAGGGTCACCAAAAATAGACAACTGCATCAGTGATATTTGATGAATGACAGAAGTTCATCCTAAGCAAGATGACACTCTAGACCCACAACAAAAACTAAGCTAAATGATATTTGTATATTAGCCTAACTGCAAACTGTCATGACCAGTGGGAGGACATGCCAGAGGCTGGAAATCTAAATCAGTTTCAAGTGTTGTGGGTAGACAATTCATCCCACTGAATCACTATGCTCTTTAGTATCAATGGGTTACTGAAAATTATTTCAACATGTAGTATCTTTTTCAACCCAGAATAATGTTGAGGTGTCTTTTTTATATCTTGGTATGTCTATATATATATATATATATAGTCACATACGTGCGAGTAGGAGGCAGCTAAAGGATCTGAGTAATTGTAATAAAACATCCGACCAGGGGTTTCTTTCTCAGCTCCCTACAGACCTTTCCCGGGAAATCCTGCAAGGTTCTGGCGCCTCAGAAGACATCACTTCCAAAGCCGGCCCCTTTGCCGATGTCACTTCCGAAGCTGGCCCCTCTGCTAACGTCACTTCTGGTTCCGGCCCCTTTGATGACGTCATTTCCTCTACGGGCCTTTAAAGCCTCCATCTTGGTCTATTATAGTCAGTTCTGTTGTGGACTCTGTTCGATGCACATCATGCTTAAAAAACTTAAACTTTTGCAGCCGGGAAAACAATATACGGGTGGCTGCCCCAAATCTTTATGATGTCTGTGTTGTATTATTGTCACAATATATATATATATATTTGCACTAATCTGAGACAGAGGCTGCGGGCCGAGGGGAGGGGGAAGCATGACGTCAGGAGTGGGAAGCCGGGCAGGGCCCACCTCATTGTCCTTTTTTACTAATACGCGAGTGGCACCACGCACTACAGGTTTAAAGTATTAGAAAACCTCAGTTTTTCCAGTTCTTTTTCAAATCTAATCGGGTGAAATACAATGAATGACATAAAAAGGTGAAAATGTAAGCAATAAACTTTCAGAGGTTTAAATTTAAAATTTAGGTTAGTAAAAACTGAAAAAAGGAAATTTCAAATATTACAAATCGGTCTTCTTTAGGAAACAACTAATAAGTCACAACCTACAGATGTTCTGCAGCAATTAAATTAAACCTTACAAGTTGAAGCAAACGATTTCCAACGTCTGTTGATTACTGAAAAATCCTCTCTCTGTCTTAAAGTACAGTTGAAACAGACTGTGTTACTACACCCTCTGAAGTATTACTTGGACAATATTACATTGTAGAAAGTTGTACATTCCAGTGATAATGGCAAGGACTGCAATTAACAAATGAAATGAGACAGAACATTATTACACTTTGAAGTGTAGGCCTTTCATTTAGAGAAATTGCAAAAACGTTAAAGTGTTGGTGAGTATGTTATCCTACACAATCCAAAGGCAACTGGAAACTGGAAGAAACTCAAAGTCACAACTCAATCAGAACACAACTTTCTGAGGGTCACTGGCTTGCATGATAGGTGCCTCACAGTAGAAAATCTTTAAGCACAGCGTAGCAGTGGTCGAATAAAACAAGTCTCAGTTTCTACTGTGAAGAGGAGACTTTGTGCTGCAGGTTTGACAAGACGAGTGTCAGTAAGTAGGCTGTTTCTTAAAGGTTAAAATAAGAATCAAGTTTTGAAATCTTTTGTTCATTGTGCAGGGTGTTTCTATGCCTTCAAGTTGGTGAAAGGATTGTTCGTCAGTGTGAAACACCAACTGTCAAACATGTATGAGAAAGTGTGATGGTCTGGGATTCTTGTGCTGGAGGCAGAGTTGGAGACTTGCACAGAGTGACTGGCATTCTGAGTCTCAAGGGTTACCACAGCATTTTGTAGCACCTCGCAATACCTTCTGGTCTGTGTCTAGTGGGTCAGGGATTCATCCTACAGCAAGACAATGACCCAAAACATAACTGCCGGTTATGTCAGAACTAGACATTAAACTACATGCATTTTCCATAAATGTTTGAAAAAACAGAGGTGTTTTTAAACTTTTGACCCATAGTGTATATATAAAGGAATAAGATTTCCATTCATCTGGTGTTCGTGCTCCTGTCCAGGTATAATGTCAATATCCAAAAGAGGGCTGGAATGTCCAAAGAACAAAGACAAATGCCCAACATAAGATAGTAAACTGTGCAGTTTACATGCTTACATCACTTTGTCTGCTTTCCACAACAGAGCTGGAATATTCAAAAAAGAAAAGCAATAGGATGCAGTGGGCTGGTGTCCTGTCCAGGGTTTATTTCCTGCCTTGCACCCTGTGTTGGCTGGGATTGGCTCCAGCAGATCCCCGTGACCCTGTAGTTAGGATATAGAGGGTTGGATAATGAATGAATGAATGAAAAGCAATAAGAACCAAAAAGAAAGAAGGATGTAAGAGCTACAATAAATGATGAAAGAATGCAACAAGACATACAAAGAAAGAGAAATGTAAGGCATATGTAATGAACAGAGGTTGTAATTGCACAACAAGAATGAAAAAGATGGATTTACTGTTGTAACATCAAGCCCGCTTTAATAAAATGCTATTTCACTTAGCTAGTTTTAGTATATAAATTATTATTAAATTTGTCGAATTTACTCAAAGATTTTTGAAATATTGTATTTTCTTTGATGCCCCATTCTTATTTTTTGAGGCATACACTGGTGATGTAGCATGTATCACAAAGGCAAAAAAAGCATATTATTTTCATGGAATAATTGGCAAGTAGTTAAGGAGTATTGTTCTGTTTTCACTAAAGTGCAGTGCATGTTTAAAAAGCACAAATGCACGATCGCCTAAATAAATCCTTGGGCTTGTTCCAGCGATATTCTTTCTGATAAGGAAGTTAGAATGATGGCTTCAAGCCAGTGGGGAGTTAAGCTCAAAATATTTTTAAAAGTTACGCTTCATGCATATTCAGTTTCATTTAATCTCAGACTGCATCATATTTTAACATTAACTATTGTATTTAAAAAAATACAGCAAATCTTCAAGTTTTGAGTTATGCTGCAAAATAATTTTTCATTTGTATCTGAAATTAACAAACAAACTTTAGTTTTGGGATCAAAAGTCTGCTGCCAGTCAATTGTAAACTGTGGTCTAACCCCACCTCTGGATGCAGTTTACTTATGTATCTTTTTCCCTTATAACGTTGTTTAAAGTCAACAATCAATGAAATTGTTTAACTAAACAGGAGATAAATAATATATTGTCATATTAGTTTTTGGAAAAAAAGAAAAAGACCATTCCTTGTTATATGTCTTATTCTGGAAATGCTGTAACAAAGATATCTTTTCGTAAAAATAATATTTTTCAGATGTGTGTTGATTTTGCTTAACTTCATGAAAAGCTATTTTTTCTCTCTCTCTCTCTCTCTCTCTCTATATATATATATATATATATGTGTGTGTGTGTGTGTGTAGATAGTTAGAACTTTATTTACCCTCAGGGAGAAATTTGGCTTTACTGTATATTGTAATTAGGTCACAAATATTAAAAAATGGTATTTTTAAAGCCATACATGGTAACTTACTGTGGGACCCGGCACATTTGCAGTTATATAAATCACATTTTTTGTGTGTGTACTGCACCCCATTGTGGAAAGACAGAGACTGCTAGATAGCAACAGACTCTCTACTGAAAAGTGTGGTAGACAGTAGGGCTTTAGGGACTTTCAGCACTTGATTTGATTCTATTTTAGGGTACCATAACTAAGTGCATAGGACTGGCAAGCTTTGTTGGGCTGAATGGCCTGTTCTTGTGTAAATCTTTCTAATGTTCTTGTGGTGTCCCAGAAGAGAAACCTCCTAGGTAATCAGAGTAAGGAAGAAAGCGATGTTTAAATACCATGGGGCACTAGCGGATAAACAATATATCAAGGCCACTCTGCAATGGGGAATTATGTTCAACTAAAGTAGAACAATATCGAAGATGACTAGCTTGGACATTCCTGAGCATTCACTCATCCCTGGCTGAGAAGATGGAAGAGTATGTTTTCCCTTTATATTACACATCTGGGAAATTAGATGTAAAACCAAAACCAAACTCTTACAGACTGCATAGGTGTACGCAGTGCAAGTACAAGAGGATGCCAGAGCATCTTCCTGGTGTCTCTGTAGGCAAAGAGGGCAATCCTGGACTTTAGGAGTGATTATAAGGAAGTTACTCTAGCCAAGGGTATAATATTCTCTCAAACTCGGTTCAGGTTTGTCATGTGCACATACAGTAGTTCGTTTAAATTTTACTTTGATATTTCCTCAAAATAGTGACAGTAGTACAGTTCCCACAAAACAAATAAACATTTGTTGTTATGACTGACTTTTTGCTTAGTACTGATCCCTCTGTGAACAGAACTCCAGTTCTGGTTGGGTTCCAACTTCATGCAACATCCATAAATGTAAATAAACCTGAGGTGATGTGTACTGAATCTTGAACTAACCTTAATTCCATATTTTTAACTTCAGTGTCAGTAACAAATATTGGGTGAAATAAGTAAAGATTTTAACATGATCAACAATTGCTACGTAAAGCTTATAGAGCTAGTATTTTTCTATCAGATTTACAGTGCAATGAGAGCAAGAATAAAGCTAAAGGGATGACAGCACTTACAGAGTAATGATGGAGTGGAGAAAGGGAGTATTGAGCACTTTTAGACCTTAGCAATCCTTCACAGTAGCTTTTCTTTCCTCCTGGATTCTCATATAGGATCATTAGCACTTGGACCACTAAATTCAGGGACTGTTTTTATCTGCAGGTCACAGGTCAACTCTACAGCGACTCGTACTGAGCAGTGCATGAGTGTTTCCTGTATATATCTGTTGCTTATAATGTATTCTTTAATCCATTCAAATTATTATTTTTGACTGCTTGTGTTTGTAATTAATGTCTGTTGTTGGTATTGTACTGTACTACTGTCACTAGTCTACAGGCGACGATCAAATAAGAATTCCTTTGTTCGCAATAAATTTTCAACTTGAACGTGTAGTTACAGCCATGTATCTGTGGTCTTTCTAGAGGCTAAAGCACTTGTAGTTTCTTTTGTTTTCATTTTTTTTATTAATTGGCACTTGGGGTTTCTTGTATAAAATTGTGCTATATAAATAAACATATTTATTATTATTAAGAACAGAGGTACAGAATGTTGGATATAGTAGAACCTGCCAGTCTAATGAAATATGTTATATTGATTTAAGAAGTAAAGGTGTTAGAACAATGAAAATCCAATTAAAGGTCAGTGATGTGTATATTATACACTAATGTAATGAAGATGGCAAAGGATTAACTGTGAAAGATTCCTCATACTGATTGTAATTTTTTTAAATTGTATGCATTATCAATGGTCCCACCTTGACATTTTTCAGATGCAGTAGTTTTCAGGATTTTTAGCTTAGGTACTTTGTGGAGGGTAAATTAGACAAAATGTTTTAGGATCATTTGTAAGGTTTCGCTATACCTGTGTTTTCCTCACATGCCATGTTAATGTGTCCTACATCAAAAGTATTTTCAATAAAAGAGGTTGTAAGTAATAGATTTAACTTTGTGGTCAGCATTTACTATGTGAAACAACGTGTAATAAGTGATAAGAAAGCTTTTCTCATAAGAGTGCTTAATAATTACACAAGAGCAATCTCTGTATTTCCAATCTGTACAGTTGTAATATGAAATTCATCAGCACTCTGAAAACCAACACTGAGAACTTTCCACTACATATGAGTGGTATCAAAATTAAGTCACAAAGGGAAAGATCTGAGTTTATTGAAGTCTTCAATAAATTCCCAAAGTCTAGGTGCATTCAGAAAAAGGACAACATCCTGTGCAAGATTCACCTGTATTTTAGACCTTAATAAAGGAGTGCTTTAATTAAAGTTTAAAAAAATCAATATGAATCCTAGTTATGGCAGTACGAAGAAAGATTTCACTTTGCTGACTTACTGAAGTAACCTGGCTTTTTGAAAGTTTGCAACTATTCAGCAGTTAGCCCTTTCATGGTATGCTGAGTGGCCTTTATTTAAGACTGAATTGTCCAAAATTAAAAATAAATCAAAAATGATTGAACCGAATCCATAAGCAGAATGTCTTTGTAATACACACACTGTACCTTTTTTGATTCACCCACTAACTTGTACATAGTGTACAACTGACTTTCTTTTGACTAAGAACATAGTTTTATTGTAAATGCAAGCAAATCCTTCCCTAGTACAGGATGTTCTTTTTGATGAAAGAGATTTTGTAGACTAATCTGACACATCATTTCTTTCATTGTACTCTAAATACTCTAAAAAGACATGTGCAATCTGATCCCTAAATCATATGTGAGCTACACATATGACTGTAGATCAAAGATCTGATTCTCAGACCGCAGCCTGTTGTTTGAATGCTCAAATTCAATCTTTCATAAAAGCTACATGAAAACAATCAGTTACTAAGTCACTTCTGCTCAATGTAGCTAAACTGAAAGACAATAGAAGAAAAGTAATTGATATTACAGGCTGAGTGAGCTAAAGCAAGGTGGAATATTTTAATTTCTGTTTTTGAGGCTAATGCTGCTGCCTCACAGCTTCAGGATTGTTTGGATCCTAACTTGGTCATTGTAACTTGTGTTTGTAGAGTTTGTACATTCTTCCCACATTAGTATTTTTATACATTTCCACATTAAACATGGCAACACAGATGTTCCTGTAGCTGCCCACTTCAACAGCCATGGACACGGTGAGAAGGACTTTAGAGTCACAGTGCTTATGGGCAACTTCAGAACACAGCAAGAGAGAAGAAAACTGGAAGTCAAACTCATGCTAATATTTAATACATTACAACATGGTTTGAACAGAGACAAGAGTTTTATGGCCAGGTATGAGGATTGTTTGCATCTCTTGGACTGACCCAGACAACCTTTTCTACAGACCCACATCGTATGGAAAAACTCATCAGAAACTTCAAAAGACTTTGTCGGAACAGTTATCTTATCCAAAGATCTTGACCATACATTGTTCTTCTCTCTTGTTAAATGAATCTTAGCCTGAAGAGGTCTATTCATTTTTTACATTTAAGATTTCTCACTTAAAGATTTACCAATGTTGTTACTTGTCCTAGTGTGTATATAAACACAGGGAACTCCAGAGTCTGTATTACATTTTGCCTGAAGAAGGGGCCGAGTTGCCTCAAAAGCTTGCATATTGTAATCTTTTTAGTTAGCCAATAAAATGTGTCATTTTGCTTGACTTCTCACTACATTCATAATGGCTAACACAACACCCTAGTACTACAGTATATACAAAGTTTGTGTTTTTTTTATCCCACACCTAAAAACACAAAGGCTTGGCTATTTGGAAACAGCAAATTCTTTCAGTGTGTGCGTGTGTGCTGTCATATAAGTTCAAAGTTACTCCCTGCTATGTGTCCAGTGTTACCAGGATAAATTTCAGCTTCCACAGCTCTAATCAGCATACAGTATATCCTGAGAAAATTATATACAAGATAGATTGGGATACCAACCTATTACATGCATGCACACAACAGCAACATAATATGTTGAGCTGTTAACCTGTAATTATATGTTTGGACAGTATGAGAAAGACACTCAGTGAAAGCTTGCTGTGAACATCCAAATTCCAAATAGAATGTGCCTCAGTCAAGAAAGGTCAGGCTGTAGACCTCCCGTGACAGACACCTCTGTGTCTACTCTAGCCACAGGATCGTGTGATGTCATTTAGGGGCCTGCGACTGGAGGTGGAGAGTCTGGGGACTGAACTATCTTGAACATGTACCATTTACTGGGTCAACAAGATTAAAAATTAGCTTTAGAAGATGAATGTACTTGTATGTAGGCACGTAAAGGCAGATATGGATACCTAGCATAAATAAATAAATGTTGTTGAATATTGGCAAAAAGTCTAATATCATAAATTAACAAGTATACAACTTCAGTAACAAAAGATGGTTTTCAATTTGTACCATAGCCTCCTTAAAACTAGTTATATTGCATGTGCATTTACCAGCTAACATCTATAAGTACTCTCATGGTAAATATACTGCAATGAATACCAATGTGGAAAGACTGAGATACAAACCGAATAGCAGATAAAGGCAACAGTGGGCACATTTATTTACCAACAGCAAGTCATCTGTCTGCACCCTGAAAAGCCTAACTTCCCTAATCGCACTTTTCCAATGTTACTTGCCACAGAAACCACCTTATAAAATAATGAATGTGCACTAAGATACAATTACAGCTGCATTGTCATCCCCAATTGTATACCCCATTTAAGAGCAGTGACGTGCGGTGAGGTTCATGGCTGGTGAGGCACTGACGCCTTCAGAGTCAAATTTATAAATATATGAACCCAAAAGAGTAGCTTATTCACTATTCAATTGGCACATGCACATTGACTGCTGGTTATGTTTCATATCTCATCAGCATTCTTTACACACATATAAGTAAGATACGTATTTGACTAAGAAAGAACATTGCATTTATAGCGGTGAGGGAGAGCGGAGAGAACGCATTTGCTCTGCACCCTCCATGTGTTCTAAATTTGCCGTTGCCATTTCACAATTCATATTCATTCAATACTAATGAAAGTATAGAGTGGTGTACAAAAAAAAACAGATTTCAATTTTTGCCTTAACTTAAATATTTAGTTGTTTTTAAAAGTTTTTAATTCTGATGCTTTAATCAATTTTAATACAGACTGTTCAACAAAAGGACAACAAGAAAAACAAAATAATATTTTATTTAAGGTCAAAATTTAGTTTTTAAATATTGGATTGTTTTTTTCTTAGTCTGATCCCATTTTTTATGAAACTGAAAACCATTTATGGCTTTACCTTCATATGTAAATTAAATCCATGCGTCTGTCCTTCTCCACGAAAGTCTCTGTCACTTTCTTGTAAAAATCCTCCTTATTTTCCTTTAGTTTTAAAAGTCTTAATCTTTCATTTTGGCAGTCAGTCGAAACAAAAAATAAAAATAAATGGACAGCTGCAGCGCACTCGACTTTCTGATATCGCTAACTTTTTGATGCCTCTGTGTAGAAGAACAGCAGCAGCAAAAACCTGTTGGGCTCATATCCGCCCCCTTCGGTGCGGCATGGTACTCTCTGTCTCTGTCGGATCAACAACACTGAATAAGTCACACACACTCATTAAAGATATTAGCCAGACTGTTGAAAGTCAGGGTGTATAAGAAACATGTCTGCAAACATTATATTGGCGACATACAGAGAGACAGCAAGAGGCATTTGCCAATTGCATGCATCAACCCAGTGTGTGAGGGACAGTGCAGTCTGAGGCGAGGTGAGGCCATTAGCTGCCGTGTCTCACATTTCTCCCCTGTATTTGAACAGACGATTTTGACTATAAAAATGATCAACAATTATTGGAATCATACAGAAAACAAATTTATAGCACAGTCCAGTTGACAAATTTATTTTATGTTATCGTTATTCGTTTTTTTACTTTTCATGATAACGCCTCCCCTGATCGCATGTCACTGTTTAAGAGCTCTGATTGTCCTTCCTACTTTCTGTCTTTTTGCCAAAAACTGTCCTTGTCTTGTGCATGAGCTGTTATTGATTTTATCCTCTAAAAGCCTCTGCCTGCATTCTTGAGTCCTTCTGATCTAGTAGAATGTAGTGTGAACCTTCCCAGGACTTGTCTTATGTAGCGCTGTGTGTACCTATTTGAAGGTCGCGGTTAATCAGGCATCCAGCTGTGTCAATCAGCTGGCTGCTACAATACTGTTATATGTCTGTGAGACAATGTCAAAATTTAATATGTAAAATTCTCCATTTTTAAGTATACTCTAATTATTCCCATGAGACCAGGATAAGGACCTGCGGGCTGGAACAGCCACAGAGGAGTCTGCCACTGGCAAGAGTCAATTGATTTTTTAGTAGTATTTGTTGATAATTTCTTAAGCCTATGTTTTGAAAATATTAAGTAGTCAAATTGAAAATGCAAGTTTTAAATTATTTCTTTGTGTGACAGAAACCTTATTTAAGAATAGAGTACATTTAGACACAGTATTAGATGGTTCATCGGAAATATAACTTATTTTAATTTTTGCCATGGTACAAGTACAGAAATAGTAAGATGTATTTTGTTATTGAAGTCATGCACTAGTTAATTTGTCATATTAGGCTTTTTTAGTGAACTTTTTTCAGCATCCACATCCACCTTTACATAAACACACTGCCTTGTACCAAGACTCTCCACTTCACACCTTCAGCCATGGGCCCTTGAAAGATGTCACAAGGTCCTGTGGCTGAAGCTGTAACAGAGGGTCTACCAACAGAGGTCTGCAGCCACAATCTATTGGCCTTAGCCAGGATTTAAAACAGTGTCTAATGGTTGTCTAGAGGCAGTTTAACTTTGAGGCAGTTTAGAAGAAATTAATTTAAAAGGTCTTAAATGACTACACAGAAGCGTAATTAAACAACCCTTTACTGGAATAAGTGATTTTAAAAAACAAATGGATGCATATTGTCTTGCTAAACATGGAAATAAAGCTATACTTCCTTAAATATCTGTATAGCAAGGAATATAAGCGATCAAAAATATAGTTCAATTAAAAAGAAATGAAAATTCAGTCTTTTGCTTCCTCATTACTAACACTATTTACATTTGTGCATGTCACTTGTTTCAGGTGCGTATGCTATAAGTATGAACCCTTCATAAAAGGTCAGAACTAAAAAGAAAAATAAGAATTGTGTTTTCAGTCTAGCTGTGCAAAATGAGCTTATTAGAATTTCTTGAATTAATTAAATAAATATAAATTCAAATGTGTAGTATTATTTAAGACAGGTATAACTACAGTATAGTTCCTAGCGACTAGGTTTGCCATCTTAAGTGAGGTCAGCTTACTTTAATGTGTCAGAAGTTTTTCCCTACACAGGTAGCTTACAGCCAAATGTACTTCTTCTGTTTGACATTTTGCACTAAGCCAGAAAGTTTGGCTCACAGTTCTGCTGTTCAAACAGCAGCCACAGTTAACAGGTCTGATTTAATATTGGAGGCCTGCAAGGCTGAAGGCTATGATCATTTTAAACCCTGGCATGGAAGGAAAATGAGATGGGGCCCCTTGAGTAATGGCCTCACTGAGAATATGCCAATCCACTCTTTTCAAAAGACTGAAATCTTTTGGGTGAAGAAGCATTTATTGTTCATAACACAAAATCAGTAAACAATTTATTTTTCTCTCATACAGGACTTCAATACCTGGAGATGTGTTAGCTGTCTTCAAAACCCCTCAAGGCAGATGATATGACCTGGATGATGTAACTTTTCAGATAAACACGGAAGGACAGGCTTTGCTTTACTTCTTTTGGTCAAAGCATTTCCAATTTCATTTACTGTGACAAAATTGGCCGATTTTAAATGCCACACTTGCCCAAGGATTTATGGGAAGATCTGCCTGAAAGCTGATTTGTTGTTTTATTTGACTGACTTTATATTTGTAATTTTATAGTTGTCTTAAAGACATAATAGCCTCATGTTCAATAGTTGTCCAAGAAGAGTTTATTCCTTTTAAATCTGTACTGCTTTCAATACCATTTGCCTCATAATATTTGACTTTTTTCCATTTGTACTGGATCATAATTATTTTATTGCTCATTATGTGTTATTTTTTACCATTATTTGTTTATTTTATTGCATTTTACCAAAGGGTCAGCTCTTGCTTAATGCCATCACTGCCATCTGATGGACATTGTAATAATTTTTCTCAGTAGAGCATATTGTTATTTGTTTGTCTAATTTTCTTTTTGCATCAATAACGCAATTGTACTTATTGATCTTTTAACCATCAGTCTGTTCTGCTTTTAAGTACCCAACTGTAGTTGTGAAAACAAAGGGCGGAGCACATAAGCAGGGGTTTAAAGATATAAAGAGCTCATATTTTACAAAGTAACTAGAAGTGGAAAAGCCTCTCCGCACTCATCAAGGAAGAATTCACAATACTTGGGTTATTAAACCATTATGATGCAGTAATTATGATGCTGTAAGTTTGAATGTGGGTTGTTTATCAGCAAAGAATGAGATGAACTTCTGAATGTGGACATGGTTGATTAGCAGTGACCCCATTTGAATATAGTTCATAAAATGATAAATGATTGCATATAATGGAAATTGGAAACAATAGGAAAACAAACAGATCTCATCAGCGGCTGTGTAATGAGAGAAGAAAGAACTACACTATTTAAGGAAGAGCACGTTTAGACTGTTTATAAAAAAAGCCATTGATTCTGACCATGTGGCTTGTAAATGTATAAAGGGCAATTAGAAATGGCAAAAGGCTTTAAAATATACTGCTAATAACACAAAAGAGCTCAGACTTTCAAAAAGCCAAGTGTCTCAAGAATGGTAGTACAGTACTTTTGGGGGAAAGGCAAAAATCAACTCTGAGTAGGCTGCCAGTCCCTTACAGGGTCCATTCATACACACACAAGCCAGTTTGTAATCATAAGGATACATAACACACACATCTTTAAAATGTGGGAAAGAAAACAGGAATAATCCTTGTAGACATGAGGAGAATGACTCCACACTGACAGTTACTGAGCTAAGATTCGAATTCATGATGTTAGCTCTGTAAGGCAGCATTGCTAACCACTATGCCACTCAAAATAAAATATATATGAAATAAAAGCATTTTTCTGAAGTTTTCAACTGTGAAGAGGACAATAACATTCTATATTTAGTTCATTGCCCACAGGAAAATCCCACGTTTAAATTGGTTTGATTGTTACATTAAAGCAGTTATTTCTATGTGTATTGTGTAAAATCAGAAATGCAAAATTTTAGTTATTTTTGTATTTTATTGAAGAAATAATTTTTTTCCTTTTAGATTGTTGCTGTTTATTTCTTTTAAAGTACACTTCCACTAGTTTTTACCTGTAAGCCACTTTCTAATAAGTACAATATACTTATTGTCTATATTTAGAACTTCAGTAGCTCCTGTCTAGAAGACAGAATTGTTTGTACTTTGGATGTACAGTATAAGATTACAGTTAACTGTTAGAACCCCATTATTACAAATTGGAATTCTGGGAAATCAATGTCTATATTGAAAAAATAAGGTACAAATTAGAAACCCACTTGGAATGGGACCCCAGTCAGTTAGAATGCACATAGAGTATCTTCATGCCACAGTGGCAGAAAATGTTAAGAAGAATTTATTAACCTGGCATCATAGCTTTGTAAATTGTGAGACAGCATCCAGTTCTCAGTGAAAACCTTAATCTGAGCATCCAAAGTCAAAATAGAGGGCAACTCGGCCAGGATTTGATCCCGGGTCTAATTCTTGTGAGGGGGCAGTTCAACTTTCATGCAATTTATTCCCCCATTACTCAATACAACATTTTCTAGCAATTTTCAGTTGCACTTATAGGCCTTAATTTACATTACTCTTGGTGAGTTGTGGACAGTTATGTAGTGTTTCATCCACAGAGCTCAGGTTTGATTTTATTTTGCAAGTCTTAGTGTTAGCTCCAGAATCGTAGGAGTGGACATTCATTACAAAACACACAATGCAAACAATCTACAAGAAAAGAAGAACATAGAAGAGCAATGACAGCCACCCGGAATGAAGGAAAAGCAAAGTGTTCTGGGTCATGCAGGCTGAGGACAGGCTTTTGGAACTTTGGCACTATCACAAATTTCTATTTGATGGCTCATCTTTGTTGTACTATAACAGAATGAAGGTAAAAGAAACGATTCTCCGTTTTGACTGGCTTCCAGAATTTTAAATGGTAGTGAGAACTCATGAGGGAGTCATGTAATCTGGCATGCTCTGTGATTCTTAGTTGTGTAATCTTACATCCTCAAGGCACTGAGATCCAGCAATTGTGGTCATTACTTGTCACATGCTTTCTAACATGCAAAGCATTTCAAGTCTTAAAAGACTATATTGTTATTTAATTAAAGAACAAGCTAAATTAAAGATGGCACAAAGTTAGCTTAATTAGTCACTCTAAACTGACTTAATGTGAGTGTGTGTGAGTGTGCCCTTCAATGCACTTATAACCTGGCAGGGTTGGTTCTTGGCTTGAGCCTGATGCTGTTGGAATGAGTTCTACACTCATCATTATAGACTAGCTGTGCTACCCATCTAAGATGGGTTGAAAATATAAGTAATTAACATGGACCTCAGGGTATTCAGTGTTAACATTAACAGCATCTATTGGAATGTATTTTGTAATGCATGTAGTAGTAAAATGCATTGCATATTTTTCTCCAACAGATGGTGCATTACAGACATTGGTACTGCTTTTACAAATTCCAATTTCAAATGGCATGTAACAGAGACATAAACATAGCACACCGACACTTGTTCTTTCATTGAAGTGGATGGAGGCATGAATATTAGAGATAGAAACTGAATTCTAACAATGATTGGCTTCATATCAGCAAATAAACAAAAGACATATGATTAAAACTGAGTTCTTTAAAGTTAAATTGCCTCTTTAAATTGCTGTGCCACAAAATCTTTTGCACAGAAGTTGCACAAAGAAGAAACATATCAAATACTGAAGAGTCTGTTTTGAATTGAATGTATTAAGGTAAAAATGGCCTGAGGTCCTCTGCTCCAGAAGGTAAGGGCCCCATTGCTTCATGGTTTTATCTTTGCTTAAAATAATCAATTTGTTTGTTCTTTAAACCGTGCATTTTAGATACCTTCTCATATTTTGAATTATGTTACAATATTAACCCACAAAATAATCAAATTACGCTGTTATTGTAAACTTGTCTAAAATTGTTTATTGCCAGTAAAGGCTACATTTGTTCATTTGAATTTGGAATAAACACCTTCAGATGCTTAGGCTTTCTCTCCTGTCTTTTTATGCTTACTGTATGTGTTTGTGAAGTTTTTTTTTTAATCTTGGTAATCATGAAAACTTTATAATTCCAGCTAATCTTTTAACATGTACAGTACCTCCATCATACAGCACAGTCTTTTATATTGTGAGTGCTGCACACACAAACTGATGAGGTCAAACCATTCGACTTACATACTGATGGCATTCTTTAATAAAGGGTAACATCATTAGCCTAAAACTTTCAGAACTTGATTTCCGTTGCTGTCTGTTTTCTGCATGAGGAATATTAGTTATATAAAATAAATGCTATGGTTATACAAAAAAGTGGAGAGCAACTCCAGCTGTAATAAATGCCTTGCCATTTGTGCTTTAATATGTGATTACTTGCATATGGGTGACATGTTCTCACAGTTCACTGCCCAGCTTCTGTGCCCACATTGGTTTTTTCTAAGTACTCCAGTTTGCTCCCACATTCAAAGATGTATATACTTGGTTGATTAGTAATTTTAAGTCGGCCGAGTCTGTGAGTGATGGCGTCCATGAACAGAGTTGAATCCCATCCAGAGTTGATTGCTGTTTAGTTTCAGTCCTTCCAAGATTATGAGAATAGACATTCAGGACCAGAAACCTGGTTCAAAGATGATTAGCAAATTAAACAATGCCCTCTTCATATGAGTCTTATGTGATCCTCAAACAGGGGTGTATCAGAAACTCAGATACCATAAATGAGTTTTCCTTTTGGAACATACTGTCTTTTGTGATACCGGTAATTAAATGATTATTTCTAATTTTGTTTTTAAAAATTTCTTTTGTAAAAATGAGTGTACAGACTTAAAAGGTGAAAGAAAACTACCAGGAGACAGGAAAACACTAAAGAGTCAGGCAATCAAATAGTTTGGGAGTAAGCAGTGTTTATAAACCGAAAACAAAAAGCCAAAATAAAGAGCTGTAACAAGACCACTATGGGGAGTGCAAGCCACCCAACCCAACACAGACACACACCAGAGGCACACTTATAAAAACACAAGTTTTTATTCTCTTTTCTTCACCTGTGAGCAACGCCTTCCCCATTCCCACAGGCACAATACAGTCCCAATAAGCACAGTACCACACGATTCTTATAATAAATCTTCTCTTTCTCCTCCACTCCTCTCCGGCAAGCTTTGACTCCCTCCTCCCAACTCTGGCTCCCGGAGTGGTGGCTGCTGGCTCCTTTTATAGCCCACCCGGAAGTGCTCCAGGTGTCTGATGACCCATTTCTGGCTGCACTTCTGGGTGTGGTGGAAGAACTGCCAACATGGTCTCAGGAACAACTGCAGCACCCCCTGGTGGATCCCAACAGGGTTGTAGAGGACTGCATCTCCCATGCACCACTGCTAACCAGGGGAGCTGCCATCTATCGTCCTGGGGGAGGTACTGTTCAGTCAATGCTTGCTCCCCAGGACCATATAAAGAAGAGGTGTCCCGGCCAGGCAAGGACCCCGGCCATCCGCCACGGAGTGCAAATCAGTGATCAAAGGTCTCGAGCTAAACTCAAAAAAACAAAACTAACAGCAGACGTCTCCCTAATAAACCAAGCATACAAATTAAAATTTTTAAATTATGTTAAAGCTAGGATACTGATCTTGCTATAATACCCCACGTGCCATCTGTGGCCATGTCATAATATACTTGTACTATATGTGCTGTATATTTTTGATGCACCGAGGGCTTGGATGCTCTTTTAATCGATACTTGTAGTTTATTTTCAATTGAAATAAGAATTGACATAGTTAGTTTAGGTTACCTTGTTGTTTTCTTAGTTCATGTGACAATGATATTCGAGTTGGTACATCACCAAAACTAATGGTATAAATTTGACTGCATGCCTTCTTCTTCTTCGTCTTTCGGCTGCTCCTGTTAGGAGTCGCCACAGCAGATCATGTTCTTCCATATCTTGTTCTGTTACACCCATCACCTGCATGTCCTCTTTCACCACATCCATAAACCTTCTTTTAGGCCTTTCTCTTTTTCTCTTGCCTGGCAGCTCTATCCTTAGCATCCTTCTCCCAATATACTTAGCATCTCTCCTCTGCATATATCCAAACCAGTGCAATCTCGCCTCTCTGACTCTCTCCCAACCGTCCAACTTGAGCTGACCTTCTAATGTACTCATTTCTAATCCTATCCATCCTCGTCACACTCAATGCAAATCTTAGCATCTTTAACTCCAGCTCTCTCTCCTGCTTTCTGGTCAGTGCCACCATCTCCAACCCATGTAACATAGCTTGCCTCACTACCGTCCTGTAGACCTTCCCTTTCACTCTTGCTGATATCTGTCTGTCACAAATTACTCCTGACACTCTTCTCCACCCATTCCACCCTGCCTGCACTCTCTTTTTCACCTCTCTTCCACAATCCCCATTACTGTGTACTGTTAATCCCAAGTATTTAAACTTATCCACTTTTGCCAACTCAACTCCTTGCATCCTCACCATTACACTGACCTCCCTCTCATTTACACACATGTATTCTGTCTTGTTCCTACTGACCTTCATTCCTCTGAACTCTAGAGCATATCGCCACCTCTCCAGGGTCTCCTCAACCTGCTCCCTATTATTGCTACAGATCACAATGTCATTAGCAAACATCATAGTCCATGGGGACTCCTGTCTAATGTTGTCTGTCAACCTGTTCATCACCATTGCAAATAAGAAAGGGCTCAGAGCCAATCCCTGATGTAATCCCACCTCCATGTTGAATGCATCTGTGACTCCTACCACAGACCTCAACATGGTCACGCTTCCCTCGTTCATATCCTGTACAACTCTTACATACTTCTCTGCCACTCCCGACTTCCTCATACAATACCACAACTCCTCTTGAGGCATCCTGTCATATGCTTTCTCCAGGTCCACAAAAACGCAATGCAACTCCTTCTGGCATTCTCTGTACTTCACCATCAACACCCTCAGAGCTAAACATCACATCTGTTGTGCTCTTTCTTGGCATGAAGCCATACTACTGCTCACTAATCATCACCTCACTTCTTAACCTAGCTTCCACTACTCTTTCCCATAACTTCATGCTGTGGCCCATCAATTTTATCCCCCTGTAGTTACTGCTGTCCTGCACATCCCCCTTATTCTTAAATATCGGCATCAGTACATTTCTTCTCTACTCCTTAAGTGTCTTCTCACTCTTCAAGATTCCATTAAACAATCTGGTTAAAAACGCCACTGCCATGTCTCCTAAACACCTCCATGCTTCCATAGGTATGTCATCTGGACCAACGGCCTTTACATTTTCCATCCTTTTCATAGCTGTCCTTACTTCCTCTTTGCTAATCTGTTGCACTTCCTGATTCACTATCTCCACATCATCCAACCTCTTCTCTCTCTCATTCTCTTCATTCATCAGCCTCTCAAAGTACTCTTTCCATCTGCTCAACATATTCTCCTTGCTTGTGAGTACGTTTCCATCTCTATCCTTTATTACCCTAACCTGCTGCACATCTTTCCCAGCTTGATCCCTCTGTCTAGCCAATCGGTACAGGTCCTTTTCTCCCTACTTAGTGTCCAGCCTCTCATACAACTCATCATACGCTTTTTCTTTAGTCTTCTCCACCTCTCTCTTCACCTTGTGCCTTATCTCCTTGAACTCTAGTCTACTTTCTGCATCTATCTGACTATCCTACTTCTTCTTTACCATCCTCTTTCCCTGTATACTCTCCTGTATTTCCTCATTCCACCACCAGGTTTCCTTTTCCTCCTTCCTCTATCCAGATGTCATGCCAAGCACCCTTCTTGCTGTCACCTTTACCACATCTGCTGTAGTTTCCCAACTGTCTGGTAACTGTTCACTACCATCCAGTGTCTGTCTCACCTCCTTCCTAAACACAACCTTGCAGTCTTCCTTTTTCAACTTCCACCATTTGATCCTTGGCTCTGCCCTCACTCTCTTCCTCTTCTTGATCCCCAACATCATCCTACAGACCACCAGCCTATGCTACTTAACTACATTTTCCCCTGCCACCACTTTGCAGTCTTCAATCTCCATCAGATTGACTCTTCTGCATAGGATGTAATCTACCTGTGTGCATCTTCCTCCACTCTTGTACGTAACCCTATGTTCTTCCCTCTTCTTAAAATACGTATTCACCACAGCCATGTCCATCCTTTTGGCAAAATTCACTATCCTCTGACCTTCCTAATTCCTCTCCTTGACACCATACCTACCCATCACCTCCTCATCTCCTCTGTTCCCTTCACCAACATGTCCATGGAAATCCGCTCCAATCACCTCTTTCTATCCTTTGGGTACACTGTTCATCACTTCATCCAACTCACTCCAAAAATCTTCTTTCTCATCCATTGCACACCCAACTTGTGGGGCATATGCACTAGCAACATTCATCTTCACACCTCCAATTTCCAGCTTCATAATAATTACTCTGTCTGACACTCTTTTCACCTCCAAAACACTCTTGACATACTGTTCCTTCAGAATAACCTCTACTCCATTTCTCCTCCTGTCCACACCATGATAGAACAATTTGAATCCACCTCCGATCCACCTGGCCTTACTCCCCTTCCATTTAGTCTCTTGCATGCAAAATATATCAACTTTCCTTCTCTCCATGATATCTGCAAACTCTCTACCCTTACCAGTCATACTGCCAGCATTCAAAGTTCCTACCCTCAGTTCCACTCTGTTTATCTTCCTCCTCTCCTCCTGCCTCCCCTTCTTCTTCTCCTTCTTCTTCTTCTTTGGCCAACAGTAGCCCAATTTCTGCCAGCACCCTGTTGGCTAATAGTACTGGTGGCGGTCGTTGTTAACCCAGGGCTCGACAAATCCGGTATGGAAATTTGTATTGTTGTCTGCTGTGACAGATAGGGGGTGCTGTCGCTCCCTTGAACCCTTGTCCAATATGCTAGACACCAGATAAAAGTCCAATAATTGACTTTATTTATTAACAACAGTGCACAAAGCACCCTCCTCTCCACAATACTCATTAATCACTACAAACACACAATAAACCAATCCTCCACACTCCCAGACGCGTTGCCACCCTTCCACCCAGCTCAGCTCGATGCTCTGGTGTCTTTCTCAGTCTTTTATATTCCCTGACCCGGAAGTGTTCCCACAGTCCTTCAGTCCATGATTCCTTATTACTTCCGGGTCAGATAAAAAGTCCTTCTTCTTCACCCCGGAAGCACGTCACTTCTGCTGTCGCTTTGCCTATGATGCACTTCCAGGTTATAGGGCACATGTGACTCTCTGGGCCTCCCTGCAGCGTCCTCTGTTGGCCCCTGGGGTATCCAGCAGGTTTGTAGGGGAAAACTCCATAATCCATGATTCCCTGCTGGTATCCGGGGCGCTCCATGCTGCAGGGAGAACTCCATCTGGCGGCCTCGGGGTTATTGACCGGGATGACAAGCCGGCCATAGACCACAGTATTCTCCCCCCCAGTGAAAAGCCGTGGTTTGGAGCGTCCAGCCCCGCGAGGGACATCTTCCTCCAGGAGGATCCATCGATCGAGCCATGGCGATGTCTTTGCCACTCCCGTGAAAACCTAGGAGGAACAGTATAAAAATCAGGTCTTTGCACCCCTGTCCTCCTAGGACAGCTTCGCCATCCGTAGCCCGGCCTGCAGCATTCGTAGCACAGCCGCTGTCCCCCCGGTTGCATCCCTCTGCAAGACTGAAAGCACCTCGGTACTTCTAGCTCCGCCCTTTTCTCCGCTGAGGAGGATTCACCGGCCGCCCTTGTACTTTTATGGCCCTTTTCCACTTTGTCAGGAGACCCCTGCTTTACCTTAAGGATCTCCTGTTTAATCTGGGGCTTTCCCACAGTCTGAGTCTCTCTATGAGACAGAGAGAGACCCTTTACTGTCTGCTCCCCTTTTGACTTTACATTAACTGGGGATGGCGTCTTCAACACTGCATCACTCCGGGAGACTGCACTTTTCAGCTGCTCTGGTTCGATCAGCGCTTCCCCTGCCCCTTCCGTCATTACAGCACACTCCCTTGTAGGGATCGCAGCTACATGGCACCAGCTATGGATCAACAGTGGGCCCGTGTCACTCTGCGTCCCTCGATTATGTATGGTACGGGCTTCACATACCTGTACCACCGCATTCATCATGACGGGAGGCTACAAACCAAATCGCCGCATGTAGTCTCTCACCTTCCTTAAAGGCGCTTCAGCCGCTGCTCCCAACTTCCCGATGATCTTCTCAATGCTCGTCAGGACCTGTAAGAAACTTTGTACGGGCTCGATCAGCTTCTCGAGTTCCCGTACGTTCATAATGTTATTTACTTCGGCCGGAGGCAGGCTTACTTCCTCGTTCTCCTTACCTGCCAGCCAGGAGCTAATGAGCCCGTCCGCTGTCAGCATGTGCTCTGACGGGTCTTGCGGTGGCTTCTGGGAATTGGAGTTCTTTGTGTCTGAGGACCGGGTTGCCTTCTTCGGTGGACTGTGGTCTGTCTTTATTAATTTGTCGACAGACTGATCAGCCCTTTCCCGGCCCTCCTTACCTTCTTGCGGGGTGAGTGGTGCTTCGCTCGCCTCCCCCTTTCCCTTCGGAATGTCCGAGTCTGTCTTCTTGCGGGCAAAGTTGGAAGAAACGGGGCGCGGACCTTCTCCATCCCACAATGCACCGGGTGTGGTCACGTGTCTCTCATTGGCCGCCAACATGTGGAAGTCTCCTTTCGTGCTCGTCTGCTTGCACAGGAGCGCACCAACTTCTTCGGGGACGTCTCCTGCCTCCCGCAGAGCCTCCAGATGGTCTTTTCCGAGGTACATTCACGGGACAAAATGAGTTATTTTAAATGGATTGTCCATTAAATCCCCGGCATGTACCTCGTGATGATCGTTCTTCTCCGGAGGCTCCTTTTGATGCGTGTGGCCGCTCCGTAGCTCATCCCGAGTGTCGGCTATGATGAGCTTGGATCCTCCGCTTGTGCTGCTGCTTTGTTTGCTCCTTTTCTTTCCCATGACGGACTTGGTGAAGGTAGGTTCTGGTGCTTTTGCTGCGTGCCTGGACGTCT
Organism: Polypterus bichir lapradei; assembly: GCA_026402145.1. NCBI lineage: Eukaryota > Metazoa > Chordata > Cladistia > Polypteriformes > Polypteridae > Polypterus > Polypterus bichir. The sequence continues at coordinate 153,633,995 of JANRMT010028174.1, forward strand.
TCTCAGGGTTCTCTGTTCACAGAAAATTTTTAAACAGGTCCTCTGCCAAAACAACAGCCAGAGAATCCTGTGACAGATAGGGGGCGCTGTCGCTCCCTTGAACCCTTGTCCAATACGCCAGATAAAAGTCCAATAATTGACTTTATTTATTAACAACAGTGCACAAAGCACCCTCCTCTCCACAATACTCATTAATCACTACAAATACACAATAAACCAATCCTCCACACTCCCAAACACCCACCCTTCCACCCAGCTCAGCTCGACACTCTGGTGTCTTTCTCAGTCTTTTATATTCCCTGAAGTGTTCCCACAGTCCTTCAGTCCATGATTCCTTATTACTTCCGGGTCAGATAAAAAGTCCTTCTTCTTCACCCCTGAAGCACGTCACTTCCGCTGTCACTTTGCCTATGACGCATTTCTGGGTTATAGGGCACATGTGACTCTCTGGGCCTCGCTGCAGTGTCCTCTATTGGCCACTGGGGTATCCAGCAGGTTTGTAGGGGAAAACTCCATAATCCATGATTCCCTGCTGGTATCCGGGGCACCTACCATGCTGCAGGGAGAGCTCCATCTGGCGGCCTGGGGGTATTGGCCGGGATGACAAGCTGGCCATAGACCACACCGCATATTGATAACCCAGCCACAGGGGATGCACAAACCAGGGTGTTTCTTCGTGCCAGTCCCAAGCCCGGATAAATGGGGAGGGTTACATCAGGAAGGGCATCCAGTGTAAAATTCTGCCAAATCAATATACGGACTGCATGCCTATTGTTTCTCATCCTTCGGTGGATCAGCAAATTTTTGTTATGCTTAGTGGACAAATAACTTTAAGATAAGTGGACCAAGCGCTAGGATTGTTTCTTTGGCCTTTGATTTATTTTCCATTTTTGATTCATGTAATTTGTGCTCAGTTTTTAGACTCCGGTTTGCCTGGTTTTGTGAAGACTTATCGAATTACAATGATCCCTCCTCTGGATTGCGTTCCAGAACCCCTCGCAAAAGGTGAAAATCCGCAAAGTAAAAACCATATGTTTATATTGTTAATTTTATATTGACACGCTTGGGTCACAGATTTGCACAGAAACACAGAAGGTTGTAGAGACAGGGACTTTAAAACACAGCAAACAAACATTTGTCTCTTTTTCAAAAGTTTAAACTGTGCTCCATGACAAGACAGAGATGACAGTTCTGTCTCACAATTAAAAGAATGCAAACATATCTTCCTCTTGAAAGGAGTGCGCGTCAGGAGCAGAGAATGTCAGAGAGAGAGACAGACAGAGACAGAGAGAGAGAGACAGAGAGAGAAAAGCAAACAATCAAAAATCAATAGGGCTGTTCGGGCTTTTAAGTATGCGAAGTACCACACGACAAAGCAGCTGCAAGAAAGGGAGCAATGTGAAGGTAGTCTTTCAGCATTTTTTAGGGGAGCGTCCGTATCCTCTAGGCCAGTGTGCGAACAGCCCCTCTGCTCACACCACCTCCGTCAGGAGCAGAGAATGTCAGAAAGAGAGAGAGAGACAGAGAAAAGCAAACAATCAAAAATCAATACGTGCTGTTCGGGCTTTTAAGTATGCGAAGCACCGCACGGGAAGCATATCGTATATCATTGAGGAGTTTTATTTAATACGTAATATGTGCTCTGATTGGGTAGCTTCTAAGCCATCCGCCAATAGCGTCCCTTGTATGAAATTAACTGGGCAAACCAACTGAGGAAGCATGTACCATAAATTAAAAGACCCATTGTCCGCAGAAATCCGCGAACCAGCGAAAAATCTGTAATATATATTTAGATATGCTTACATATAAAATCCACGATGGAGTGAAGCCGCGAAAGTCGAAGCGCGATATAGCGAGGGATCACTGTATAACTATTGCCTGTCTTTAACTACATCTGCCTCAGTGTTTATTATCAGTTGGTCCTTTCCAGCAATAATCTTTTTACACTTCAAAGTCGTATGACTGACAAGTGATGCGATTCACACACAAAAATGGCAAAAACATAGTGTATTCTTACAAAATGGTCAGGACATCAGGTCAAAATGTCCACTGGTCAACCCAGAGGGGAAATATAGTCCAAGATTAATGAAGACTGGCTGGCCTCGGCCTACACCAGGACAAAAATGTGTTTTTAAATCAATGTTCAAAAACTATATTATTATAGTCCCAGTTATATCAACTAGAGAAGCATTCTCCTAAAGAAGCAAACCTTTGCCTAGGAGACAAAAAACTGTCAGACAAAGAATCTTTAAACATTAAAGTTTTCTCTTTAACTAAAGAAACCCAGTCACAAGCAGAGTCCCATAATACAAAAATAGGGGTCAAAAAATGGAGCAAGAAGATCACAAATCCATTACAAACTAAAAAAAAATAGCAATAGGAAAACAAAAACACTCCCCAACCAATAAGTGCATACAAATACACCACAGAAGGACAGCAGTTCCCATGAGCCTTTATAGGGCTAGGAGCAGCCCCTGAATGGAGATTGACAGGAGTCCCCACCTCTTGGGGATCCACCCACACATAGAAACCAAACAATTAACAAAAGTGGCAAAAACATACACTTACAGTATATAATGAGTAAACATAAATAACAATATTTACTTAATAATAATAATAATAATAATAATTAAACAATTAACAATTAATGAAAAAAGATAGAAAAAAGAAATTTAAACATAAGCCCTTTCCCTGACTTAAACACAACAGCAACAAGCATAGCAATATGGAAACAATATAGCCAGGGCCATGCAAAGGCAATCACAAAATTGCAATCAGTCAGCCAGTCATTGTCCAACCCTCTACATCCTAACACAGGGTCACAGGGGTCTGCTGGAGCCAATGCCAGCCAGCACAGGGTTCAAGGCAGGAACAAACTCGGGCAGGGTGCCAGCCCACCGCAGGGCACACACACACACACCAAGCACACACTAGGGACAATTTAGAATCGTCAATGCACCTAACTGACATGTCTTTGGACTGTGGGAGGAAACCCACGCAGAGACAGGGAGAACATGCAAACACCACGTATGGAGGACCCGGGGAGCGAAGGTTTCCTTACTGCGAGGCAGCAGTGCTACTGCTGCGCTATCGTGCTGCCCTCAAAATGGCAGTGGCCAAACAAAAAATATAATCCATTTACAATGGTAAAATAAACATTCAAAAAACAAAACAATTGTCATGATTAGCACACATGGAACATGACAAAAAGACTGTGACAGCGCCAAAAGATCCACAAAGTACAATGGGACCTTCAGTGACCAACCCAAAAGAGGCTCACTCAAGCTTCACAATTTTCAACTATCACCAACAGGCTTAACTCTAAGCCAGGTTCAGCAATTGGGGGCTGCCCTAACCCTAACCCTAATTTAAAAGTACCAAATCTGCACTGAAGACCCACATCTAACAAAAACACCTTGCAATGGAGAGAAGCCACAACAAGTTTTGCTTGACAAGCTTATGCCAGACTGAAATCTATGAACTAAGGGTTTATTAACAAAAGGAGAAAAATACAACAAGGTGGTCAAAAGAGCAAAAAGGATAAGACTAAAAGACAACCCAATGCAAACAAAAATCACTATTCAAAGTTGGAATCCAAAAAATAAAACAAAAATAAAAACAATATTTACAGTAACTCCCAACAAACTAAATGATCCCCTACTAAGTTCTCTTTGTGGCTGACTTATAAAGCCAATAAAAGGATGTAGAAGTAGTGACCTCAAGGTGGACAAACCTCTCGGAGTTCCACACACAAAGTACCTGGAATGCAGCACTATAATTAAAGAGACAATACATAAATGTTAAATAATAAACAAACTTAACAGAAACTACATAATTACATAAATAAGAACAACACAAAACTAACAATAAAAATACACATATGTAAACCCAGGTTGACACACAAAAACAATAATAAAAAACAAAAGTAAAAAATAATCATCCAAAAAGCAAAAACCACTGCACTATCATGGAGATGAAAGCAAGTTTTTCATTTGTAGAAGGGAGAGTCTTGTGTTTGTTGGGAAAGTGGATGAACCATCCTACTAGCTATGAGAAATTTGTATGTATGTAGTGAGGTCGAAATCCGTGTATCCTTTGATGTGCAGTATGTGTGATGCTTCATATTGAAGAAAATCTACAAACCAGAGGTGGATGTTCTGTCAGGAGAGGATTGGAAAAGAAAATGCATAAATGGACTGGGAGGTGAACTGTCAACAAGTCTAAAACAAGAGACTAGAAACTACAGTGCCCTACATAAAGTTTGGGACAAAGTCATATTTTCCATTGATTTACTCCTCTGCCCCACAATTTAAAATTTCAAATCAAACCATTCAAATGTGATTAAAGTGCACAGTGCAGACTTCCATTTATAGGTATTTGCATACATTTCAGTCACATCATTTAGAAATGACAACGCTTTTTATAAATGGTACCTCCATTTTAGGACACAATAATGTTTGGGACATAGCAATGCTAGAAATATTAAAGCGGTAATACTGTATTTAGTGTTTTGTTGCATATGCTTTGCATGCAGTGATTGATTGAAAGGAATTCCTCTAGCTATGCTCTGCCAAGCCTCTATTCAGACATCTTCAGCTCCAGCATATTTTGGGGGCTTGTCCCTTTAAGTTTTCTCTTCAGAACAGGGAAGGCATCCCCAATTGGATTTAAATCAGGGAACTGCTTTGGCCATTCAAGAATGCAAATTTTTGTAGCTTTGACAAACTCCTGTGTTGCCTTAACATCATGTTTGGGATTATCAGAGGAAGCCTTAGGAGTGTGCGGGGCCTAGGGTTGACCAACTCCATGCAAGGCCAGCAAATGCTGTTAACAGTATGTGCAGACTGAATAAATTAATGAAAATAATGTTTAATAATAAATTAATAAAAATAATGTTAACATACACCTGATTTTCTCATGACAGTATTCAGCTAAATTTTTGCAAGATAACATGCAGACTTTATCAAAATATAACAATATAATCTATTAAGAAAGTGCAATTCATAATTCATGACAATAGCACAACAGTGCGAAATACAATGCAGTGTCATGTGGAAATTAGCAGGGCCTCTTCTAGAAAAGTACCCAAGTCTCGATATGCAGGATTTCACAGTCATAATTCACGTTGATGTCATGTCAGCCGGTTATCATTAGCGATACATGTTTTTGTGCATTAATATTTGGACTATGGAATGTTTTCAAAGATGTACATGTATGGAATTTGACCATGAAGAGGGATTTTTAAAAGGGTTCCTCTTAGAAGCATCTCAAATATATATATATACTCAGCAAAAAAAGAAATGTCCCCTGACTTTCAACTGTTTTTACTTTTCAGTAGACTTAATGTGTAAATATTTGTATGAACACTAAAAGAGTCAACACCATAAGACATAAACTAAAAATGTTTCACAATGTGTCCCTGAATGAAGGGAGGCTCAAAATCAAAAGTACCAGTCAGTATCTGGTGTGGCCACCAGCTGCTTGAAGTACTGCAGTGCATCTCCTCCTCATGGACTGGACCAGATTTGTCAGTTCTTGCTGTGAGATGTTACCCCACTCTTCCACCAAGGCACCTGCAAGTTCCTGGACATTTCTGGGGGGAATGGCCCTAGCCCTCACCCTGTGATCCAACAGATCCCAGACGTGCTCAATGGGATTGAGATCTGGGCTCTTCGCTGGCCATGGCAGAACACTGACATTGCTGTCATGCAGAAACTCACGCACTTTTTGCCACTCCTATCTGGTCCAGCGAAGGTGGGTTTGTGCCCATAGGCGGCGTTGTTGCTGGTGATGTCTGGTAAGGACCTGCCTTACAACAGGCCTGCAAGCCTTCAGTCCAGCCTCTCTCAGCCTATTGCGGACAGTCTGAGCACTGATGGAGGGATTGTGTGTTCCTGGTGTGATTCGGGCAGTTGTTGTGGCCATCCTGTACCTGTCACGCAGGTGTGATATTCGGATGTACCGATCCTGTGCAGGTGTTGTTACACGTGGTCTTCCACTGCGAGGATGATCAGCTGTCCTTCCTGTCTCCCTGTAGCGCTGTCTTAGGCGTCTCACAGTGTGGACATGGCAATTTATTGCCCTAGCCACATCAGCAGTCCTCATGCCTCCCTGCAGCATGCCTAATGCACGTTCACGCAGATGAGCAGGGACCCTGGGCATCTTTCTTTGGATGTTTTTCACAGTCGGTAGACAAGTCTCTTTAGTGTCCTGCGTTTTTAGAACTGTGACCTTAAATGCTTACTTTCTGTAAGCTGTTAAGGTCTTAACGACTATTCCACAGGTGCATGTTAATTAATTGATTATGGTTAATTGAACATGCATGGAAAACATTGTTTAAACAATTTACAATGAAGATCTGTAAAGTTATTTGGATTTTTAAAACATTATTGTTGAAATACACAGTCCTGAAAAAGGGACGTTTCTTTTTTTGCTGAGTATATATATATGTATATATATATACACAGGGGTCATCGGGTTACGACACAGTTCCGTTCCTATAACAGTGATGTAACCCGAATTTTGGTGTAAGTCGAAACACACTCCAGCCTAAGTCACTTACCTATCTTAACACATTTGCAAAATCATAATCTAGAACATAAAAACACAAAATCTAAGCCTGAGAAAAAAGAAAAGGACATAAATATACTATACTGTAGTAACATAAAAAATGAGTGTAAAAAAATCCTTACCTTTATTCCTTCTCATGTCTCAATTTTTTTAAGTTTTTATGGGAGTGAGTGTTGTAAACTCGAAACGTTGTATGTCGAAACGTTGTAACCCGAGGACCCCCTATATATATATATATAAATATATATATATATATATATATATACTGGGGAATATAACTTGACAAATCCGCTTGAACAGGACACACAGACCTCAAAAGTGGGTCTCCCTTGGGCACGGGGCCTGGGGCAGTCGCCCCACTTTTCACCCCAAACGCTGTTCTTGGGGATCATTATCTTAGGTTAGGTTGGGTTTAAGTAGACTTTGTTATTCCAGAGGGAAATTTGTTTGCCACAGGAAGGTACAAAAACAGAAGGCATTGTTACACAGATCCAACAGATAAACACACTACATTTCACAACCAATGTTATTTCATAAATGTACACTCTAGATTAGTACAAGAAAGAATAACGACTTTCAACAGTACACAAACTAATAATGCAAAATTTAACATTTAGCAGCACCCCTACAAGTAACAGAATTTAAAATCCTTATAGCCCTAGGAATAAAAGAGTTTTTGAACCTGTTGCTCTTTACCTTTGGAAACCTAAATCTGCAGCCTGATGGCAACAGCTGGAATTTAAAGAAAAGAGGATGGCTTCTGTCTGACAGAACTGAGTTGGCTTTCTTTCTAACCTGTTTGCAATACATTTCAGTGACAGAGGTTTGCTGTAATAATTTTACTGCTGATTTTTACAATTTTGTTAAGATGGTTTATGTTCTTATTGCCGAGGTTGCCAAACCAATGGATACAAGCAAATGTAGCCATGGATTCAAGAAAGTGTCATTGTTGTTTTGTCCAGTTGAGTTTACTAAGAAAGAAAAGTCGTGAAAAGTTTGCCCAGAGGGGACTGGGCGGTCTCATGGTCTGGAATCCCTACAGATTTTATTTTTTTTTCTCCAGCCGTCTGCAGTTTTTATTTGTTTTTTCTTTCCCCCCTGGCCATTGGACCTTAGTCTTATTCGATGTTAATTAATGTTGATTTATTTTGTTTTCTTATTGTGTCTTTTATTTTTCTATTCTTTATTATGTAAAGCACTTTGAGCTACTGTTTGTATGAAAATGTGCTATATAAATAAATGTTGTTGTTGTTGTTGTTGTGACTACCCCTTTTTACAGACTTGCGCTGTGTTAAGATCAAAGTTTGTTATCAATGATTGTTCCCATATATTTGTAATGCTGGGCCATCTGCACTGTTTTCCCTTTAATTAAAGTTGAGACAGTGGAGAGCACCTGAAGTCTAACACCATATCTTTTGTCTTAGAAATATTTAGTTGCAAATTGGAGCAATCACACCATTGTACAAGCTAATCTTGTAAAAGACTCACCATGACAGAGTCATCTGCAGATTTCAGGATATTGCAATCCTTGTGTTAACTCCTGCAGTCAATCTGTATATAAGATAAACAAAAGAGGAAAGGCAGCAACCTTGCGGAGTACCCACAGATGTACTTAGACGATCAGAGAAACGGCCATTGACACTCACTCTTTGTGTTGTTTGTTAAAAAGTCCAAAAAGCACCACAGCAAATTAGGGTCCAAACACAATTGATCAATCAGTTTCTCAACTAAAATTTGGGGTTGGATCGTAAAAGCTGATGAAAAGTCTGCAAACAGCAATCTTGCGTGGTGTTTTGATCCTTCCCAGTGCTCATACAATAAATTCAAAAGTGTTGCTGTGGTGTCCTGCACACTCCTCTTTGCTCTGTATGCAAACTGGTGAGGATCCACAAGAGCTTCCATTTTGTTAAGCAGTTATCTCTTCATTAAGTTCTTAAAGGATTTCATGATATGAGAAGTTAATGCCACTGGTCTAAAGTCACTTAATGTTATAATGTGTGCAGTTTTTGCCAATGGAATATCAATTGCCTGTTTCTGTAGGCTGGACATTTCAGATATGCAGTGGAATATTGGAGAGAGCTCCTCTATACGGAAGTGAAGCAGACTTATTATGTCTGAACCCAAGCCTTTTTTGATTTTTATTTGTTTAAGAACCATTTCTGACATCATTCTGGTCAAAGAAGAGCTGACTCCTGGCTCCAGTCCTCAGTCTGCTCTTTTGCTGACTTACTTCTGAAGCAAAATCCTGTGTTTCAAAACTTGAATAAAACTCCTTCAAGTTTTGTGCCAAATGACAGTCAGTTTTACCTGCTGCCGTTCAGCTCGATTGTTACTTTTTCTAGGAAAGCCAGCTATCATCTTCATGCGATTCCAAGATGAGCAAAGATTAACAGTCCACCGTTCATTCTCTATTCTGTCCTCAAGCTTCAGCTTTGCCTGCTTTATTTTACGTTTAGCCTCCTTCTGTAATTCCTTCTATTCCTTTAATGTTCTATGTTGAAATGCCCTATTTTTTTCAGGTTATCAATTGCTTTAGATTTCTGGTAATCCACAACTTCTTGTTAGGGTATATTATGGTGTCCTCACAGAATTGTTTGGAACAGCTTACAGTGTCTGTCAGTTCATTAATGTCAGCATGGGATTTTTCCAACACTGACCAGTCAGTGCTTTCAAAATAGTCACACAGGCACTCAACAGAGTCCTTGTCCCAGACTTTAATTTGCTTGCTTTCTGGCTTTTCTCTCTTAAAGATGACTTTATAGATTGGAAAAAGCTGGAGACAGTAATGGCAATTTTGCTCTCGATTCATAAGCTCTTTTGATATTTCTGTAGCACTGATCAAGCACTCAGTTGTGATGAGTTAAACAAGTGACATGTTGGCAAAAAAAATGAAGTGTTTTGGTCACTGCACACTGGTTAAAATCTAACAAAATAATATTTGGAGAGTCGGGAGACAGGGATTCAAGCCTGTTGGATGAAATGCTGTCCAATGAATTTGGAGACATTTACTGGAACTTGATATGATGTTTCTTTACACCTCAGAATTCATTGTGCAACCTCTGAAAGCAGTTACATCATTAATGAAGATAAATGTGCCAGTACCGGTGGCAGCCATACACACCCATGCCATAACACTCCCTACCACCATGTTTAATAGATGAGGTGGTATACTTTGGACCTTGGGCTGTTCGTTTTTGTTTCTACACTTTGCTCTTGCTGTCACTCTGATACAGGTGTGTCTTTGTCTCATATGTCCACAAAACCTTTTTGAGAATTGTGATCTTTCGTTCTTATTGATATTCCAGACAGCTGATTTAGATAATCCTGAGTTTTACAGATGTCTCTCGTGGTTTTATTCTTAGTTTTCAGCCTCATAATGGTTTCTTTGACTCAGCACAGTTCTTATCCTCATGTTGAGCAATGGCAACTGCAGACTCCAAAGTGTAGAAGCAAGCCTAGGTATCTTATGACTGCACTAATGAAGCAATGAAACACACCCGAGTAATCACAAATGCATGTGACTTCATTTTTCCAAATCATTATGGTGCCCTGAATTAGGCAGGTAGAAAAAGTGTTGTCATGTCTACATGGTGTGTATGAAATGTTTAGAAATGTCCCTAAAGTAAAGTCTGTAATGTATACTTTAATCACGTCTGAATAGTTTGATTTGTAATTTTAAACTGTGGAGCATAAGGTTAAATTAAGGAAAAATGTGTCTTTGTCTCAAACATTATGGAGGGTACTGTATGTACCAAAATTAAAACACTAACCAAACTTGTACTCAAAAATTAAAGCTAAAATTCGAATGTTCTAACCACGAAAGCAAACTCTTTCAAGACATCTCCAAAATCTTTGACAGCCTGGAAGCTGGTCATAATAGCACAGCACCAGAGTAAGAGAATTACAGGCATCCTAAAATGGAGGACTTGTCAAAGTCACAATGTTGTTGTGGATCAATAAAAATAAGATATGAAAAAAAAAATATGAATGCTTTTAAAGCAAAACCAAAAGCAAAAAATAACCCTAGAATAATTTTCTCCATTCGTCAAACCATTAAATGGACCAAATTAAATACAATGAAGGACAATTCAAAGTAAAACAAACACGGTGGACAATAATAGCAGCTGGAAGTGAATCACTCTTGGACTGTGCTCACACACACACAAACGCACACCCACACACACACACACGCACACACAAACGCACACACACACACACACACACATCATATGTAAACGTAGACATTCTCACTGCATAACCATCATGATGTAAAGCTAAGCCATCTTGTAAAGCCTTGTGGTTCTCATCGTTTTGTCCCTCCATTTAATGATGTGGCTTCAAGGAATGTGAATTGCTTTAGAGCAGCAAGAAGACATAAGTGCTTGTCAAGTAATTTACCAGAATTGATTTTCTGGGAGCATGAATGGAGTTATAATATTTTACTGTACATTAAAGATGATTTTTGTGGTTTAAGGATGTCTTGTGGCTTTAATGAAAATCATGGTGTGTTCCTAAGTATATCTTTTATGTTTTTGTCTGTAAAAATACTATTGCATGTAATAAAGATGCAAAGCTATAAAATCCCAAGTGTCTCATTTATTTGCTTTTTAAGAGATCAAATCATTTTTTTATAGAGTTTTCAAAAAAGTGTATGACATCCAAAAGCTTTTTTTTTTTCTCAGTTCTGCACTACTGCTTGTCTCGGACTCTACTTTTATGTCTAAACGTGAAATATTGTCTGTAATTTTCAGAGCAGCCACTGGGCCTTGGTTTTGAGTAATAATCTTCACAGGTTTTGTGTCGTCTCCATTTTTTTTTAATCAATTTTCAATAAAGCCAACCCATTGCAAGTAATGCCTTTATTTGGAATCTTTTCTTGATTTTTCTTCTTTTGGAACATTAATCTTTGTAATATTAAGCCACTTTATAACAATTCTGAATTATTTATTCATTCATTTAGCACAATGCTCATTCTGATCAAGGGTTATGAGGAGCCAGAGCCATTGCTGTTGTGCGATGTACCAACCTGCAAGACACCAGTCCATGGCAGGGCACAGTTTCACGTACCCACTCATGCACATGGGTTTAGGGTCTCCAACTAACCTAACCTGTTCATGTTGTATAGCGGGGTTCAAGGCAATGTGTGATTTTTAAACAAATAAAAACGGTGAGGCTCAGGCTCCATGGGTGTGCATGCTCATATGACCCTGGACATTTAATGGGGTGATTTGGGCTGATTGCGCTTGCATCTGAGTGACCCATTGGTTCCAACTGCGGGTCATAATTGAGACACCGCGCTCACAGATGGATGAAAGAGAAGTCTGGTCAGGAAACAAGAGAGAAAGTTGGCAGGAGCAAAGAGGAGCCAGTGTGATAGAGTGGTGGCAGGCAGCCAGGAAGAGAGAGGCCCATGGCTGATTCAAGACGGAGATAGCAGGAGTGACCCAGTGCTCAAAGTGAGTTCTCATGTAAAGCAGAGAAGTGGCACCAGGAGAGGAAGTAGCGAGGCTCAGTGAGGCACCATGTTGGGAGCCTGGGGTGGTAGCAGGGTCCCGAGTCTGGATTTTAAAGGTTGGCTCTGCCTATCAGAATGACATCTCCTCTGTCTGCAAGATCCCATCTGGGGTAAGCTGAGGAGACATTTATTTTAGAAAGGTACACTGTGGCTTGTGTTTATGTCTAATGGATGGACAGATTCCTGCATGCGTGATTTTTAACTTCAATATTATCAATAATTATTTGACTTTTAACCTCCACAAAGATGCTTTTATTGGATTGATTATCTATTGATTGAAGACTCTTTTGCACCAAGCTTTAATTTGGAATATTCTTTGCTTTAATAAAAGCACTTTTTTCACCACCCTCTTGCTGACTGACGGTGTCCTCATTTGCCCAGGCTCATCATGGTTTATATTATCAATGGTTTCAAGGGTGAGAGCTGACAGGGACTGTGGAACCAACCCAGACCATCAAAGCACATCTTTAAAACGCGGGTAGAAACCGGAGTACAAAAAACAAAACCAAATAAACACCTTATGAATGCTTAAGTGTAACCCTCACATCCAGAAGAATGGCAAGAGATGAAAATGTAGAAAAATAATGCTTTTATTTAATAACTAGCTGTGCTAACCATTTAAGACAGGTTAAAACCCAAGTATTCAAAATTGACATCAGTGCTGAAAGTTATCAGTGCACCATGCACTGCATATGTGTCTACTATATAATGTTTGGTATGGTATTTTTAAAAGCAGTCTTAATGTTTATGATGTAAATAATGATTTACAAAGCAATACATAGCAGACGGTATACATTAAACAATAAAGCTTTAAAAGACACTTACAAGGCGAGTGATTTCCATGGTCAGATCATGACAAAGACCTGTAAGATAGACGTTCAAATTGCTGCATATCACAACTAACCAGACTCAGGGGTTTATATACCCTAAAGATATGTTTCGGACTTGATCAATAAAGGGGTACCTACATGAGACGCATGGGGTGCATTGTATTTAAATGTTTATTATGGGACCTATGTGCTTTACGTGAGTTTCATAGACATTTATAACACCACTATGAGTGTGGGATGTGACTGACAGGTGTGTTACTAAATGACAAGACAAAGGGGGAGCACAGTTCCACAAATAACAGAAACAGTTAACAGCATATAATTCTTTTTATAATAAAAGTTCTTTGCATTTATATAGTGCTTTTCTCACTACTCAAAGCGCTCAGCAATTGCAGGTTTAGGGCCTTGCTCAAGGGCCCAACAGAGCAGAGTTCCTATTGGCATTTACGGGATTCGAACCGGCAACCTTCTGAATGCCACTACAGATCCCTAGCCTCAGAGCCACCACTCCACCCTGGTACATATGGGGCAGAACACTTTTCCTTTTATTAAAGTGGACTAGCAGAATACCCGCGCTTCGCAGCGGAGAAGTAGTGTGTTAAAGAAGTTATGAAAAAGAAAAGGAAATATTTTAAAAATAACGTAACATGATTGTTAATGTAATTGTTTTGTCATTGATATGAGTGTTGTTGTCATCTCTCTCTCTCTCTCTCTCTCTCTCTATCTATCTATATATATATATATATATATATATATATATATATATATATAT
>JANRMT010028174.1:153653168-153673568 GCA_026402145.1 Polypterus bichir lapradei
ATCGAGCCCGCGTGCTATTGTGGTTTTGCTTGTGTGCTTCAGTAAGTTACCGTCCCCTCGCTCTTACTTTTTTACCGTTCATCTAATGAATACACTGAGTATGGCTTTACCAAAACAATCATTGATCGCGAATAAAGCATCCATTATTCATGAAGCTTCAATAGGTGAATAGGTGATCTGTCTTTCTGCGTTAACCGCATGCGTTTTCATACGTCTCAAACTAAGGTGATGCGAGGTTAAAATAAATCGAGAAGCGCGCGTACATACTTAGTGCATCCCCTCTCGGGAATCGAACCTCGGACGTGGGCGCTACAGGTGAATGCTTTACCATCGCGCCACTGCGTGTGGTTTATCTATTCAAGCGTAGCAGTGTAATTAGGTTTTTGTTCAGCACTCTTTGGAACTGTTACTTTTTGTCTGCGCACTGCGTCAGTTCACGTGAGCCGCTGAATATGGTTTTATATGTCACTCGTTCGCTTCTAATTGTTTCGCTGCCTTCTTAATTATATAATGCATGTTTTCTAAAGCGCGTTTTGTAGCTCTTCCTGGCTTTCTACGTAATGCGTGATTACGTGAGAGGCGTGATGATGTCATACGAAACTCCGCCCCTCCAGCTCAACTCCATTACAGTAAATGGAGAAAAACAACTTCCAGTTATGACCATTACGCGTAGAATTTAGAAATGAAACCTGCCCAACTTTTGTAAGGAAGCTGTAAGGAATGAGCCTGCCAAATTTCAGCCTTCTACCTACACGGGAAGTTGGAGAATTAGTGATGAGTCAGTCAGTCAGTCAGTCAGTCAGTCAGTGAGTGAGTGAGTCAGTGAGGGCTTTGCCGTTTATTAGTATAGATTAAGGGATGGCTTGAGGGACAGAACAAAATAGTAAATCAACTAAGGTAAAACAATTATGTAGTCACTCTTGGCCTAACTAAACAGGTTTTATTTCTCTCATCTAACAGTTTGAGAGCAAACTCATCTCATGTATTTCTCACTCTTTCTCTTGCTCTCTGTCTATTTCACATTCTCTCACCATTTGAGTTTTTCCCAACAATTTTCCTCCCAGATCTACAATCAGTGGTGATCACATCTGCCCAGGTCCCAAAATCTCTTTTGGTGGTCTGAAATATCCTCCTGTTGCTTCAAGGATTCTTATACCAGCCCCAGGTGTCACTGCACTCCTGTATCTTGTGTTTCCATCCTTCCATCCATTATCCAACCCGCCATATCCTAACACAGGGTCACAGGAGTCTGCTGGCAACCAATCCCAGCCAACACAGGGCGCAAGGCAGGGCGCCAGCCCACCGCAGGGCACACACACACACACACACACCCTAGGGACAATTTAGGATCACCAATTCACCTAACCTGTATGTCTTTGGACTGTGGGAGGAAACCCACAGTGCATGCAAATTCCTTCAGGGAGGACCCAGGAAGTGAACCCAGGTCTCCCTACTGTGAAGCAGCAGCGCTACCATGTTGCACCCTTGCATTTCCTCAAATTGCTAAGTGTCCATAACGGTGACTCTGCTACTGCTCTTTCCTCCAGTAGCTGTGTGCCGTCTATTGACCAGAAGGTATTGCCATCCTTAGAAGGTCAGATACATCTGACAATGGCTGCTTCATTCACCAGCTGGTACTCTGTGGGAAACTATCCATCTTCTACCCAAATTTCACATCTATTTTTTTTCTCTTAAATTGGTGCCACTACCAAGTGGCTCTAGAGAGCACCTGATACCACCATGGCTGGCAGTCCCTCTTTTGTTTAACTGGCACTATAACATGTCTTGCCTATCTGTCGCTTAACTTCAGATCCTTGCTTGATTTCCTCTCAGTGTCTGTTACCTTTTCTGGCCAACAATCCAACTTTCTGCTGTCCCTACCATTGTAAAGGGGCTTATGGCCCTAGAACCTATAAGGCTAATGACTAAGCCCCTGTTCTGTTCTGTTTTACTATACTCTTCAATCCATCTGTTTCTAGAGCAGCTTAACTTTGTTCATGATGAAAGGGTCTATTTCAGCACCATTAGGTGCATGATAAGAACCAGGCTTTACAGGGCATCAACCATGCACACCATCACATGCAATCAAACAGGTTCAATTCAGAATCATCATTTACCATAATATATACATTGGGTCTTTAGAATGTGGGGAAAAAACAAGTAACTGTGATGAGAACATACAAACTACACACAGGCTGTGGCACAGCCAGGATTCAGACCCAGGACAATGGAGGTGACCAGTTTGCTTCCATGAATTCTCATATGTATAATTGCACCAGAAAAAATAAAAAACAGCGTCTTAATTTTAATCAGAGTCTTTAACTTGCATGATTGTTATGAGAATACTAAGGTATTAAGTAAATCTGATATTTTATTTATGATAAAAGCAAAATGTGGTGTCTCTAAAACTGGTCTGGCATGAGCAAGTGTGTAGTGGATAGGCATTCAACTTAATGCAACTCCATCTTTTCATGACCTTATAATGGAAAAATAGCCTGAAAAATTAATATAATGCAGTAGAAACAATGATTATAACTTTGAATGAATGAATTTGAATAATCGAAAATATAATTTCATACTGTATATGGAAAACATTGCAAAAAAAATGTACAATCTCTAAACTGGACTATCTTTAACCTTAAATAAACATAATCAGTTCACTAATATTGTTATTTTCCCCCGAACTATCACATTATGCATGTTTATAACCTCCCTTAAGAAAGATCTTCTCATGTTTACATTGATATACAGAGATATGAATTCCAGTGTTTATTTATATCCATAGGCCTAGATAATCAGGGGCCAGGGGCTGTGTTCCTGGCCTTCCCAAAGTTTAACTTGAAATGCTGCCTACAATAGGATAAGTTATCTGCAGGCTAATTAAATAAAATAAGGGGAAAAAACTTTTTTTAAAAATATGCCCTTTCCCAAAATTTGAAAGTCTCCATGATTATTTAAAACGTAACAAGCTACAGATGTCCAAAAATCAGAATGTCAGGTAAGGTTGGTACGGCATTAAATAAAAAATAACATCATTCATTTTTAAATAACAATGAGGAAGACGTAAGAAAACGGACCATTGTCAAAGAAGACTGACACGCCACCAAAAAAAGGAAGGTGCAGTTACTTTAATAAACAGTTTAAGAAAAGTATTCACCTCCCCTTGAAGGTTTTCACTTTTTATTACTATACAACATTGAATCGCAGTGGATTTTGTTTTGTTTTTCTTGACACTGATCAACTGAAAAAAACTCTGTAATGTCAAAATGAATACAGTCCACTGCAAAGTAGTTTAAATAATGAATCGATCACATAAGTATTCACCTCCTTCAAGTCAGTATTTAGTAGATGTACCTTTGGCGTGACAGCCTTGAGTCCGTGTGCTCAGGTCTGTATTAGCTTTGCACATCTGGACACTGCCATTTCCCCACATTCTTATTTGTAAAATCGCTCAAGCTCTGTCAGCTTGCATGTGGATTGTGAGAGCACAGCTTTTCTCCAATCCAGCCTCAAGTTTTCAATTAGGTGGAGATCTGCACTCTGACTCGGCTACTCCAGGACATTAACATTGTTATTTTTAAGCTATTCCTGTGTATCTTTACTTGCAATCATTCTCTTTCTGGAAAACATATTTTCTCATTAGGCAGGGGATATTTGCAGACTGCATCAGGTTTTCCTCCAAGATTTCACTGCATTTTACACTCTATCTTTATAAGCCTTCCAGGGTCTGCTGCAGAGAAGCATCCCCATAGCACAATGCTATAACCACCATCCTTTATGATAGGGATGCTGTGGTTTTGATAATGTGCAGTGTTCAAACATGGTGTTTACTCTGTTGGCCAAAAAGCTCAGTTTTGGCTTAATCAGACCATGGAACCTTCTTCCATCTGACATCAGCGTCTCCCATATGCCTTCCAGTAAATTCTAGCTGAAACGTCCTGGGCAATTTTGTAGCAGTGCCTTTCTGTTTGAGGCTGCGAACTGGTTGAGCACCCGGGCAACAGTTAGTGTATTTGCATTTTCTCCAGTTTCAGACATGATTACAAAGGAGACATACAAGCACTAGAGAAAGTCCAGAAGAGAGCAGTTAGACCAATTCTGTGACTAAGAGGTATGAGCTAAAACAGCCCCTTGACTCCAGACAGATGATCTCCATTGAAACAAATTATCGGCAGCAGCATTGATGATTTAGGTGTGTCATAATAAAGGGGCTAAATACTTATGTGATCAGTTACTTTGTGTTTTATATTTGCATTAACGTAAACCACTTTGTTTTCACCTTGAGTCCTTTTCTGTTGATCAATTTCAAAAAAGCCAAATTAAGCTCAATGTTGTATAGCAATTATACGTGAAATCTTCTAAGGTGTTACTTTTCAATGGTACTGTATATAAGTTTGTACAGCAAATGGAGTTATACAGTTGAGTCTCAGTGGATGATGTGACAAGAGTGTAAAATTTATCTCCAGAAAGCACTATCTGTTTAAATTAAAAATTATAATAATAAATCAGTTACTGCTTTGGTATTATTCTGTTATTTCCTTTATCTGTGTGCTAATTTGATTAAGGTAGACATCTGCTCATATTAATAGCAATAAATATCCTAAGATGTGCTTCCCAGACCACCAGATAATTGCATTCTTTACTTTAAAAAACACTGGTCTTTAAAATAAATTAATAATTGGGTCTAATTCACTTCATTTATTTATTTTCTTTACTGAAACATCATAGCAACATAATCTGTATATTTTTTGGTATAGCACATGCAGATAAAACATCAATATGAACACATAAACTTCACACTTAGAGATATTCATCAAATTATTGTAGCTAACCCTTAAAGTAAAATGTTTAGTTCATTCTCCTCACATTTTTAGCACTGTTATGAAATCTGGTAGTCAAGTGTCCATATTTATCAAGTATAGGTGCCGGTCATAAAATTAGAATATCATGACAAAGTTGATTTATTTCAGTAATTCCATTCAAAAAGTGAAACTTGTATATTAGATTCATTAATTACACACAGACTGATGTATTTCAAATGTTTATTTCTTTTAATTTTCATGATTATAACTGACAACTAATGAAAGTCCCAAATTCAGTATCTCGGAAAATGAGAATATTGTGGAAAGGTTCAATATTGAAGACATCTGATGCCACACTCTAATCAGCTAATTAACTCAAAACACCTGTAAAAGCCTTTAAATGGTCTCTCAGTCTAGTTCTGTAGGCTACACAATCATGGGGAAGACTGCTGACTTGACAGTTGTCCAAAAGACGACCATTGACACCTTGCACAAGGAGGGTAAGACACAAAAGGTCATTGCTAAAGAGGCTGGCTGTTCACAGAGCTCTGTGTCCAAGCACATTAATAGAGAGGCAAAGGGAAGGAGAAGATGTGGTAGAAAAAAGTGTACAAGCAATAGGGATAACTGCACCCTGGAGAGGATTGTGAAACAAAACCCATTCAAAACTGTGGGGGAGATTCACAAAGAGTGGACTGCAGCTGGAGTCAGTGCTTCAAGAACCACCAAGCACAGACGTGTGCAAGACATGGGTTTCAGCTGTTGCATTCCTTGTGTCAAGCCACTCTTGAACAAGAGACAGCGTCAGAAGCGTCTCGCCTGGGCTAAAGACAAACTTGAAGTCACAAGTTATGTTCTCTGATGAAAGTAAATTTAGCATTTTCTTTGGAAATCAAGGTCCCAGAGTCTGGAGGAAGAGAGGAGAGGCACAGAATCCACGTTGCTTGAGGTCCAGTGTAAAGTTTCCAGAGTCAGTGATGGTTTGGGGTGCCATGTCATCTGCTGGTGTTGGTCCATTGTGTTTTCTGAGGTCCAAGGTCAACGCAGCCGTCTACCAGGAAGTTTTAGAGCACTTCATGCTTCCTGCTGCTGACAAACTTTATGGAGATGCAGATTTCATTTTCCAACAGGACCTGGCACCTGCACACTGTGCCAAAGCTACCAGTACCTGGTTTAAGGACCATGGTATCCCTGTTCTTGATTGGCCAGCAAACTCGTCTGACCTTAACCCCATAGAAAATCTATGGGGTATTGTGAAGAGGAAGATGCAATACGCCAGACCCAACAATTCAGAAAAGCTGAAGGCCACTGTCAGAGCAACATGGGCTCTCATAACACCTGAGCAGTGCCACAGACTGATCGACTCCATGCCACGCAGCATTGCTGCAGTAATCCAGGCCAAAGGAGCCCCAACTAAATAATGAGTGCTGTACATGCTCATACTTTTCATGTTCATACCTTTCAGTTGGCCAACATTTCTAAAACTCCTTTTTTTGCATTGGTCTTAATTGATATTCTAATTTTCCGAGATACTGAATTTGGGACTTTCATTAGTTGTCAGTTATAATCATCAAAATTAAAAGAAATAAACATTTGAAATACATCAGTCTGTGTGTAATGAATGAATCTAATATACAAGTTTCACTTTTTGAAGGGAATTACTGAAATAAATCAACTTTGTCATGATATTCTAATTTTATGAAAAATCTCAGAGTAACACAAATTTGGTCTTACTGTTTGAAGTATAACTAAAAGCATTTTAGCAGTTTTCCATCCATCCATCCATCATCCAACCCGCTATATTCTAATTACAGGGTCACGGGGGTCTGCTGGAGCCATTCTCAGCCAACACAGGGAGCAAGGCAGGAAACAAACCCCAAGTAGGGCGCCAGCCCACACTAGGGCCAATTTAGGATCACCAATGCACCTAACCTACATGTCTTTGGACTGTGGGAGGAAACCAGAGTACCCGGAGGAAACCCACGCAGACACGGGGAGAACATGCAAACTCCACGCAGAGTGGACCCGGGAAGCAGCAGCGCTACCCATTGCACCACCATGCTGCCCAGCAGTTTTCCTAACTTAGGAAATAACCCTTAACTTCATCAGGATTTAGGAGAGCTTGTGAGCTGTCCTAACTTGCTAAGATCTGCCAGAAGGTGGCATTCAGATAGAAATTGCACACATATTCCAGGAAGATGGAATGTTTATGAAATGCTGGACTACAATAAACTCATAAACAGATATTGATTTGACAGAGATCGAGTAATATTAGTAACATGTCTTGAATGTCACCTGACTGCTCAATCTATGCGAAAAAGCCATATGCGCTGTCAGCAGAAATGAATGTGTGGATGAGCACACATTTGGAAATTACAATCGATATCACAGTATCAACATAGTATCAGGTGGTCATGGATTCAAACTGTATTGTAATGATGGTGGAGATGGAAAAACACACCAAATGACAGTGAAGACAAATAGCGGACTTGAATGATCCACAGTTGGACTTTCATAAGAATTCCCCTCCCACTGTTATGGCCATGGGAAACACTTCATAAAGTAATAGTTACTGAAACTAGCCACAATTATTCTTACACTCTTTCTGAAGTCACATTTTCTTTCCCATTGTTCCCGATTGTCTTCTAGAATCTCATGCCATGTCTCTCAATGTGATTCCCCCTTTTCTACAGCAAGGCTCTATTTATCGAATGCCCCAGGAGTCTCTGCCACCCTTCTGGTACTGTCCCAAACTGGTAAAGTGCAACACGAATATTCAGTGTAGCTGTGTGCCATTTTGCTGTCAATCACCCATCCAGCCCTGCCTATTTTCATAGTAGCATGCTGCCTGCTACAGTATTATTCTTGAGGTTATGAAGTGGCAGCAATTACCTTATTATGTTTTCCTTCTTCTTTTTCTTCTCTTCCTAGTATTTTGGATATTATTGTTATCTTTGAAATGAAGCCTTAGCATTAGTGGTGGAAAACTAGAAAGCATCATCATGGTTTCGAAGAAAACTACAAAATTCCTTCATGAGTGTCATTTTGTGGCTTGAGGTGCTGTATTATCATTCATTCTCAAATGTGAACTCCTACTCTTGGCTGGAAGCAGGTGTAGGATGCTTCATAACAACATCTCATAACCAGCTCTGGGATAGGACAAATTATTAGCCTAATTTGACTTTTAGCACAGTTCTGGGATGCTTGATAAATACAGGCACTGGACTTTGACTCAACCAGTCCTACAAAAACTGATCTTTTTATTTTTTTCAGCTGTAGGTTTGCTGGTGTGTTTTCGATCATTTTCTTATTGTTTAAGAATGTTCAAGAGAGACAGAGAGGAGAAGGAATGTCTAATTTAAAGGGCAAACCCAAAAGAGTAGTAAAAATGAAAGCAAAGGTCCATTAACATGATCATCAAGTACAAAGAGTGATCAGCAAAATAGGTAAGTTTCAATTCACATACAGTTTCGCAAATCTCACGCTAAAATTAGTTTTGTAGGCAATTTTACAATTGTGAAACACAAACCTCACTAAATAGAGATTTGGAGGGTATTAATGATTTTTCAGGGTGGAAAACAAGGAAAATTGCTCCTTAAACTCTAAGTCACACTTCCACGTTTACCTGCGTCCTTTTCTCCAGCTATGCAATGCATGCACTCTGTTGCACACCTGTCACATTAATTCTATATATGCTTCTCTTTCACATCATGGTGGAGGTGCAGTGTGTTTTTTAAAATTTGAACAAACTGCATATATACCAAACAGTTTATACAGTGCAGTGAGGCATAAGGCTTGCAACTTCTCAATATATTGCACAATGCTACATTTTGATGTATATTGTTACTTCCTGAATTTTCAGCATGCACATAAGCTGGAAACCTAAAGCTTCATGGGAGTCACTTTTTGAAGTGAAGACAGGACTTCTGACCAATGAAGAAGGGAGAGAGGTGGGTCTTCCATTTAAAAAATTCAATTTCCATGATGCTTAAAGTCTCCTGTTTATGTGTGCTGCTAATTCAGGAAGTAACCGTGCAATAGTATTTTAGCAAAAAAAACATGTGTTTTGCTCATTTTAGGCATAATGACAGGATAACAGACATGTGGATTATGCAACATGAGTAACTTGATATTATTTTAGTTTCTTTTTTCCATGCATGTTCCATGTATGCTGTTGTACAATACTGGCCACCATTGAGTTCTGTTATGTCATAATTGGGTTTTCTCTTCATTCTGCATGAAAACATGAGATTCAAAATTTTTCTTGGCTACTTCTACATAGAACATGGGATAAGTAACACATTAAGAAATATCATTTTTGGGTGGCATATTCCTTTAGACAGTTTCATACATTGAACTTTGTGAGACGCATTGGGATGGCATGTCTTATTCTATGACTAATTTGAGGGGTGTACAGGGAACATCATAGAAGAAAAAGACCTGGATGATGACCAGTGAGCTTACCTCTTCCAGTTTAATGCTTTAAATACTCCCTGATACCGGTAGTACTTATCATTAGCCACTGAGATGCAGGAGCACCAGTGACCCTACACTTTGTTTGTACTCTGTAACTCTCTTGTGTTGCTTGTTTGTTCTTGTTATTACAAATATAAATAAAATATTTAAAAATACCAATAGGTTCCAGTGCTTTCAAAATATATCTCCACAGAAGGAGATGCACAAATGTAACTAATGTAGGTGGCACATGGGATGGACGGGCATCCCGGTGGGGAGTTGGGAAGATACCTTACCTGGACGGGAAGCCCCAAGTGTATAGAAAGGCATCTCGGCCAAAAGAGGTAACGATGTCATAGGCGGTCAAAGCTCCCAAATGGATGGATGGACATCCCAACCAATAGAGAAGATGGTTCCTTACCTGGCGGGAACCCCAGATAAATGGACAGGTGTGCCGACCAAAAATATGTGTAGCACCATCCCTGGCTCCTCGATACCAGCAACCACTCGGGAACTAGCAAAAAATGACAGGAATTGTAGTCCAGCAGCACAGCCCTGCTGGGATCCATGGGTGCCGCAAGAGGGTGCTGCAGGGAGATATACTCACTACTATGCGGGACTTCCATGTGACCCAGAAGTGCTTCCAGCAGGCAATAGCCCTGGCACCAAAAGTCCTCAATAAAATGGTCCGCACTGCTTTGTCCAGGGGAGTTGGAGCTAGAAGGAAGGAAGGCAACGCTTGTCTGAAGGAGAGCAGTGCAGTGGCGAAAGAGAGAGGAAGGTGAGACAAGTTGCATTTTATTTGCTTGTGTAAACAAGATATTTGTATATTAAACACCCTTTATTTGAACTTGAGACTGTCTTGTGTGCTCGTGTTTGGGGTTCCCTGGTGCCACTTGCTTTAACACTAGAAAAGACTTCTATAGGTAGCACCAGAATGATGTTTTGTGCAATCAGAACATGGCAGTTCTCACAAGTTTAATACCTATTTGAAAATAAACTGCTTATTAGTGTAAAAATGAAAAATGGTATGTCTTAATTCATGTAGTCTCTGATTTACAATGTCATTAAATATAAATAGTGATTAGGGAATATCAACTTAATGTAGCTATAGGAAGAGCACAAAAGCAAACTGTTTTAAACCTTCAGTGTGTCCACACCCTTGTAATAGAAGGGGAGTGTTTTAATGCAAAAGAATGGTTATGTAGTCATATGATCTCACCAGCCATTTTAACCGCAAGCAAAATACGATCATCAACTCTTTTATTTTATGTAAATTTTATTAAGATTAAAATCACATTATATTAAACAAAACTGCTGAGCTTTTCAGTAGGATATTCAAGGTCCATAGTAAAGTTTAATACATAAGAAGTTAGCTAAATGAATCTTAAAGTCAAGAACAAAACCAAATGAAAACCAAAGTCAATTCCTGTCTAATTTGTTCGTTTAAGTTCAAATCTCTTTTTAAGTTGTTTGTTTATTTCTTTAAAGTTGAGATGCTGTTGATTGTGCATGGCCATCTTTAACAACATGAAAATCATAACATCATGTCATATAATGTGTGATGCCCATGTGATGTGGTGTCTATATAAAAACAGACACAAAATTATTAAAAACAGACACAGCATGGGAATGAGATGATGCCTTCAAAATAACAATAAAAAATAATAAACTGTAGTAAAAACAAACAAGTACAGAGGCTAGAAATAAAATAGCACAGCCCTGACTAAACCACGATTCAATAAAAATTGCAGTCAGTACAACATTCCAGAAAATAATTATATATAAAACAAAATCAACATTTAACACCTCACTATTTAACTGTTTAGAGAGCCATGTAAATAAAAAAAATCTGTTATTAGATAATTCCATGTGATTATTAAAACATAAAAATGGAAGAGAGGCTATTTTAGAGCATCATCAATGAATTTTTGCCAAATACAGAAGAAACTTTCGCTACGTTTTTCGTAATTAATTTTTTTCTAGTGTTACACAAGTATGCTTTGGGGACAGCTTAAAGGCTCTGGTGGTGATATATCTAGACTGTGGCACTGTATTCTAACATCTCTCTCCACCCCTGCCCCACTATAGACCAGATGGTTGACAACCTCACCACCTCTGACATCACTTTCACTGTCCAATCATTTGCTGTGTGGCTGGCATTTAACCAAAAGTGTTGCCATCTTATATAGTCTAATCTGGGACTTGTGTCCTTTGTAATGTCCTTTTGCTGAAAAGCTGCATTTATTGTTTTGCCTTTACAGTATACGCCGTCGTGGTATCTCCCCAAATCTTTATCTCTGCCTTGTTCTCTTTTACACTAGTTTTAAATAATATAAGATCTTCTCCTTCTTTCGGCTGCTACTGTTAGGGGTCAGTCGCCACAGCGGATAATTTTGTTCCATATCTTCCTGTCCTCTACATCTTGCTCTTTCATACCCACCACCTGCATGTCCTCTCTCTCCGTAAACCTTCTCTTAGGCGTTACTCTTTTCCTCTTTCCTGGCAGCTCTATCTTTAACATCCTTTTGCCAATATACCCAACATCTCTCCTCTGCACATGTTCAAACCAATGCAATCTTGCCTCTCTGACTTTGTCTCCCAACTGTCCAACTTGAGCTGACCCTCTAATGTACTCATTTCTAATCCTGTTCATCCTCGTCACGCCCAATGCAAATCTTAGCATCTTTAACTCTGCCACCTCCAGCTCTGTCTCCTGCTTTCTGGTCAGTGCCACCGTCTCCAACCCATATAACATAGCTGCTCTCACTACCGTCCTGTAGACCTTCCCTTTCACATTTGCTGATATTTGTCTGTCACAAATTACTTCTGACACTCTTCTCCACCCATTTCACCCTGCCTGCACTCTCTTTTTCACCTCTCTTCCACAATCCCTGTTATACTGTACTGTAGTTTTAAATAATATAAGATATCACCTACTAATTATAGAGGTGTGGGCTATCCATCCATTTTCCAACCCGCTATATCCTAACACAGGGTCACGGGGGTCTGCTAGAGCCAGTCCCAGCCAGGGCGCAATGCAGGAACAAATCCCAGGCAGGGTGCCAACCCACCGTAGGGCACACACACACACCAAGCACACACTAGGGACAATTTAAGATCGCCAATGCACCTAACCTGCATGTCTTTGGACTGTGGGAGGAAACTGGAGCACCTGGAGAAAACCCATGCATACACGAGCAGAACATGCAAACTCTATGCAGGGAGGACCCGGGAAGTGAACCAATGTCTCCTAACTGCAAGACAGCAGCGCTACCACTGTGCCACCGTGCCACCCCGGTGTGGGTTAGGATTCTTATATATAAATCAACATGTGAGCAATGAAGTTGCTTATCACCACATCCGGTGTTACTCCAAATAATGCTATGAGGAGATCAGGAATAATTGTGAGTCCAACACTGTCTGATAAATAAACAAAACAGAAGTTTTTCTTATTTGAGGTTTAGAAATTGTGAAGTTCCTTTATTATGTATTGCAATGTATTTTTTCATTTGTGCAAACTCCTGCATTGTTTGTTTGTTTTGTTCTTTTTTCTGTTTATATTGGCTTCGGCACTAGGGGTTAGTTATTCTAGGCAGGTGCTCACATTGCTTGGACAGGTTCAAGGGTGTGAAACAAGCTTTTGCCAGCTTAATGTATGACCATGAAACTGAGCTTTTGTTTTTGGTTTATTTTAGGGATTATTAGAATGTTTGGGCTATGTGTAGTTTCATTGATTTTTGTTTCTCTTTCTCTCTGTCCCTATCAAAATCTAGGCATTTAAGCATCCCTTTTTTTGTAATATGAAAACTGGCTGTGCAACGTAACTGATGTTCCAATCTTCTTTGTCTCTCTGCATATATTTTCCTCCAGGAACTCCAATCTTCCTACCACATCATAAAAAAAGACATAATAAATTAACTGGTCCCTCAAAAGCAGCCCTCTGTGTGCTTAGGCATGGATGTGCACATAAATGTGTTCTGGAATGAGCTGGCACCATATACTGATTCCTGTTTTACATCCCGTGCTGCTGATGAACCAGGTTAATATTGACTAGTCATGTAGAGTACTGTTTTGGATGAAGCAGGCTTTTCATTTGTAAATTATTCTAATCTAAGATGTTGATTTACATGTTTCAAAAAGGACAGGGTGTTAGAACATTAGAATAATCTAGATGAGAACAGGCTATTCAGGCAACAAAGCCTGCCAGTCCTATCCACTTAATTCTTCTAAAAAATATCAGGTCTACTTTTGAAAGTCCCTAAAGTGTTATTGTCTAATACGCTACTTGGTGGCTTATTCCATGTGTCTATGGTTCTCTCTGTGAAGAAAAACGTCCTAATGTTTGTACGAATTTTACCCTTAACAAGTTTCCAACTGTGTCCCTGTGTTCTCACTGAACTCATTTTAAAGTAATAGTCTCGATCCACTGGACTAATTCCCTTCATAATTTTAAATGCTTCAGACAAACTCAAAGCAGACATTCCTTGTGTTTCATCAAAGCAAGCTGGAACCTAATATGTGGCCGACCAGGTACAATGAAGAAAATGAATCCCACACATGATTTGCTTGTCGAGGAGACAATTTACATACAGGAATGTCTGCTATTCTAGGATTTTTTAAAAAGCCTGTTATATACAAAATATAACCAGATATTCAGAAAATATCAGAATAACTGTTTTTGTTTAAACATCTGTAACAATGTGGAATTGTTATTATTTTGACAGTTTTGTGCTAAAAAGAAAACATAAAGCTATATTTGTTTATAATGGGAAAGACAGTAGCTACTGATACTGTTAAGCACTGATAGCTTGTGGCAACATTTGGTGGGAAAAACTCCATCACAAACAGGTTCAGTAAGATACAATTCTTTTTGATGTAATGTAATTCAGCTACTTTGACCAGCAGAGGGTATCTGGGAACTCATACGGCATAACCAAGCCTGAGTGAAACAGATGCAATTTCAGGAAGTGTGAATTACTGTTTAATATTGATCTGAACCTGCTTTAAAGTGGTGGCTGCTCCAGAAGCAGTGACAGAAATGGCTTACAAAATAGAAATATAATCACATAGCCATTAACTCTAACGTTTGATGGACGCTACACAAAATTGCTGCCTGCTAGAAGCTGGACTGTAATATTTGGAGTGAATTGTTTCCTCTACATTTCAAATTTTTGTTTATTTTGAAAAAACATTTAACCATTGGCACCATATACAGGGTTGCTTCATACTTGATTAAGCCCAGAAAGACTTTGGTCTTTTGCTACTCAGTGAGCATATTTATATGTGTATTGTTTTCACATTAATTATTATTTATACTTCATATTTATTTTGAATATGTAAACCATTTGGGATTTCTCAAACTGCACATGACCCTGTTAAAGCTTCTTACAATATTAATTGTGAAAAAAATTTCCTCCAATTTGCAAATACTGTCACAAGTGATTAAAAACCTTTATTAATGCATAAAAGTTGTGACTTCAGTGATGATGGGGTGAAACCAATGATGTATTCAATATTAGAAGCATGTTAAAATATCTACATCAGAATGAAAAAAATCAATAAAAAACAACATGACATTAGTTCAGTCTGAGTTTTCAAATCTGAATGAAATTTTTAAAGAGAGGTGTCATCTTTAGTTTGTGTGTCTGTGTGTGTTTTTATTGGTGACTTTACACATTCATGAACTTTATAACCGGCCTACAGATCCACCTTTATTACAGTATTGTACTGACCCTAGAAGAAACCACATGGGACCCCAAGTATGTCTTTTGTTGCTCTTGGGCGCCCATGTTTTAATAATCAGTTCTGACCTTACTGTGGCTTCCCTTTCATCAGCCCAATGTGAAGGTCTCAGGTACACCATAAAGGCAAGGAAAACAGAATGCCTATTGCCTGACTAGCAGCCATAGCTAACGTGGTTCTTCATTAATTTGGCCACCCAACTGTCACTCCCATCCTGCTGAATTACCCACATTCTTCAGCTGGTCATCCTTCTTTTGTTCCCAGGGCTTCTCCTTTTTAGCACTTATTTTGCCATCAATCTGACAGGCTGCTGTCCCAGATGCCTTAACCCTTCTTCAGCTAGATGATGGCAAAACCAGCCAGCATTAGAGTATTATTATCATAATTGTATCATTTTTTTTCGTGTCTACGCATATGAAATGCAAAGCACCTATTGCCATGGCTATGTCTGTCTGTCCATCCGTCCACATGAAACAACCTGACCTCCCTTGTAGCACATTACAGATTTTGAGATATCTTGAACAGATTGTGCTATGCACATTATATTTACAACAGCAAGGGGGAACCCCCATACCCAGATCCCAGTACAATATAAACTATGTATAATATCACAGTCAGTACTCTGACACTTAAGAATTTGTGTTAAATCTGAACAGCATTGCCAAGGTGACTAAGAAATACAGCTTTAATGATACCTTCTGCGTTTTTTGTCCACTTTTGCTTTTGTAAGAAGCTGTTCTAGGTGATGTGATTTACGCTGCTTCACTCTGTGGAGCTGCTGCAGCCATTTGCTCACTTCATCTTCATTCTCCTCTTCCTCATCTGAGCACTGTCCCTCAAAAATTTCCTTCCCACAATATTCACAGTCTGTTGGCATCAGAAGGATCACTCTACACTGTGCCTCTCTATGACTCATAATCTTCTATCCACTATAGGCATTGTTTCAAGGGCATGATGTGCTAATAAGCACCTTAGTATTTTTATTCTTATCTCTTCTCCCTCTAAAGTCATGAATGTCTACATAAAATGTAACAAAATAGAAATGCAGCTGTAATGAACATATATAGATACAAAGAAATCCTGAAAAAAGCATGTTTTGTGTGCTGTTTACAAACACACCAGTTAAAAATGTGCATGTAAAAATACTGACACTTTACTGCATTTAGGGTTGTTATATTTTTTAGGCAAATAAATTAGCATAATAAAACTTTTACATTTTAAAAGTATTTTAACATATTTTTGGTAATGGGTTGTTGCAGATAAAATTAGTGTGGTATACCTGGGGAACTGCAACCACAACGCATCTTAAGACCCCATGAGAGCTGTAAGCATGACGTCAAGGGTTACAAACAGGACTAGGAGATGGATTAAACACCCACCAAATCTATGCAATTACAGATCATACAAAAGTCTGTGATGTAATAGGAATCTAAGCAGAAACTTAATCAGAAAGTGTCCATATGTGTAAGAGCCATTCTTAGTAATCAAATGCTCATGCTGTATACACACAAGTATTTACTCAAATTTGGTACAAATGTTAGATTTTAGAATATATAGTCCAAGATGAGTAGATAAGTACAAACTGTTATTATTAATAGCTAAGTACAGCTTACCTCCAAGCTAGCACAAGACGTTCCAGACTGTCTCTTTGCTGTAATCAGTGAAGCTGACTCAATGAGTAAGGGCACACACTTTCATAACGTAACGTAAAACTTAACTGTAACATAAAGAAATAAATTTAAATATAATCTAAAACTGTAACATCATAGAGAAGTCATTTTGTTTCTGTGAGCTTTTAAATTAATATATTTTTTCTTGAATATTTACTAAAATCTTGAAAATAAATTAGACTGTTAAATTTATTGTTATGTTTCTTTCTCGGTGCTTGAATCTCTGACAAGTCTGTAGCTGTACAATTCTGGAAACACTGAAGAATTACAGCTGTGAAAACTGAGGTAAAGTTAGCTTGACGTTTGACATTCGGTGGACATCGGTTTGATATTTGAACTTTGAGGCTTCATATCTCTGAAACGAAAATAGCAATTGCATAAAAAAACCATGCATGAAAAATTCAGGTTTTCCAAAAAGCATTCCTTTTTTCCAGAAATGTCCCTATTTTTTGTAAAAATTTTAAATCACTCTCAAAACATAATAGAAGTCCGAAATTGACCCAACATCAATACAGAATACAATGTATAGAATACTACTTGTATATTTTATGACCGCGTTTACATTTTTTGTGAACATTGCTGATTATCTTTGAATAATTTTTAACATTTGGCCAAATGTCAAATGAATGTCGAACGTCAAGCTAACTTTACCTTGGTGCTGTACAATACTTATCTAGTGATGCTTCAGGATTATAACCTCTTCATCATGATTAGACTTTACAAATCGGTCTCAAATGAAACATAAAAAGAGTTGCATTTTGGAGTAGAGGTTCCTAAACTTTTTTTTTCTTGTGATCCTTTTTTTGCGACCCATAATCTCCAGGTGATCCGGCCCTCTTATAGATTCACCACTGATCATCATCTCTGCCCCCCTTGGAAAATCAGTGCCAATCTTCATCCCAGACGTGGGAAGGGTTCAATCACCAGTGTTGTGACAAGTTCCCCTTACCAGCAGTATGCCATCACAAGGCAATCTGCAAACCGTTTGTGACCCTTTTTTATGTGGTTTTATTGTGAATCACAACTCAGCGCAACCCAAGTTCAGTCATTACATCACCCATAGTTTAAGAAACATGGTTTTAGAGCACAGAATACTTTTAGGTACACACATTATATGTAAATAAAAATAAAGTTGAACAGCCATCTTCAGGTAACTTCGGTATTAAATGTTAGAAATCTAAAGCAATGGTGTCCTCATTATATAAATCTAGAAGCACCTGATCTAACCAAGTAGAATTATCCTGTTTGACCATTACAATTAACTGGACTACAACTAATTCCAGATGTTCTTAATTTTGACCTATCAAATTACATCCATGAAAGAACAAATTAAATCAGTTATAATGCATTTTATAAGTTTGTCTCAATGAAATCTTTACTCTGTACTGTAAATCCCATTCGATTAACAGTTAACAATACAAAATCAGTTATCAAATCTCATAATTTTGGGTGATACATATTGATGAGAGCTGCATATCTAATTTAATCTACAATCTGCTAAAAGTTTGACGTATGATTTACAGAAAGCCAGACTTTCCATCAATCCATTTTGTAAATTCCATGCAGTGTTACAGTGAAAATGCCCAATATTGTGCTGAGGGCCTGTTTTGGTCTCCTGAAAGCACTCCTGTTATGCATGTGATTTTATGGTCCTACACTTCTAGTATACAGAATTTCTTCTCTATAGACCATTGATGAATATCTGAGGATTAAACCTAAAAGATCTGATTCATTCATTCAGGTGATGCCACTGCTTAGCCCCCAGTTTTCTATTACAGCCATGTATATATTTTTTAATATTACATATATCTGATTTCTTAATAAGTAGAAAAATCAGAGAAATTTAAGCAAAAAAGACCCTAAACACAAGTAATGGCTAAAATAGAAAGTTAAGTAATTTATTACATTTAAGAAATTACGTTTAGGCATTCAACCGAATGACAGTTGAGGCTGATAATCTGTTGTTTCTTTTTCTCAAGTTAATAGCTTTGTAGATCTGTACCTGACTACCCATATTTAATTTATTTGGATACATTTATTTTCTGATTCTGCATTTTAATCGAACCTTTAGGTCCTTGTTGATTATTTTTAAAAACCCACCCACTGGAAGCATTAATTAGATATTTTTGTTCATGAATAGCAAACAATTTTTTGGGCAGCAGAGAATTGGTTGCACAAGATCAACAGATCTGGTCCCCCTAGCCTATAACATTATGGTACGTACTCAAATACAGTATATAAAATACTTTGTGAAAAATTGCTATCTCCCTAAGTGGAAATAATACCGGTAGATCATTGAAAACATTATACCACAAGGGAAGAATATAAACTTGCATATTCTACATCTAACCACTAGGTGGTGGTGTCAACTGTGCATAACCTGCAAAAAGTAAAATAGCGAGTGAAACAGTAATGAACAGTACAATAAATAGACTGTATATTGAATGAAAATAAAAACAAATGCAATGGCAAAAAAGCTCACTTTTTCGGTAAGTTCAGTTTTGTTTAGGGAGTCTAAATGAGGCAGTTTTTATTTTCTTTGTGCCTTTTCCTTCCACTGACTTATAAATCAGTAGATAAATAAATGCAGAAATACAAATTACAAAGATGAAAATTATCATCACACATATGTTTTTTGTTTTGTGTGTCAGATTAAATATAATTAAGGGAGAAAGTTGGCTGGAAAATTATTCACAAAGTAAACAAACATAAATAAATAAATAAATACGATAACACTTTCATCTCTACAAAGCCCACCTTTACTCTCTTACTGATTTCCATTTGATTTGACTGTCTTGTCTGTGCCGGCTAATCATTTGTGAAGTTTGTCAGTATTAACACCATTTTTGCAGATCTTTGGTTGAAATCTTCCCATGACATTTTTGTATGGAAAGTTTGGTTTTATGCATTTTTTTTATCTTTCTTTAATCCAGTCCTTGCCAATGTAAGACAGGATTCCATCCGATTTTGAAATCCTAAAACATGCCATCAAATGCAGTACAGAAAAAGTGATGACCTGAAGATCACCATTGACTAATCTGTCCATTAAGGTTTTGTTATATATTTGAATTCTTTGATGTAATGCAATTTCTCCTAAAAATACAGTGCCTGCTTTAATAAAAAAGAAAAGATAGCCTTTTTTCTGTTTGTTTATTGTTTATCATCTAGGCAGCTGTACCTTGACTATGGCTGTGCTTAGTGC
Source organism: Polypterus bichir lapradei (assembly GCA_026402145.1). Lineage (NCBI taxonomy): Eukaryota > Metazoa > Chordata > Cladistia > Polypteriformes > Polypteridae > Polypterus > Polypterus bichir. The sequence goes on from JANRMT010028174.1 coordinate 153,673,043, forward strand.
GGGTCCTACACTGTTTACTAGAAGTAGCTGTAACAGAGTCGGCCACTGGCTCTTTCAGACTCTCTTCAGTTCAACGGTCGCTTCCCATTGGTTTTGTTTGTTTCCTTTGCCGCTGAGAAAATTCTTTAATTAATTAATTCTTTAATTTTAAAAATGCAGTCTTAAAATTGTTGTTAGTTAGCATTTCAACTGAAATAACAGATATGCAAAAAATTAGAGAGCTAAAAAAGTCACATTTTAGTTCATTTCGCTGAGGCAAATGCTTACTTTCAAGGTATGGAAACTATGAAAACTGAGTCCACTTTTCCACTTCTTGCTCTGAAAATTGTAAGGAAATGTGGAAAATAAATAATAACTGAAACACAGTTTTGGTTAGTACTTGACATTGCTTCACAAAATCTATTTACACACATCAGTATGCTGCTGCTGGAGTATGTGAATTTCCCCTTGGGTATTAATAAAGTATCTATCTATCTATCTATCTATCTATCTATCTATCTATCTATCTATCTATCTATCTATCTAT
>JANRMT010028174.1:153673578-153708587 GCA_026402145.1 Polypterus bichir lapradei
TATCTATCTATCTATCTATCTATCTATCTATCTATCTATCTATCTATTTTGCTTAAATGTATATGTATATATTGTGCATTCTTCATACTTAAGTTAGAATAGAAATACGCATTTTTTACCTGAATCTAATTTCATATCGGTGCAAACAACATGAATTAAATTGCAGAACAGCAATAAAGAAAAGAGAAAAGGCACAAGAACAGTTAGTGAACTCAGTTCTTTGTTGAAAAGGCACATCAGAAGTAAAAAGAAGAGTAGAAGAAGATAAAAGTTACTAGTTGTAACCAAAAAAGAGAGCAAACCAGAAAAACATGTTTAAGATATTTGAATGATTTATTAAACAAATAATTAAACAAAGATATAAAATTGCCACCACAGCCTGGCTCATTACTCACTCCTAAAAGGTTGATGGTCAAGGAATTCCTGACTTTGCTATCCTATCAGCCAGTCCAGCCATCTCATTTTCATTTTCAGAAGCCAAGAAGGCCTGTGGAATTCAGTATGTGCACGATGACTTGACTGACCAGGAAGCCTAACTCTCATAATGTGCAGTGTTAAGAAAAACTATTTGCCCCTTCCTGATTTCCTCTATTATTGCACATTTTAAACACTGAATGTTTCTTCAGCTCAAAATGTTATATTAGATAAAGGGCACCTGATTGAATATATAACACATTCTTCTACTTATTTGATCCAACAGCAACAAGATCTGTGTGAAAAAGTCATTATCCCCTAGTTAAACCAACCCAGTTAAAGGAAGTCAACTGACTGAACACAGGCAACCCCATTCAATTTAACTGCACTTTTTTTTTACATTGACCATCTGAGTGAACGTGTCAGCATAAAAAATTACAAAAGAAATTCTCGAAGAGCTCAGACAAGAAAGGTGTTGATACCTATTATAATCTGGAATGGGCTACAAAGAAATTTCTGAGGCTCTGTGAGTCAAAGCCATAAACTCCCAACTGAAAACACTCAACACAGTAGTGAATCTTAGTCCATAATTACTCTTAGCTTGTGACTTTCTTGCTTACATTCAGGGAGGAATTTTGGAATAATGTTTAGAAAGTGATGAATTTCTAGTCCATAAACTAGTGCCATGTTTCTTAAACTTTTTTTTTCGCGACCTAATCTTGCCCTTCTTCGTCTATGACAATCCTTTAAGGATCACCGCTGACAGTTATCGGGCGTGGGATCCCCCTTGAAGAATCATAGCAGATAGATATAGCTGTTCCTGTTGGAGAACTGCCGCTGATGGTCTTAGTTGGTGACTTCCTCTTGGAGGTTCATTTCCAACAGTCATATTAGAGCAATGTTGATTACTGAAACTGCCCTCAACGACCCATCAGCAGACAATCTGCGAATCATACACAGCCCTTTCCCATTGAATAAAACAGTAAGGCACGACCCAAAAAGCGTCAACCCCCACCTCATTTAGGTTCACGACCCATAGTTTAAGAAACTATGAACTAGTGAAACTTCCCGTAAACACCTTCACTTTTTCGACATAGTGGTAGACTATATATCAAAAAAAAATTCAGACATGCTTGATTTAAAAAAACAAAATAATATAGTCTATTTATAATACAAAGATTACGGAAAACAAATATAAGCATATACTGTGTCACAAGACTGACAAAAAGACATTATAAATGTTTGGGCAGCCGCCAGTATAATATATCCCAGGTGCAAAAAGGTATTTTTCAAGATATGTTTACAAGACAGAGTCCAAAACAGAACTGATTATATGAAATCATGATGGCGGCTTTAAAAGTCATGGTAGGAAATGACGTCATCGGGGCCTGAAGAGGAAGTGACGTCATCGGGGGGGACTAGAAGTGACGTCGTTAGAAGCTCCATAACAGGAAGTGACATCATTTGAGGTGCCGGAACCCTGTGGGATTCCCTGAGAATGGTCTGCAATGGATTGAGAGGGACAGTTAGTGCCCCCCGCCGCACCCTGGTCGGACGTGGAATTGCCATTATTCCAGCCCTTTAGTTGAATCCTACTCGCACTTGTGTGACAACTGTTTATACAGATGCAGGATAATAAACAACACAGAGCTTAAATCTAAACTGACATGGTTTTTCTTCCTCTCTTTTTCTATAAAGCTGACAAACACTTCTGAATTATATTCTCCTTTCCTAATTCTTGTCTAGATAATTGCCCAAGAAAACATAACTACAGTAATCCCTTGCTATATCGCGCTTTGACTTTCGCGGCTTCACTCTATCGCGGATTTTATATGAAAGCATAACTAAATGTATAACGCGGATTTTTCGCTGCTTCGCGGGTTCTGCAGACAATGTGTCTTTTTACTTCCTGTATATGCTTCCTCAGTTGGTTTGCCCAGTTGATTTCATACAAGGGACGCTATTGGCGGATGGCTGAGAAGCAAACCAATCAGAGCACGCAGTTAAGTTCTCCTGACTGAGAAGCTAACCAATCAGAGCACGAAGTTGAGTTCCTGCGTGCTGAATGCAGTGTTAACCAGGAAGTCTCGTCTCGCTCATTCAGCATCAACGTGTTTCGCTGTGTAAAGAGTTGTGCTCTTTTGTGTTTATCTTTGTGCATAGTCAAGCCCTTCATTATGGCTCCAAAACGATCTGCTACTGCTTCTGGGGCCGTGCCCAAGCGCAAGAAGAAGATGTTAATGATTGCCGAAAAGGTAAACGTTTTGGATTTGTTGAAGGCTACGATTCTTTTTATTTAAAAAGTAGGAAAGGAATATAAGATCTACGGCCGCAGTGTCCTTTTAACCAGGGTGCAAAACGAGTTGTAAGTGGATGTAATAAGGCAGTAGTCTGGATGGAATCTGCTTTAGGGATTTGGATTGAAGACTGCCAGAAGAAGAACAACGGCAGTGCTACACAATCGCCTGAAGTGGCTCCTTTACAAGGGCTGTAACGCTCTCCTTTGTTGTGCAGTAAAATTAAACTCATTGTTATCGGATAAGTCATCGTGTCATTGTTGGTGAGTAACCATAATTAATTTTCTTCTTACAGTGCTTAGTACATGTACGTACGTTTAGTGTCACTGTACACACATTTACTGTATACTATTTTTCTTGCATTGTACGTATTTATTGCTGGTGGCCTGTCTATTGTAATGGCTGTAACATATGTGATATCAGATACACTCAATATCTTTAAAATAATATTTAGGTTTTACTGTATATAAACAGTGTATTTATATACATAATTTCAATGAATCTTACCTAATATCTAAGAGAATACAAAGGGATTATGCTGTATAACTCTGCAGGGAATTATAAACAGTGTGGGAGAGTTTATAAGGGCTTAAAATATATAAAAATAACCATACAAACATAGTGTTTCTACTTCGCGGATTTTCACCTATCGCGGGGGGGTCTGGAACGCAACCCCCGCGATCGAGGAGGGATTACTGTAATTCAGTATCGGCTTCTAAATGCTTTTATAAGATTTCTGGTTAATGGGGCAAATCTTTGTGTAGTTTACAAGTTAATCTATGCCTGTGTACGTTGCTGTACCTGGCATTTGTTTGTGGGTCACATTCAAGTTGAAGGTGCCAAACAGTTTGGCACTTGTACCTGTCACTTTAATGCAAGTATATTTTGCTTTCCTAGGTTGGCATTTTATTAAACTAAAAAAAGAAATATAAAACATGAAGATTTACCTGGCAAACAGGTCATTATTCTTACTTTAAGTAACACCGACAAATAAAATGAATATGCAAAAACAGTACAGTATCTAGCTTTAACATGGTAATTGTTTAAGACACTTTAAAGAGGGAGTGCTCTGAGAAATAGTAAAGACTAGGGGATGAACGTACAATGAGGGCTAATGCAAAGTCTTAGTTGAAGGCCAGGCAAAAGGTTCATAATACAGGAAGAGAACAAGCAACTAAACCAAAACACAGATTCAGTTTCAAGGTGAGTACTATGAAATGCTTACTTGTATGTCGCCACAGAACAGCTGATAATAGCACAAAACCCAAAAATAAGACACACATACACACCCATGCAAAGTATAAAGAGCATGCAACATATACGTACAGTGGAACCCTGGGACATGACCGTAATTCGTTCCAAAACTCTTGTTGCAACCTGATTTGGTCGTTACCCGAAGTAATTTCCCCCATAGGATTGTATGTAAATACAATTAATCCATTCCGGACCAGACAAGCTGTATGTAAATATATTTTTGAAAAGATTTTTAAGCACACAAATAGTAAATTATACTATAGAATGCACAGTGTAATAGTAAACTAAATGTAAAAACATTGAATAACACTGAGAAAACCTTGAACAGAGAATGCTCGAATCGGTCTCTTTAAAAACAAACCCGGTGCATTCTTTAACTGCCTTCTTGGCCTTACGCGGCCAGCCCTCTCTCTTTCTCGCTCCCTCTCTCGCGCTCTCTCTCTCTCGCTCACGCTCTCTCTCTCTCACTCGCTCACTGCAAGGGAATGCACAGGGAGAGACTGAACAAGTACGTAAATCATTGGCGCATACGAACCAGAAGGGAAACTGGCTTGTTCGTCATCCGAGTATGTGGTCGTGAACAGATGCAAAAGTTTGGCGAACATTTTGGTCGTAACTCGATTTGTACATGTTCAGAGACGTTCGTGAACCGAGGTTCCACTGTATATGTTATGTTATGTGTATATACAATCGGCCCTCCGTATCCACAGGTTCTGCTTCTTTCAAATAACCACAAATTGCAAATATTAAAAGAAAAATCCAGAAAGTTCTAACAAGCAAAATTTGCAGCGTGCCACACACTATGCTGAATTCACTTGAATGAAGTGATCTATAGAGATACCCAGCTATAACCTCCTGCCATAGGAGTTGAATAAAATGGCTCATAGAAGTAAACTTATATGGCAGCCAATTGCTGAGCCACAGCATTGCTCTTCAGTTGGCTAGCTCTGCTCACATGAATCACCCTTGCTCTACTCTATAGATCAATCAACCCTATTCTCTGACAATCACCACCTTTTATAAAAGACAAGATCATTCTCACTAACCTATCCTATCTTGGCTTCTGAGTGCTACCAATAGCCAAGATGGGAAACGGCTTCCATTTTTACACTTCCTATTGTACTGCAGCTCTTAAACAAAACGCAAAAGACATAGACATATTCAAGAAAATAAAGACACTCAACCAAAGACTAAACAATCACTAAGCAAAAAGTTAAACTGAAATTGGACTTTCTTAAAAGTTAATCCCCAAGCCATTCATAGTCAGTCTATCCATTAACCTGCAGATGCCCAGCCCAGGCACCAGATTTAAACTTAGGTAAAGTTATCTATAGGCACACAATCTAAAAACTGTGCAGGCTAGAAATGGCTTGGACACAAACAGACTGCCTGTAGGAAATAAGAACTCTGTAAATTAAATACAAAAAGTTTACCCAACAAAACCTTTATTATGAACAGGGATACACACAAGCATAATGGTAAGTGATGCCCTACGTTTCCTTAAAAGAAGCTGTTTAGTGGGCAAGGCACGGTGAGAGGCCCTTGGTATCAATAAGAAGATTTGAGTGCCACATGCCCCAAAACTGAAAATTTCATAGACATTTCCATATATTCAAAATATCTATGCAATTTACATTTATCCGTGTTACCATTTTTTGAACTTGTTAAATCTATTACAGAATCTGAAGGTGCCAGAAGTTTTTACTGAACAACATGGTAAAGACTTTTAATAATAAGGATCAAGACATGAAACGTAGTCAGGGAACAAGCCAAAATCAGAATCAAAAGAAGCCAATCAGTCTTAAAGTTTAAATCACTAACCAAAAATCAAAGGTACCAAATAGAAGAGCTGAACTCTGGAACTAGAAAGTTAATTATCTTCAAAAGAATCACTCACTAACAGAGGGATTATCCAAAAACTCAGATGAAAACATGGCTGCCCGTGCTGACCTTTAAAACCATCGTATTAATATTGTCAGATATGACCTTCGTGACTGCGCCCCCTCACAACAAATAACCATGACTCAGCAATGGGACTCACAAAATTTTGGTACCTATATACAAAACAAGATCCTGTAGATGTTATTTTCACAATCCTTGTGTTTCAAAACTCCTAAATATACATAATTTACTTAAAACATCCATCCATCCATCCATTATCCAACCCACTATATCCTAACTACAGGGTCACGGGGGTCTGCTGGAGCCAATCTCAGCCAACACAGGGCGCAAGGCAGGAAATAAACCCTGGGCATGGCGCCAGCCCACCAGAGTTACTTAAAACAGTTTGGGGAAATTACATAAACTAAATGCTGGAGCCAGTCCTGGACAGGACAATCACAAGTCAAACATCTACACTCATTCATAACTGGTCCTACTTACAACTTAAGATGCATGTCTTTAGACTATTAAAGACACCTTTGCCAATATGAGGAGACAAGGGGATTAAATCTGAACCATAACCCCAGTTTATTCAGAGAGATTAAGTTGTTTTTCGGCATTCGTAAAACAAGCCCTGAGGCTAATCGATAACTTGATCAGCAAAATAATAAAAATAAAAAATGAAATAGAGAAACATAAATGCACCATTTTTAAAGCAAATTATTTAGCAACAGAAATCCATGCATGTCATGAAATAGCTAAAGGGGAAAATAGAAAGATTTTTTTTTCCTTTTGGTCACAAGTTTACTGCTGTAGTTAATAATTTTCTTCAAGCAAACATCTAAAAGATAGCAACTATAAAGACCACAAAAAATAACAAGAAAGAATTATTTTCTGATTTCTTCTATTTACAAAGTGAAGCTTCTTGTTTGTAACCTGGAGGTTAGGATTGAATAGAAAGTGCAGAGAAGTCTAGATCTTGTGTTTATTTAGTTCAGTATGTAAGGTGGGTGCAGCTTTTGATTGATTGTTTGAGGCTTTGTTCCACCAGGCTTTGTAGCTCTTTTCTGAGTGAACCCCATTTTTGTTATTCAGCTCCAAGTTTTTCACCTTTGGACGTTTTGACTAAGGTTTCTAGTTTAATTGACATATTTCCCTTATGTTTAAGACTCAAGTGGTTAGTTGTAGTGTGCTATCAGGTGGGGATGATACCAGGCTGATCTTATCTTAGTACATACTAGTGGCTTTGCCCCCTGTTCGCTTTGCTCGCCAACCCCCGTGGCCTGTGCTATGCACCAGCAACTTCATGTCTCTGCCGCTTGTGTGTGTGCATTTCACTTTCACCAAACAACAAAACTTTTAATTCTCGCAGATAGGCCTTTTCATTGGGAAGAAACACTACTTTTCCCTGATGGCAACATGAATTAGACGATTGACAAGTCTCAGACTTAAAATTTAAAGCCAAACAACATCTACATACTTCTGTTGTATCACCATATATTCAATCTCTTTTTGCTTTTACCTTTTCGTCAATATCGCATTGAATTTTGATTCTGTGTTTGGAATTGCATTGTGACAATGCAACATATAACTGCCCGTGAGGGAATATCATTTCTTTCTCTCTACATGAACTGTGTCTGACAATAGCATTCACACAAATGAGAAATGATTGAACTGTGTGCGTGGTTGTAAATGTTTTAGATGTGGGCCGGACTTTTTCAAATCTCTTTGCATAAAGTTTTTTTTCGAGGGTCTTGAAATTTTCTCTCATGGGATTTCACTTTCACCAAACAACAAATCTTTTAATTTTCGCAAATACGCCTCTTCATTGGGAAGAAACACTACTTTTCCCTGATGGCAACACATATTAGACGATCTACAAGTCTTCAACTTAAAGTTTAAATCCAAACAATATATTCAATCTCTTTTCGCTGCTCCGTTATTTCACAGAGTAATAATTTCCATTTGTTTGCGCTAATGCGATCTTTACTATCATTTTTTTGAGACTTTCAAATTTTTTTACTTCCATTATCTCTAACCTGCTCTGCATGTGTATCACGCCAATGTTTTTGAATTCTTTACGACATTCTACTTTGTCTTCTACTCTTTCTCTTTTATTTCTGGACCCAGGCATGGTTAAATCTCTTGGCACAAAATCTCGTTTAGCGGGACGTGAAAGCATCTCTCTGAGAAAGTCACGTCTCGTATCTCTTCCCAAGATTTTTTTATTATAATAGAGAGATTTACAGTAACAAGACTAACACTTACATTTAGTGCAGTTGCAGTGTGCCCAGGAGCTGTGGATTAGCAGAAGACCAAGACTAAGACTAAGTGCAGTTGCAGTGTGCTTTTCAGAGTTGGAGATGGGAATCAAAGTTGCGTACAATCTTTGATCATCTCTTGAGCATGTTTAATAGACTTAGTATGGTGGGTAATATCACAAAACAAATTTTGCATGCATTAGACAGACGTGAAAAACCACAAATAAGTCATTAAAGAATAGTAAAGTTTGGAGTAAAGTATAGCTTAACACAGTACAAAATATCTTTAATTCAATGTCACAGAAAAAGACAACGTATATAATATCAACATATATAATTTCAACGTATATAAATCACAGACGATGTGTCTCCCTAATTAAGAATTCTCTGGGGTGCCAGTTTAGAAAGTGTGCATTAAAAGATGCTGCCAGTTTCTTATATTCTGTGTAAGTATTACACTAAGCTTATGCTCTAATATAAAGTTTGCATTGCAGTGAGACACTCTATGAATATCGTCCCATCTCTGACTAGGTATTTTATATGATCTGGTGACTGTTAGATTCATTTGGTTATTAGGAAAGGTAGGGCGCATAATAAATGACAAGTATCAACTCTTCTGTATTATCTACTTAATTGGGAAAAGAGTTACAGCAAAATCAGATTAAGACACCCACAGGCCCCAGGGTGTTGTACACACAAATTTACATTCTATAAGCATCACAAATGAAAACAGAATGAGTCAGGAGTGGTCACCCACCAAGATCTGCATGCAGTGTTACTTGTTATATCAAGCAGGTGTTGGTTACCTTCTGAGATTTAAGTTAGCAGTCACTTTGAAGGGGGTGACATAAGAGTAACCACATACAGGTGTGGCATGAAAGGGTACTGCCGAAACTGATAAATGCTAGTATTACTTTTTTCTTACATGTGCCAAGTCTCCTTGGTGACCAGGGGCCTCATGTATAAATGGTTTATACACACAAAAATGTTGCGTACTCCCTTTTCCACACTCAAATTGCGATGTATAAAGCCTAAACTTGGCCTAGAGCCACACACAGTTTCACGGTAGCTCAAACCCTGGCGTACGTAAGTTCTCCTCTCAGTTTTGCAAACTGGTGGCACCCAGCGTCAAAGCAGTGCTTTTGTTCCAGTGTGGTTTCCCTTTCTTTTTAAGATTCACATCCCTGATACAGCTTTATCATATACACTGAAATTAACCGCATATTGTTTATTAGTTTAAGGCATCTGATTGTAATTAACCTGTAACAATATAATGGTCCACGGAATATCCATTTTAAATACAATAGCTGCTTTAGCATTGTTACTCTCACTGCACTTTCTTCTTTTTCTTTCAGCTGCTCCCGTTAGGGGTTGCCACAGCGGATCATCTTTTTCCATATTACTCTTACTGCACCTCTCAGAGTATTTATATCACTGTATCTGAGTGTGGAATCACAGCTCTACAGCAGCTAATTGGAAAGAGAATTATCAGTATACAACATCTAGCACACGCTGCGCTTTAGTGCATATTTACATATGATGACGATATAATTTTTAAGATGAAATGCAGCAAAATATGTTTATTATATTATACAGATAAAAATTTAACTTCATTTAAATATTCTATACTATTAATAATTAAACATGTGAGGACATAGTGTCGCAGCACTAGCAAGGAGCTGCCACCCCGTTCACGGATTGTTCCTGCCTCACATTGTATTCTTGCTGGGGCTTGCGCGACACCGGAAGGATACATGGATAGAATAGTTAAATATGCACTACGGAGATATTTCAATGTTCCGTAAAAGTTTTGAAGAATCAGCGTTCTAAGCTTAAAGATGGCTTAACGTCTATTACAGAGCTGATTGTGTGGTGATTGGGTATTTTGAGAAAGAAAAGGAAGGACAGGAATTGGACATTAGTACGTTTGAAAGAGACAGTACTGCTGCAATAAATTATTTCATCGAAGGTTGTGCACGGCGCAGCAAGCATCTTGCGTGAGGCATGAACAATCACTGTGCCACTGTGTTCCCATGTTTAATGCATGCTTTAATTCCTATCATCATGAAAATGATATCAAGTATACATCTGAGTATTTAAAATATTCAGAGAGCTGTAATATCATGAATGTAATGGATTCTGTGTCCTTTTGGAGGAAGATGATGCCCGTTTAAGAAGCATGTAGTGATTCACACACATAGAGCATATAGAAGAACACATAGCACATTAAATGTGCTTCTTTAGTTACGATGGGATTTGAGAAACTAGTAAATTAAACGATTTTAAGATGAAGTTTATGATGTTCTACTTTAACGACAAAAAAAATTACGTGATTAAAGTGGAAATTTTGAGATTAAAGTTGAGATTTCGAGCTTTTTTTCCCACTCTGTTCCTATTTTTTCTTTCTTTTCTCTGTACCCTAATAAGCTTTCATATGACACTCAGACAGTAGGCTACGACTCGCCTTTTCTCAGAGACTTTGGTATCTGACAACCTTTTTTTTATTTCTGGCACTATGTGACTTTGTGAACTTGCGTTTTCGAGTTTCTTCAACACTCTATGTTACTTGATCAACTTCCTTTTGTTGTTTATATCACTGTTTAAACCAAGAAATAGTACTTTTTTCCTTGCCTCCACTTGGTATTCACTGAAATTCTTCTATTTCCCCCCGTGCTTTTGCCATTGCCTTTTCACAGAACGCTGAGCTTAAGGGCTATTTATATTGATTTGCATATTCAAAGAGGTGTTATTCTGGGAGGAATTTGGGGAGTGGCAGCAGGTACGTGCACGTGTGTTACTTTTTGCGCTGACCGGGATTTATGAAGCGGTAGAACGTGGAAGTTGGCGTTCGCACAGATTTATGCATCTGGTTTTTTTTGTGCATACACACATTTCTGCTTTTGTCCGTACGCCATATTTTAGCGTGAATTCTATGAACAGTGTTATGCACGAGGCCCCAGGTCCCCAGGACATACACCCAGGTCAACCGGATGGTAGATTTGCCCGTTAGTTACAGACAGACAACTGTGCTTCAGATATTATTCTACTAATTTATGCTTCTTGTCATCATTAGTTTCTGTTAAGGATGTCTAGGCCTTTTCATATGGTCAAAGTGAATAAAGTTTACAATAATGGCAGTCAATCCAATCTAGCATTACAAATGCAAACATTTTTTAATAAGTTTACATGAGGACGGATATTTTCCATGTGCTCTGTCCCTTTAAATCAAAAAGAATGTATGGTGGCACATCATCAATTGAGAGAGAGCGAATTAATTCAGTGTGTCACTGTGAACTGGCCAGATGAGCAAACCAAGAAGAAATACAAAGCCGAAACATGACTAGCTGTGTATTAGTTTAACTTGGTACTGACCTTGTTCTGCTGTTCACTGAGATAGCACTTGGATCTGAGTATCATGTCCTCTTAGTACTGTATTACATAGTATAGTCTTGAAACACTGCTAGTATGGTACTATCTCAGGTCCACTACAACTGTTTCAAGAAGAATTTCTAGTATCTAGTTACTGCGAGAAAACTTATTTTTTATTATTATTGTTGCTCTGCTAGATAATGACAGTAAGGACATTGACTTCATGTTTGTGTCAGAGGCTTGACAATTCAATGAAGGCAAATACTTTTAAAGGTATAATTGATAATAATGACACCAAACCAAAATACTTCTTGCATAAATAAATAAATAACTTTGTTTACTTTCTGAGTGGCCCATTCTTAGACTGGGATTGTCAGAGCAATTTCATGACAAAGATAAACACTGACATGGCAATGTAAATGTTATGAGAATCTATGTTGTTTGAAGGTAACTGTCAAACTATTTTATATTCTACAATGACCTGAATTTTTTTAATTAGTTCTAATTTGTCAATGGCTCAAACCAACATTGGGGATTGGTTGCAGAACTGGCACTCCAACCACTGTAAAAAAAACTCACAATGTTCCAGTGTGATGCTGAGGTGTCACCCACTGCACTTGGGTCCCAATCCAGGTGGCTTATTGTGTGGTCGGTGCGGCAATGAGTTATTAGTGCATTCTCCCAACCTCCTCCTCCTCCTCAAGCCAACAAGGCCTTGGCTTCTGCAATAAAAAGAACCCATGAAGTGTGGCTGCAACCATTTCCATATCTAGCTTTCCTTATGCGATTACAGTACATGCTTCTGGGAAAATTACCTTTTTTGACATCCTAGCAAAAGCAATGGAAGTGCAATGGAAGTGACTTAAAATATCCAAGCAACTGGGACATTTCCTTTACAGGTACAATATTTTACTGTAGTTGCTTTTCCTAGATGAAGTATAAGAATGGAAGACTCAAATTACTGTCTGTGTGATTACCTAAGACGCTTGGACTAATGCTTGTGTCTTGCCAGTTTGTCTTGTCTTACCATTGTTGTTATTTGGGTTGATTATGTCTTATTCTGTAACTGAAAAGAAATAACTGTGACGGCCTAAGGAGCTATACTTTGTATGACTTGTGTATGGTTATTATGAGGTGTCATCACATAAATCTTGATAAATTTCAGTCAGGTTTCAGAATAAATCACAGCACAGAAACTGCACTCGTTAAAGTAGTAAATGACTTGCGGGTAAATACAGACAGTGGCCATTTATCTGTTCTCATCCTCTTAGATCTGAGTGCCGCATTTGACACCATTGATTACAATATTCTTAGAAATCGCCTTAGTCAATGGGTGGGCCTCTCTGGCAGTGTCTTGGTTTGAATCCTACCTGGCAGGGAGAAAATTCTTTGTGAGTTGAGGTAATCACATCTCAAAGACACATGATATTCTATATGGTGTTCCACAAGGCTCTATCCTGGGCCCGCTGCTCTTCTCAATCTATATGCTTCTGTTAGGTCAGATTATCTCAGGTTACAACGTGAGCTACCACAGCTATGCTGATGACACACAGCTGTACTTATCAATAGCACCTGATGACTCCGACTCTTTTGATACACTAACACAATGTCTTACTGGTATTTCTGAATAGATGAATAGTAATTTTCTCAAACTAAATAAAGAGAAAACTGAAATTTTAGTAATTGGCAATAATGGATTCAATGAGGCTATCAGAAATAAACTTGATGCATTAGGATTAAAAGTTAAGACGGAAGTAAAAAACTTAGGGGTAACTGTTGACTGTAATCTGAATTTGAAATCGCATATTCATCAGACCACTAGGACAGCATTTTTTCACTTAAGAAACATAGCAAAAGTTAGACCTCTTATATCATTGAAAGATACTGAGAAATTAATTCACGCTTTTGTTTTCAGTAGACTACAGTAGATTACTGTATCGCACTCCTCTCAAGAGTACCCAAAAAAGACATAAATCGTTTGCAACGAGTGCAGAATGCAGCTGCTAGAATCCTAACTAGGAAAAGAAAATCCGAACACATTTCTCCAGTTTTGATGTTGCTACACTGGTTACCTGTGTCTTTCAGAATTGACTTTAAAATTCTGCTTATGGTTTATAAAGCCTTAAATAATCTCGCTCCGTCTTATATATCGGAATGTCTGACACCCTATATTCCAAATAGTAACCTTAGATCCTCAAATGAGTGTCTCCTTAGAATTCCAAATGCTAAAAAGAAGTGGTGAGGCGGCCTTCTGCTGTTATGCACCTAAAATCTGGAATAGCCTGCCAATAGGAATTCGCCAGGCTAATACAGTGGAGCACTTTAAAACACTGATGAAAACACATTACTTTAACATGGCTTTCTCCTAACTTCACTTTAACTTAATACTGATACTCTGTATGTTTAATCATAATAACTATTCATAGTGGCTCTAAAATCCGTACTGACCCCAACTCTCTCTTCTGTTTCTTTTTCCGGTTTCTTTGTGGTGGCGGCCTGCGCCACCACCACCTACTCAAAGCATCATGATGCTCCAACATTGATGGACTGAAAGCCAGAAGTCTACGTGACCATCATCATCAAGTCCTTCCGTGAGAACCCTAAATACAAAGAGGACTGTTTCATTTATGTTAGGTGGATTGCCCAGAGGGGACTGGGTGGTCTCTTGGTCTGGAATCCCTACAGATTTTATTTTTTTTCTCCAGCCGTCTGGAGTTTTTTTTTTGTTTTTTCTGTCAACCCTGGCCATCGGACCTTACTTTTTCTATGTTAATTAATGTTGACTTATTTTTATGTTTTATTGTGTCTTCTATTTTTCTATTCTTCATTTTGTAAAGCACTTTGAGCTACATTTTTTTGTATGAAAATGTGCTATATAAGTAAATGTTGTTGTTGTTGTAAAATGTTAATGTTTACCCCCCCCACCCCCGGGTGTAATTGAAGAGTCACATAGTGTAGGGGAGGAACGATCTCCTCAGTGTGTCAGTGGAGCAGGACATTGACAGCAATCTGTCGCTGAAACTGCTCCTCTGTCTGGAGATGATACTGTTTATATATGTTCTGCCATATAATTATTTATTTACTTCTACTTTTCTCTGCATTTTGTACTTATAGAGAAATTGTGGGTGGCTGAGGGTTTAGATGTAAATTGTGTTATTGTTATGTTTATAGAGATTATGCCTTCAAACATGGGGGATTGCTTGGAAGTTTTTTTTGTTGCCTGTGCAGCTGGTGGGTGGGGCTCAGGCTAATATGATTTAAATTAATCTATATCTTTGTGTATACATTATTTAATTAATAATTTGTAGTTTGTAATTGTATTTTACCTGTGAAATTGTTACAGTGCTTTAAGCCACCATGTTTTGAAGTGCCCTATACAAAATAAATGGATTTGATTTAAATATTGTTTTTTTTCATATTTTCTCTTAATGCAAAGCAAAAACACAAACAAAAAAAAAATATTTTAAATTTAAAGCAGCTGCCTCAATTGTTCAGTCAACTGATCATATTTTCATATTTCATCATTTGTTTTCATTGTTTCTTCATATACTTTTTTTTGGCTGGCAAAATTCAGGCTTCAGGATGACAATTGTCCATTAAATCCTTAGCTCTTAAATTTTTACTGGAAATGTAATGCCTTCTGACGGAAAAACAGATGTACTTTTTAGACAGAAATCAGAAATTAAATGTAACTCGCCAAGCAAGCTAATGTTAAAACTATGAGTCATTCTACCCTTTGTCACAGCCAGTTCACTAACCAGACACGTAGTCAAAATATTGCTGGAATAAATTCTAACACAAAGAAGACTGAACAATTAATGCAGTCTCTTGCAAAGTTTTGAGCTTCTATCCACAAACTGCGATAACCAGGAATCTGTTATCCCTCAGTAGGACAGCATGGGTCACCACTTCTGGTTAGCCTACATGGCAACACGGATAGGAATAGTACACAGAAACCCAAAATTGTGTCACCCACGGAAAACAAAGTGGTGATAAGACTTTAAATATTTGAAGAATTTTAGTGATTGTCTTCTGCACAGAATAAACCTGAAATTAGGATTCTCAATATTCCAAAATCCTCAAAAAGACACAAAGAATATGAGATAAATGCTAGATGAATTCATAAAGAATTAATGAAAAAATAGAATCACAGTAGAAAACAGGACTTTTTTTTTTTTTTGCAAAGTTTAGTTCCTTGTTTTTTTGTATTTAGTACTTTCATTCTTTTTGAGAATATAGTTTACTTTGTACAGCACTCAGGATGTTGTTGCTACTTATATCTGACTACATATAGCAAAATTAGTAAAGCAAGTCCTTGAGAGCTCTTCTTTATAAGTCCCTCTTTCAGTCAAGTAATCGACCTAATGAGAGCTTTCATCACCATATGGTGTTTTTAAAGGCATGTTCCACTAAAAATATACACCTTATAGGTTGTAGTGTTAGCATGTATTTATAGTGTTTGTATTCTTGATTTAGAGAAAAACATCTATGATATAACACAGCCCAATGGTGAACAGTGCTGTACAACAGCAAACAATGGCAAAAAGCAAAAAATAAACCTCATGTTCCTCATGTTGCATTATCCACATGTCAGTTATTCAGTTGTACACTAAAAATGTGCAAAACACATTAGGCAGATTTTTGTGTGCAGTTTTTGTTTCAGCTTCACACCCAATAATAAACCTTCATTAACACATTTTTTCTGTTACTCCCAGTCATACAAGAAATGTTTATTTTACCAGGGTTCCGAGCTACACACATACTTGCCTTATCACACATACACACATACCTTATCAATAGCTCAGAAAACGTTTTCTCTGTCAATCTATTTTTTTTAATAAAAAAATTACTCTGAATAGCTGCATCTTTCCTACATTAAATGTGGTGAACTTCAGATCAACATTCTTTGTTTGGCACATGCTTTCTATAACTTAAAATGCACATGTAGGCTTTTTGAAAAAAAAATGTTAATTAAATTTTAAAAGGGCAGTATAATGAGTTACAATTCAATGGTAGCTTTAAGATACACATTGTAGACAATAGAGGGCATCACTGAGACCCAAATCCTGGACACGAGTGACACAGACAGAGTCACAGGTTTAAATACAATGGTTTTATTTGTTCAGGTACCTTTACAGATCTTCTAGAACTGTTTCCCACAGCACAGTACATACAGGAATGGTGAATCCTTCCTCTTTCCCCCTGCTCTTTTTCCTCCATTGAAGTGTTGTCTTCTGCTTCCCTGAGGTGAGGCAGGGGGTTCTTTTTTAGCCGGAACACTGGAAGTGTTTCTGGTGTTTGAGCAAGGTCCTGGAGGAAGTACTTCTGGGGCAGAACCTCGACAACGTCTGCCATGTTGAACTTTCTTATTTATGGCCCCATCTTCATGAAATTTGGTAGGCGGCTTCCCTGCGCTAACCGAAACCGATGTAAGCAACTTATTTCAGTGGTATGATGCCACTGTCGGCCGCCATATTGAACTTTCCAATGTGACTAATTCTCCAACTTCCCCTGTAGGTAGAAGGCTGAAATTTGGCAGACTCATTCCTTACAGCTTACTTACAAAAGTTAAGCAGGTTTCATTTAGAAATTCTACACGTAATGGTCAAAACGGTTGACAACGTCCGCCATGTTGAACTTTCTTATTTATGGCCCTATCTTCACGAAATTTGGTAGACGGCTTCCCTGCGCTAACCGAAACCAATGTACGTACTTATTTCGGTGGTATGATGCCACTGTCGGCTGCCATATTGAACTTTCCAACGTCACTAATTCTCCAACTTCCCGTGTCGGTAGAAGGCTGAAATTTGGCAGGCTCATTCCTTACAGCTTACTTACAAAAGTTAAGCAGGTTTCATTTCGAAATTCTACGTGTAACGGTCATAACGGTCGCCAACGTTCGCCATGTTGAACTTTCTTATTTATGGCCCCATCTTCACGAAATTTGGTAGGTGGCTCCCCTGCGCTAACCGAAACCGATGTACGTACTTATTTCAGTGGTATGACGCTACTGTCGGCCGCCATATTGAACTTTCCAAAGTCACTAATTCTCCAACGTCCTGTGTAGGTAGAAGGCTGAAATTTGGCAGGCTCATTCCTTACAGCTTACTTACAAAAGTTAAACAGGTTTCATTTCAAAATTCTACGCGTAACGGTCATAATGATCAACAACGTCCGCCATGTTGAACTTTCTTATTTATGGCCCCATCTTCACGAAATTTGGTAGGCGGCTTTCCAGCACTAACCGAAACCAATGTATGTACTTATTTCGGTGGTATGACGCCACTGTCGGCCACCATATTGAACTTTCCAACGGTCTTTGTTACTTATGGGCCCATCTTCAAGAAATTTGGTACGCGGGTTCCCAACGCTAACTGAATCCTACTTACGTACATATATACGTCCATAGCCTGCAGCTCGGTCACCGTGTGAGGCGGCGTTGGGTCCTCCATCCCAACGTCTTCCACGTTGTTGGCTGCCTGCCTATATAAGGCCGTCTGTTGCTCCGGTCTCTACATTCCCTTCCTTGCTTCACCACGGGATTCATGTCCCCCTGCTGATAACTACAGCCTTTTTATTTAATCCACGGCTTCTCCGCTGTTTTATTGTTTGTTTATTACGATTATAGTTATTGTGTAGGTATTTTAGACTTACTTTACATTGTTCAGGTACCCATTTCCTTTATCGTTCCAACCGTACCCCCATTAACATGTCTATCGAGGTGATCATTATCGATCAAAGAACTGTCACTTACCGACTGGTTTCCATGCCCGGAGATGGCACCTGCCTTTTCCATTCTCTTTGTTACATATTGCATGGCCATATCAGGCTCAATCTTGATATCCGGAGGAACATTGTGTCTTATGTATTGAATGACTGGGACAGGTTCAAGGTGTGGACTGATGATGGTACAGGAGATAATTATACTACACAGGAGCACTATAAGAGTGAAATGCTTAAGCCCTTCACCTATGGAATGTGAGCTGATGGCTGCCGCTGAATTGTTCGGTTGTCTCTTTCAAGTGTACTGAAATGGCCAAATATTTTACACCTTTCAACAACCTCCAATGCCTCTTAAACATCTTAGATTCACAGGTGACGATTTCAGTAGTGGACACTTTGATGTTTATGAATATTTAAACTCTCAAAAGCTGGATGTGATGTTATTGATGAAACCGGTTGTATGCTTACAATGCTTGACTGATGCCGAATGTCACTTCAACACAAGTCCTGCAAATACTGTCGTAATTGAAACAAACCATGAAACTGAATCCAATTATGACAGCAGCAATCCAAGCTGTGAGATTTGAGACAAGATTACTTTTCACATGGCCAACTGTACATTGCATGCTCAAGAGTAAACTCAGCACACAGCTTGGTCATATTACAACCGGAGGGCCGAACTCACAATGTGGTATACAAATAGATTCTTAACAAATAATTATTGGTATATTTTCCCTCAGTTTAAAAAGGTTTAATTTTCTTCTTAATAAAAATTTTAAGGCAGTACTTCGCTGCTGCGAAGCTTGGGTATTTTGCTAGGACTCTGATAAAGCTAAGTGGGTATTCACAGATCACTGTTGTTTTGTCCAGTATTATTTCAAAAAGATTTATGAAGGGAATATTGTCCAATAATTTATTAAACATTATGAACAAGATGGATATAGTGGATGCCTTAAAAACTATGGTCAAAGGAACAGGGGATATCTCAGAAGTTGAGATTTATAAATGTACAGTTTTAAACTGCGTTAACCTATGACTGGCAAAAATTGAGAAACAGCATATCCTATATAAAGCAACCTAAATTTATTGCCTGATTTTAGATTCTTATTCTAGCTTTTCCTTACATTAAGTGAATTATGATGTGTCTTTAGTTTCCACACTTTTTCATGTTTTCTCTATTTTGTAATTTATGCCTGCTTCCTTGTTTTTCCTTTGTATACATTTTTTTGTAATTTTGGCCTTATCCTTGTCTCCAGATTCATTAGTTTAGGACCTTCAGGTGTTACCTTCAGAGCCCAATTTAAGGCATCTGCTGCCACAATTTCTCTGCTGTGACATTAACTTCTAGAAGTACTGTTTGGGGTTTGTGCTTTCTGTCATTGTTAGTGTGTTGGTCCTTTGGATATCTCTGGCGCTTAGACTTGGCTTCTATTTTCTGTTTTTCTGATTTTTGTTTTCCAGAACTGAATATACTTTTTGCCTAATTACCTTTGTGTTTTGTAATCTTTTCATATTTTTTTTATTCATTTTGTTTCTGGAAGCTTTTTAAATTTTGAGCTTTGTTTCGGAAATTTTTAATTTATTGTGTTTTTGTTTGTCAGACTTTATTAAATATTTAAAGGTGGTTGTGCTTAGGAAAGTTTTTTGTTTGGTTTTGACCTTCTTTATTTGAGGTTTAATCATAATAGTTACTGTAAAAGAACTGTTATAGTGTTTGTTTTTTATTCCTTTATCAATGTTGCTCTATAACAGAGTCTATGTACTGAGTAACAGAGGTAGGCTAGAAAACTAGTGAAGTCTATTAAGTTTCAGGTTTATTGCCATTTGCACATACTACACAGTTGTAGCTAAAAATCCACAAAGGGAGAAAATTAGTCACTAATCTAAAAATTGTTGTTTTTTTTTTCTTATTCCTAAGCTTTTGTCAACCTACCAGGTGTCATCATCAGAGGAAAAATGATTAGATGGTTAATCCGAAAATGATTTATCAATCCCCCTCCTACACACACCCCTCTTTTGTTATATATTGCCTCTGAGTCATTTTCTATGTTTGACCATCTACCTTAAATGGCTGTATTACACAGATGGGTTTTCTTAAATTATAGTAAATAGTAAATAAATAGTCTTCCAAATGCTGACGGAATCTCATTTAGTAAGCAAGCTCAGTCACAGAAATAGTAATCAAGAGATTTTCACTATCCTTGTATTTAAAATAATCTTATGCTGGTTGGGGTGGTTTGAATATGTTAACAAAATGCACATCAAGGAACTGCACACTGCCTTAGCATATGATATGAAAAGACAAATTAGCACAACAGAAAACAAACATCATTTAAAAATAACAAGACTAGCTCTTCTCTGTACTGTGCCTAGACATTGCACTCTGTAAATGAAAGTCCTCAGATTGGGTAATTCAGTAGTAAACCCTGACCTCCAGCATCCACAGTTTCTGCTATTGATTGTGTATACATATTCCCACAATATGACTACAGGAAAGCAAGTATTAAATAAAGATTTGCAAAATATTCAGAGATTCCTACTACATGGTGACAAAATACTATGATTTATCACAATAAGATAAATCAGAGGTTTTCGTACAGCAAGCCAATGGTGATTGTGCCTTTTTAAATAAGTAAAAATGTGCTCAGGCTTATGCGGGGTTGTTGGATGTGTAGCAGCATGGTGAAGAGGCTTCCAGATTTTGAATTGTGGTGATTGGTTAAATGTGCATTGACGTGCAGACACAAGCAGTTCAGCTGATTGTCTCATTCGCTCTTTAGAGGTTAATTAGCACCAGCACACTTGCATCCTTTAAAAATGGTATAAAGAGGCCTGAGCAGAAAACAGGATATAGGGAAGATTAGATCAAAGATGAAATCAGGGGGAGGGAGAAAACTGTGAGAGAAAGAGAAGGCAGCATCGGGGTGTGCGAGCCAGCATGATGGAGAGGAGGCTGAGAGGTTGGCTGCCCCATTGAGGATCAAGCAATCGGTTGTCTGGGGGTACATTGTCTCCCACAGATAATTGGAGGTGTCCCTACTAGGGATCCCATATATGCAGTGGAGGGTTTGGTGGAAGATGGAAGGACAGCCAGCTGAGAGTGGTCCAGTAGATACAGAGGGAGGCAGCCAGGACAGAAGCTGGAAGTGGGAACTGCAGCTGCTGGTGTCTTGAAGGGTAAGCTGGGGAGACAAACTGGAGAAGATGCACTGGGCTTGTGAGGGAGATAAAAAGAAAGGTCCCAATGACTGCAAAGTTTTATTATGGTTTTTATAATCTGGATTATTTTATCATTGGCTTTTTAACTCACTGAATAGTTTATTGACTGTATTTACTGACTGTACTACACATTTGCACTTCGTATTATTTTTACTCATTGAATAAAAGCACTGGAGCACTTTGCACCACCTCTTGACTGTGTGTGTCTTC
This sequence comes from Polypterus bichir lapradei, assembly GCA_026402145.1. Lineage (NCBI taxonomy): Eukaryota > Metazoa > Chordata > Cladistia > Polypteriformes > Polypteridae > Polypterus > Polypterus bichir. The sequence goes on from JANRMT010028174.1 coordinate 153,695,207, forward strand.
ATTTGTCCGGCTCTTCTTCGGACATGTTATTGATGGTTCTGGGTTGAAGGGCTGCCAAAGGATGTGGAGCCAGTTCTGGATAATCACAGAATAATAGCTACTATTATTAAATGAATGCATCAGCCGAATCTCTGCAGCAATGAAAATTTCCTACATGAATGAAAAGGACTGTTTAAAAAAAGATAAGGACTGATGAAAAGGTTTTGAGCATGAAACAAAAATGGATATTCAATGGTGCAGTATTTATAGCAAATGTGGCCAAAAACGTACTCATGTGTAGAAAATTATGTGCATACAATTCTGTAGCATTTGTGGTTTATATTGTATGAATTTTGTTTTAGAACAAGCTGTAGATGACAAAAAATCTTTAATCTAATCAATGTGTATCAGTCCTGGTCTCCTTCCTATAGTATGACTTAGTCAAGAAAGGCTAAAGAAATACATCATGGGTGGGTGTCACTTGAAGATGAACCATGCTCTGGCCAACCTTTGACAATGATGACAGAAGAAAATGTTGCCATTGTAGAATGAATCATAACAGATAACTGAAATGAGTGACATTGGGAGAAACAGCACACACTGTACAGATTATTTTTTGGTTGGTTGAATCCATTATTCATGCACAATTAAACATGAGCAATATCTGTTCATGTTAGGTGCCCAGAATGTTCACTCGGGAAATGAAGTGTTGTCAAATTCATTGTTCTAAGGCAAAACTCATTTAGGAATAATATTTTTCTGTAAGTGGGGAAGAAACTTGGATACACCACTATGATGCAAACTCCAAACCATAATAAAAGCAAATTAATCACAATGATTCTCCAATACCAAAGAAATTTAAGGTTCAAGTCAGTGCTACCAAGATCATTTGCATAATTTTATATAAAGTTGAAAATGTAGTCCACATTGACTGCATGTCTCAAAAGGCCTACATAACTGTTAAATATTATTCTGATTCGCTGTGGTGGTCAATAAGGGAAAGGCAGTTAGGAAAGCTGTTGACCATCCCACTTCTGCTTTATGACAGTTCACACACATACACTGCATGGGTGTCAAAGGTTGTCTGCAAATGTATGGATTCGAAGAGATACCACATCCACCATGTTGTACAGAACCTGCCCTGTGTGACCACTGCCTATTCCCAATCTGAAGGACTACCTCTGTGGAATATGCAACTGATGAAGATTTCACGTCAGCTACAAAATATTTGCACAAAGCCAAATAAAAGGTTTTCAGGGTCACTGAAAAGCTATTTGAATGTTACAATGAGTATATTATATGTGTATTCATGGGAATCCCATTTAAAAATAAAAAGTTTTTTTGTTTTATTAGTGGTGTTGATAACAGTAAAGCTCAAACACTGTTGATCACCTCTCATGTAATCCTAAATAAATAAATAAACAAAACCTAAAGTTAACAAAGTCATTACAATGTGCATATGAGCTTGAATGTGCCTAAAGAATGTAAACCAGTAAAAATATTGCAAAGGTGTAAATTAGATCAAAACACATTTTTCCTACTGGAATTATCAAGTGATGATGCATTTCACAGAAGACCAGCAAAAAAGAAGTTATAACCATTTACTCCTTTCTTCATGAACATTGTACCTGGTGTGTTGCATATCCACGTAGTCAAAGTTAATGTAATTCTTTTTACTTAAGTGCAATCTGCCCTGTAGTATGATGAATGTAAAAATCTGAATATCTCCTCAGTGCCTAAACACCCTGATTAAATACCTTACAGGGAGTGGTGCTTCCAGGGCTTGAACTACTATAATGTGGCATTTCTGTGTAGAGTATATGGTTTACTTGTATACAGTGAGGTTACTCGATCATTACTGTCATGACCAATAACATTTAAACAGAATCAGGAATAGACATATGGTAAAAAAATTACATGGTACTGCTACAGTATGGAATTAATTAGATATGGTAACTGTTACGTGATTGTGGAATTTCTTTTCATGCTATATTGTAACGAATACTTCTCCTCTATGAGCACTGAAAAAAGAATTTGGTGGACTACCGCTATCATCTATCTGTAGTAGAAAATGAACACAGAAAGGGATACATCTTCCACCATGGTCCGGAGCAAAGAAAGAATTGCTATTATGACAGAAAGCACAAATTCAACAATACTTTCACGTTGTATATGGTGTAACATAAGTCAGCATGTACATACTAAATAATTTTTGGGAATAGATTTTTCTGCTATTAGACAAGAATTCATAAAAGTTCTAGATTTCAGTGCAGTAGCCAACATTCTCCTAGTACAGTGGTTCTCAAACTGTGGGGCAGGCCCCCCTAGGGGGGGCGAAATAACAAAAAGGGGGGCGCGAAGATGTGAAAAAAAGAAAACAAAAATCAAAAATATGAAAAATACATCTATTGAAACCAAAACAAATTAACTTAAACTACATTCTGATACTAGAAAAATAAATATAGAGTTAGATAAATGTCGATAAAAGTTAAGTACAGTGATCCCTCGCTATATTGCGCTTCGACTTTCGCGGCTTCACTCCATCGCGGATTTAAATGTAAGCATATCTAAATATATATCATGGATTTTTCGCTGGTTCGCGGATTTCTGCGGACAATGGGTCTTTTAATTTATGGTACATGCTTCCTCAGTTTGTTTGCCCAGTTGATTTCATACAAGGGATGCTATTGGCGGATGGCTGAGAAGCTACCCAATCAGAGCACGTATTACATATTACTCTACACTCCTCAATGATATACGATATGCTTTCCGTGCGGTGCTTCGCACACTTAAAACCTCTAGCAGCACATATTGATTTTTGATTGTTTACTTTCTCTGTCTCTCTCTGACATTCTCTGCTCCTGATGAGGAGGTGTGAGCAGAGGAGCTGTTTGCACAGAGGCTGTTTGCTTAGAAGATACGGACGATCCTGTAAAAAATGCTGAAAGACTACCTTCACATTGATCCCTTCATTGCCGCTGCTTTATCGCGGAGCTTCACATACATAAAAGCCCAACAGCCCTATTGATTTTTGATTGTTTACATTTCTCTCTATCTGACATTCTCTGCTCCTGACGGCACTCCTTTGAAGAGGAAGATATGTTTGCATTCTTTTAATTTTGAGACGGAACTATCATCTCTGTCTTGTCATGGAGCACAGTTTAAACTTTTGACTAAAGGATGTTATTTCATGTCTAGAGGGCTCTAATAATGTTAAAAAAAAGCATTTAGAAGGTCGTAAACAGGTTTTCAGTGCTCTAACTGCGAAAATAATAGATTTATAAATAAAGAATCCGACTTTGTGGAAATTCATTTATCTGTCTGGAGCGGATTAACCACGATAAACAAGGGTTTACTGTATAACTGTGCGGAGAATATTTATAAACTGTGTGGGAGAGTTTCTAAGGGCTTAAAATACATAAAAATAACCATACAAACATATGGTTTCTACTTTGCGGATTTTCACCTATCGCGGGAGGTTCTGGAATGCAACCCCCGCAATCGAGGAGGATTACTGTAGATATAATAAAATATGCATCTATGATATATCATTAATTAAAAAAGAACAAATTGGTATTAGTGGGCTCCTTTCAAAAAAACGTTAGGGGATACAATTAAAACTGTTATGTAAGCTCAGGTCGCAAATATGTAAAGTTTAAGAAATGCTGTCCTAATGATTTCACGATACAACAAATGGCACAGATTAATGAACAATTTAAAGCAAATAATTAAATATGCGATATCATACATGTGCATCTGAGGATCTCCTCCTGAGCTCGTCCAAGGTATGTAACCACCCACCGGGACAGGAGAGGATGCTATCGCTAACGGTATTCTTTTCTTTTTCTTCTACAGTAGCGCAAAACCGTCCAATGAGGGCACTTGACCACACCCCTTCTGGTATGTCACCTTTAAAAGACCTGGATGTCTGAAAGAGAATGTCAATTAGCTAATGGAGCTCCTGAAGTGCAGACAACCCTTAATTTATTTTGAGGTTACTTAACTCTCAATCCTCTTGTTTACTTTATTAAGCCTTAACTTGGGCATAATACACGAAGATGGGTGTCAGTTTCTTTTGTTTTGGCTTCTTATTAAATGGGATGACCTGGTTGGTGCCCCAGCTATTATTCAACTTGCCTGTCGCTCCTGCACTTGGCTACAGCGTGGGTGCAAAACTTTACAGTAGATAAAAAAAAAGTTGAGAGAGGAAAATTAACAAAAATTGAAGTGTAAAATGCAATTATTTGGATGTTATTGATTTTTATATTTTTATGGGTGCTTAAAATGCCTTTTCAAGATCTGTTTTTTAAAAGGTCATATAAGTTCACACCATAACAATAATAATACATTATATATTTATGAAATGTATATTTCTTCCTTGTCACTTCCAGATTTTAATTCATGCAAACTGGAATCAAATCCTTTTTTGCAATATGCAGATTCTTATGCAAAGCAGTGTTACCTATGGTGCTTGGTCTGAAGCTCCCCGCTTTGATCTATATATCTGACATTCTCCAAGTATAAAGAAGAAAAGAAATTTAAAAATTGTAAAGAGCCTTAATTGAAGTTAACATAAAAGAAGATACATGGTGTTAATTGGTGTAGTCTAAGAATAATTCAGGCCTTAGAGACCACTGTCCCCTTACCCCCTGCCAAAGTGTCAAGATTTACATCTTTAATTTAGGATTTTCCTGTATTAATTACCGCTTTCTATGTTAATAATTTTTTAATTTAAAGTAATTACACAATATGGTACTGGTTTCTTTTTTATGTTAAAACCCCCTTTTAAAGATAGAATATTTTACATGGTAGTTTTTTTCTGTGTTATTGATCATTCTTTAACATTAAAATTATAATTTTCTTGTCACTATAATATTGGAATGTTGTTACTCTACATATGTAAAGCATTACGTTCAAGTTCAAATTTATTGCCATGTGTATATAGTACAATAAAATTCTTACTTGCATACCTTCTCAGAATAATGACAATGTTACAATACCAACAAATAGGGACTCATATTATTCATAAATAAACAGCATACAGAGAATGCAACATATATAAAATGATGAACTATATATATATTGTATATGTAGTTGAGCACATTATGAGAAGCTGTTGTGGGTGAAAATTGTCCCTGAATTTACTGGTGTGAGTGCCAATAGCTCTGTACTGTTTGCCAGAAAAATGTCATACTGGATGACCGAACTTTTCAGTTAACTTGTTTGCCTTTCTAAGGCAGTGAGTGTTGTATATGTTCTGAAGTGAAGTCAGGTGGGTGCTGGTTATATTCTGTGCCACCTTCTCCACAAACTGCAGTACTTTATGACTTCAACTATTGTAGTGCTGTACCGGTATGCAATGCAGCCATGAGACTTCCAAGGAAGTAAATGCATAGCTGAGCTTCCTTGACATTGGCAAAAATGTGTCCAATTCAATCCAATGGTGATGGACACTCCAAAGCTTCTCACCCACTCAATAGTATTCTCTCCAATATAGATCAGAGAGTGGTCTGCTTTCTGAAGTTGTCTCCCAAATGTACATGTGTGACACAACATTAAAAAATAATAGTGACATTAAATTATGAAATATGTTTAAATAGAAATGCATGATAATTTAATTTGGTGAGGCATATTTTACTTAATAACACCGTGGCATTCTTGTTTAAGTATTGCATAATCTTTCCTTTTCTTCTTTTATTTTTTTCTTAAAGAAAAATGCCAAACCATACTTATCAATGAACCTTACAAGCTTGCATTTAAAGCACATCAGCATATGCCCCTGTAGCGTGTCTTACTGCCAGGGAACTGATAATTATTATTCATTAGTATTCATTGGTTACAAGTCCTGGCTGGCATGTAGCTCATGTTGAATCAGATCCAGTGTTACATTTCTGATAGAGGCTAGATGCACGGGTCAGCAAAGAGGCATTAATTAGGCCCAATAGTCAAAAGTTATTTTTAAACTATACACATGGGGTTAAAAAGGCTGTGCAGGCACAAGCAAACAAAAAGGAAGATTAATTCAGGATTAAATTGCCACATTTTTCTCAGTTGGAAGTTTTAATCTATCCACCAAAATATAAAATTGGAAAGAAAGACATGAATGCAAAGCTAAGGAATTAGCTTGCCATGATACTTCTTTATTTCTTTTCAAATTTAAAACTGGTTGAGAAACCGTCCCTGTTATACCTGTGATAAAACAAAAGGATATACAGTTTGACGGTTGTCGTTGACGTGACTAGAAGTATTTTTTTTTATTAACATTTTCACTTTCTAATATAAACATGCACTTCCTCATTTGTCTTTTTTTTCTGCTTCAAAATTTTATCAATGTGTTTAAAACTAAAAATGTGAGTTTGTCTTATAAATTAAAAAATTATGGTGATGATCCATACTGGTTAAACCTTTTAAGCGAAGCAATTTATTTTGTTTGAAACACGTTTACAAAGAAAAAGATTTACAATGTCATTCCTCATCTATCATATTTTTCTCATCAAATTTTGTGTTGAAGAGCTGCCCTTAGGAACTTTTGTGAAATATTCACCAAAATGGCTTTGGAGACATCTATGTCCTTCTTCTTCTTCTTCTTCCTCTTCATCTTTTCCCACTTCTGTGTGGTGTCAGTGCGGTTGATCAACCTCCAAACACCTCAGTCCTGCACCTCTTCCCCAGTAAAGCCCTTTTTCTTCAGATCTTCTTTTACTTTATTTACCAAACTCCACTTTGGCCTCCCTTGCTTGCTCTTCCCTTGTACTTCCATTCCCATCCCTCTTTTGCCTGCATTTTTATTGTCTCTCCTCATCACATGACAATACCACTTCAACCTACTTTCCTGTACTTTCTTAAGACATTTTCATACTCATATATGGTGGCCATTTTAGGACATCTGATACAGAATAATACTGATGTTTAATGATTGGAAAAGTGAAAAAATGACGATGTTCTAAAATGGACACCATTGCGGCACTTCTTGTATGACTTTAGGCTATACAAAAATAAATTGTATTGTTTGTATAATGTTTATGTCATAATGCCTGATTAATATTGACAAACATGTCAAAGGTAGCGATGCCCTGCCTGAACACATCACTTTAGTAGTGTAAGATCAGGACATTTGATCATTTATTTCACAGGACACTGCTGGTCATTTGCCAGCACCTTCGTATGTGTTTTGTTCTACCTGATCACAAGTAAATTTATCCTTTTTTTTAACATGGTCAACTTCTGTCTGATTGCATATACGCACGGATGCGAGAGGCTCTGAGATTAAATCAGGCATGCTCTGATTGAGTAATTGTGCAAGTTGTTTTATGGGATTTTTGTTATATTTGTACATGCATGTAAGTTGAATTTGTTACCTTTTAATTGTTTTTTAATGTTCCATATTAATTCTCAAGTAATTGTAAAATAAATGAGCATCCACAATTGTTGACAGCAAACCCTCAGTGTGACAACTGAAGCATGCACAAATTCATGTATAGTATTACATGTGGATAGATTGGTCTCATGTTGGACCATCATTCATACCAGTCTAGGTTTTACTTGGTACTACACTGAGACCACCCTTTCCAAAGGGTCTCAGTACAGTTGTTTTGGTCCACACCAGAGTGAGATTGGTGTGTTCACATCTACCTTAACAAACCAGACTTTCAGGGAAATTGCACCAGAATTCTAGAAAACTGGTCCAAATGAATTTGGTGTGAAAATGCTGTTAGATATCTCTTCTACTTTTGTGTACCTCTCATTGTATCATTTCTTATTCTTTGAGACATCTATGTCCATTATTTAAATATCTAATATAGATTCCTGAAATCATAAATTACAAATATACAGAGTGTAATATTTAGTCCAGTAAATGCCTCTGTCGTTTTCTTTATAAACTTATTCATAATGGGTGGTATAATGGCACTTTAGTTAGTACCCATGCCACACAGAATATGCAAAATGTAAAAAAAGTTTATTATGCCAGACTTTGGATGTGAATAAACCTTCACCTACACTCTTAAAAATAATGGCTCTTTAATACAATTTTATAGTTCTTTACAGGGTTGTGTGGTTCTTTGTAGAGACATTGCTTGACCAAACAGCATTTCATTCTGGGGAGCGTTCTTTGTATTTGAAGTTGGTTCTTTGTGTTCTGAAAAGCTTCCTAATATGCAGAAATAAAAAACAAAAATCTGAAATATTTCATGTTTGGTAGGCCACTTTGCACAATACTAAAAGATTAAGAAAACCTGCATAAGCTTGTGGTATTGTATGCAAGGAGAGTTCTTTGACGATTATGAGCCATTGGTATTTCATAAATCAGATACCATCTATTTGTGGTTAATTACTGTATGGAGCCCATTATGGATCCAAATAAAAAAAAGTTCTTTCTGGAACCTTCATGTGGATTTGTCGCTTGGAAACCAAAAATGGTTGTGTTATGCCATAACTCTGAAGAACCATCCCAGAATCTGTATTTTTAAGTGTGTAGGATATTTGATAGTTTCATTCCATATTTTACTTTTAAGATTTAAAATCCAGTTTGTCAACTTAAAACATTGTACCACCTGTTTGTATGTTATTAAATGTAAAGTAGCACATTAATAAAAATAATTATGCTTTTAGAAAGGTTTCTACAGATTTTTAAAGTAATATTGCTGATTGTAATACTTATAAATATTGTGAACATAATGTCTCTAATAACCTTTTACTTACAGTAATTTACTGTCTAACATATTTACTATTTTTCTTTATATAACTATATTTTTTCCTAAAAATTAATGAAATTAACAGACAGTTTCAAAGTGTTAGTGACACAGCGCTATATGGCCAGCATTAGTCTAGTTTCATTCTTTCAAAAGTGGCTGTAAATTGGACCAACTCATTGATCATCACTAATAACCAAAAAGGTGGAAGGCACAGAAACAAATTTAAAAAACAGTATTTTAAAGAGTAGCATGTTAGTGCAATAGTTACTACTGCTGCTTCATGAGTCTAGTATTCTGGAGTTTGAACCATCATATCTTTTGTATGTTTTTTCTTTGGTACTCTGGTTTTTAACCCACATACCAAAGACATTAATGTTAGGTTAACCGGAGATTTCAAATTCAAACATTTTTGGTGGAATAAATTGAAGTCCCAAATAACAGATTTGGCTGTGAACAGTAGTGATTTCAAAAGTCTTTTGTTATGAACTAAACAAGATAAATATCAAAGATGTTAGTGGGATTCAATACATTGGGGTCATTTTATCTTTTCAACATGTTGAAAGGACCAAAACTATCTTGAAGTCAAAATTGCACTAGATAACATTCAAATCCAGAGTTCTTTTTCCTAAGTAATTACATTTGTTTCTTTTATTTTGCTTGAGGGCTATGTCTCATGCAAAGATATTTTTCTTCAATTTGTCAGATTTCAGGTGCTTCACTCCTCCTTTAAAAGTAAAAAAAAAATGTTAATGTTAAATGCTATAGCAAGAAACAAATATTAATAATAAGTCAACAAAAATTTATAACAATATGACTTAAATGTTTATTGGTTTTTGACTATGATATTACAGAAATAAAGATGAAAATCAACAACAGATCTCAAAAGAAAATAATAACACGTAGATACACTGTGGGTCATTTGCAGTGTGTACCTGAGCTAGTACAGTACTAGCAGCAGATCAAGTCCAGACTAAACAGTACAGTACTAAGATCATTCATCCATCCATTATCCAACCCGCTTTATCCTAACTACAGGGTCACAGGGGTCTGCTGGAGCCAATCCCAGCCAACACAGGGCACAAGGCAGGAAACAAACCCCGGGCAGGGCGCCAGCCCACTGCAGGGCACTAAGATCAATACCAAGTTTAATTAAGCTGCAGCTAGTCTTGTTTTGGCTTCATGTTTTTCCTTGGTTTGCTCAGCTGGTAGTCTGATTGCCAGTTAACACCAGCGCACTGGCAATTAACTTCTCACCTTCTCTCAACTAACAACATGCCACTACATATTCCTCTCAATTTAAAAGGGCAGAACACAGGGAAAAAGTACATCCTCATGTAAAATCATTAAAAAAACAATTGCAATCATTAAGTTACATTAGATTGTCTGTTGTTATTGTAAACGTTACTTATGTTGAGTGTATGAAAAAGCCAAGAAATTCCAATAGAGAAATTAACAATGACAATAGGTACACGTTAGTAGAATAATATCTGATGCATAATTGTCCATCTGTAACTCACGGGCTGATCTACCATTAGGGTGTACTTGACGGTGGGGCTCTGATCAGCATTTTTCTTTCTGTTTTTACCTCACGCTCCTTGCACTTTAGATTTAATGTACTCAAATGTCCGAGGTGGACTGCCATCCTGGCTCTATTTTTATATTTAACATTCACAGAGTGTAAATATATGCATGTGACACTCTTGGGCCTATGGAGGATCTGATTTTGCTGTTACTTATTTTCCAAGTAAGTAGATAATATAGAGGAGATGATACTTGGCATTCAATATGCGCCCAGCTTTTACTAATAACCAAATTTATCCAACAGTCACCAAAGTGTATAAAATACCTAGTCAAAGGTTTGATAATATTAGTAAAGAATGTCTCAACACAGCACAAACTTCACAGTAGAGCAGAAGCTCAATATAATACATGTCATGTCATATCTAAAGATATGTCCACAACACTCTGAAAGAACAGAGCATGGAAGATACTCCCCCAAAAGAGGATAACTGCTTAGACCTATCTCAAGAAACTGGCAGAAAGTTTGTCTTGTTACCTTAAATACATAATAAGAGCAAATCAGCACAAGATCATCCCCAGCTAACAGCACACTTCAACTGACCCATAGCAACAAAGACAAACAATCATATAAATCAATCAAGTGTCCCTACAAATTTACCTTGCTTGAATACAATGCATACCTAACAGTGCTTCTGACACCCTGCTAAATAAATAAATAAATTTACATTTTTACTTTGTCTGCAATATGTCTATTTTAATTTTTCAACCTTAATGATGCATGCTTCCTGCACATATTGTATGAAACAAATATTTCATAAAAACTGATGCCTTTACATGTTTTATTAAGCACACTTGAGAATGTTAAGTTTCTATGATGTGAGTTTGGAATAATTCGATTAGGAACTGTAGATGATCAACTAGAGCCAGTTTTTCACCAGCCTCTGTTATTGACAAAATATGTTCAATAAGAATTTTTTTTTTTTTAATTTTTAAACATGTAAAGCACTTTAAGCAGTAATATCTGTGTCTAATAATTTCATTGTAGTGTTAAGATTCACTTATAAAACTAACAGAAAGCCACCAGGTAGTTGAACTACCCAATCTCTTTAAAGGGAGAATGTAAAGGTATAAGCATATTCATATTTGATGTATGAGGAGCATTTCTATCCTCACTTTGTAACTTATCCCTATGCCTTAAAACAATTAGTGCTGTCCTGCAGTTAGGAAGTCAGTATGCCTATTGTTCACATTTTAAGGATGAGTTCTTGCATTTAACAACAACAACAACAAACATTTATTTATGTAGCACATTTTCATACAGATATTGTAGCTCAAAGTGCTTTACATAATGAAGAAAAGAGAAATAAAAAGACAAAGAATTAGAATAAGACAACACTAATTAACATAGAATAAGAGTAAGGTCCGATGGCCAGGGAGGACAGAAAAAAAAAACAAATTCCAGACAGCTGGAGAGAAAAAAAATAAAATCTGCAGGGGTTGCCAGGCTACAAGACCGCCCAGCCCCCTCTCCTTGCATTCTACCTAACATAAATGAAACAGTCCTCTTTGTATTTATGGTTCTCATGGAAGGACTTGATGATGATGGTCATGTAGACTTCTGGCTTTTAATCCATCAATGTAGGAACATCACGGTGCTTTGATTAGGTGGTGATGGTGCAGATCGCCACCACAGAAAACTGGGAAAAGAAACAGAAGAGAGAGTAGGGGTTAGTACGGATTCTAGAGCCACCATGAATAGTTATAATGAATTGAATATACAGAGTATCAGGATTAAATGAAGGTGAAGTTATCAGAAAGCCATGTTAAAGTAATGTGTTTTCAGCAGTTTTTAAAAGTGCTCCACAGTATTAGCCTGGCGAATTCCTACTGGCTATTCTTTAAATAGACAAAAACACTGATCAACTGTATATACTAGACCTAGGAAAGTTCAAGTGTTAATTTTTGACTAATGTGGCATGTTGAATATGTTAAAAAATCTTGTCTCATCCAGGGCCTGCAATGAGGCAAACACCTCAGGCAGTGCTTTTGTCAGGATGGCATTTTCAGGTAATATTTTTTTTAACATTTTGTAACAATAATACTGTAATAATCTGGCTGGAGTGTCAAAGGGCCAAGGCCCTTTATATAAGGGCCATTATATAATTGAGAAGGCAGCGAAACAATAAGAAGTGAGCGAGTGATATATACAACCATATTCATGAGTTCTGCTACTTTGGAAACAAAGCACAGTGTAAACCTACACTTTAAATTAAGTTCATAGACAGGCTGCCGCTGGCGTTTGTAATTTAGTGCCTTCCCATATAAGGCCGTCCGTCAGTGGCAATCCAATAGCAAACTGCCACGGGTAAATATTCACGGGTGAAGGACTGTGGTTATGCAGAGGAAGATGAGATGGTCAGGGTGGTGTTTGGCACAAACTCAGCGAAACTGCGAGAGAAAGTTTTAAGTACCGGGACTTCGGTAGCATTAGATACAGCCATGGACATAGCACGACATGGCAACAGCACAGCTGGGAACCTTCGATGCATGTACACCGAGCGGCTCACGTGAACTGACGCAGTGCACAGACAAAAAGCAACAGTTCCGAAGAGCGCTGAACAAAAACCGAATTACACAATTGAAAAGGCAGCAAATAAATATGAAGCGTCTGATAAATACAAGATAAGTATGTAATAAGTACAGCTACTGCAGAAACAAAGCACACGGTGGAAAAAGTGAATGTCCCGCTAAAGGAAGACAGTGTTAAAAAAAAACCCGTGCATGCAGTGTGTCAGGTCTCAGATAAAGAAGAAGACGAGCTGTTTATTGATGCAGTAAGAAACGAATCTTTTTCATAGCTTATTTAACACACTACGTCTCCGCTGCGATACGCGGGTATATATATATGTATATATATATATACCCTGATCTACATACTCGAATAATGAATACTTTATTCGCAATCAATGATTGTTTTGGTAAAGCCATACTCGGTGTATTCATTAGATGAACGGTAAAAAAGTAAGAGCGAGGGGAGGGTCACTTATTGAGGCATGCAGGCAAAACCACATTAGCACGCGGGCTCGATGTACGAAAAAATATATCTTTTCAAGTTCTATTTAGTCCATATGTGTCAAATTCAAGGGCCACGGGCCACATCCGGCCCGGCGTGTAATTGTATCCGGCCC
>JANRMT010028174.1:153718587-153754810 GCA_026402145.1 Polypterus bichir lapradei
ATCGAGCCCGCGTGCTATTGTGGTTTTGCTTGTGTGCTTCAGTAAGTTACCGTCCCCTCGCTCTTACTTTTTTACCGTTCATCTAATGAATACACTGAGTATGGCTTTACCAAAACAATCATTGATCGCGAATAAAGTATCCATTATTCATGAAGCTCCAATAGGTGAATAGGTGATCTGTCTTTCTGCGTTAACCGCATGCGTTTTCATACGTCTCAAACTAAGGGGATGCGAGGTTAAAATAAATCGAGAAGCGCGCGTACATACTTAGTGCATCCTCTCTCGGGAATCGAACCTCGGCGCTACAGGCGAATGCTTTACTATCGCGCCACGGCATGTGGTTTATCTATTTGAGCGTAGCAGTGTAATTCGGTTTTTGTTCAGCACTCTTTAGAACTGTTACTTTTTGTCTGCGCACTGCGTCAGTTCACGTGAGCCGCTGAATATGGTTTTATATGTCACTCGCTCGCTTCTAATTGTTTCGCTGCCTTCTTAATTATATAATGCATGTTTTCTAAAGCACCTTTTGTAGCTCTTCCTGGCTTTCTACGTAATGCGTGATTACGTGAGAGGTGTGATGATGTCATACGAAACTCCGCCCCTCCAGCTGAACTCCATTACAGTAAATGGAGAAAAATAGCTTCTAGTTATGACCATTATGCATAGAATTTTGAAATGAAACCTGCCCAACTTTTGTAAGTAAGCTGTAAGGAATGAGCCTGCCAAATTTCAGCCTTCTACCCACACGGGAAGTTGGAGAATTAGTGATGAGTGAGTGAGTGAGTGAGTGAGTCTTAGAGGAATACTGGACATTACAGCAAGAGATCAGAAAAAGCATTGAAAACATCAGAAGATAAACCAAAATAAAAATTGCTAGTCAAGCCAAGACAAGCAGCAAGCACTTTTTTCAGTACTACTTCAGTAAAAAGATGATAAAAGAGAATTTAACAAACCTTAGGAACACAAAAGGAGAAATCATTGAAAATGAGAAGGAAATGGAAATGAAATGAACAAATATTTCAACCGAGTATTTTTAAAGGAACAAACCAGTGGAAAGCCAAATGCAGAAGTAAAAACAAAAAGTTCATAGATTTTAAAATAGAAGAGTCAAATATTCTTCAAGCTCTCTATACTGTATGTTAAAGACTAATAAAACCCCCTATTCTGATGGGATTTTACCAATTATAATATGTAATTATATTCTTCCAATTATATTGAAAAAAATGAAAGACACCATTTATAAACCCTGATTAGTCATATGTGAGCAGTCATTTCAGAAAGGAGAAGTAACTGAGGACTAGAAAGTTGCAAATGTGACTACAATCTTAAAGAAGGGAGACAAAGTGGATCCAGGAAATTATAGACCTATAAATCTTACTTCTGTACCATGCAAAATTATGGAAACTATAATAAAAATACATTACAAAAGTACCTTAATGAAAATAATACAGTATGTTAATATACAGCCAACATGGGTTTATGAGAGAAAAGTCCTGCCAAACCAGTCTTTTAGATTTTATTGAAGAACTAACCAGAATAATTAACAAAAACAAAGCATTGAACATAATTTACTTAGACTTTCAAAAAGTCTTTGATCCATACCAAAGATTCATTTTAAAACTAGAAAGTGTAGGGATCAAAGATAACCTACAAATCATTCAACAGTGGAATTCCTCTGGGATCTGTCTTTGGATCATTGCCTTTTCTGACTTATATTAATGACATCGATTCTGGTAGTTGTGAAATTCATGAAGACACTAAAATTGGAGGGATGGCAAACACTGAGGAGGCATTTAAAAGAATTAAAAAAAACCTGGAAAAACTTCAGAACTGGGAGACGCATGGAAAATGCAGTTTATCGTTGGGCAAAAGGAACATCAATTATAAATGCAAGATGGGAGGCCCTGTCATGCAGGTAGCAACCTCTGTAAAGGGTTTAGTTCATATTGTTTTAGTTGAAACTCAATCATAGGATTTAGTACAAAATATTGAAACAACATTTACATTGAGTAAGCAATGTACAGTGGCAATTAAAATGAAAATAAAATAATATGTTATATCATAAGAACTGTTGAATTTAAGAAAAGGGATGTTATGATCAAACTTCTGGACCCCTTCTGGAGTACTGTGTGCAGTTCCAGTCATCCGCGGTACAAGAAAGACATAATAGCACTTAAAAGTCTACAGTGGACAGCAAATAAGCATATCCTAGGACTTAAGAATATGTCCTACTCTGACAGAATTGAAAAATTAAACCTGTTTGGTTTTGAGCTAAATAGACTGTGTGGGGACCTCATCCAGGTATTTAAAATCTTCTAAGGCATTGATAAAATAGATCCAGCACAATTCTTTCAGCTAAAGGATGAACCACATACTCAAGGACATCAGTGGAAATTAAGAGGAAGTGCATTTAAGACTGAAGCCAGGAAGCCCTTCTTTATGCAAAGTTATGGGACAACAAATTAGTGAGACATGGAGTTGAAGCAGAAACCTTGATAACCTTTAAGAAATGACTGTATGAGATAGTGGGACACCTTAGATATGAAACAAATAGACTTGATGGACTGAATGGTCTCTTCAAATTAATCAAATTTCTTAGGTTCTTCTGAATTAACCTAACATGCATTTCAGCATATAAGGGTAAATCAGAGTACCAGTAAATAACTCACAAGCCCATGAAAACATGAAGAGAATGCTAAAACTGCACATAGATTGTGTCCAGCCTGGGAATCACACCCAAGTCCTTGCAGCTTTGAGGCAACAGTCCTAATAAACTGCAGACTCTTCTAGTCCATCAGAAATTTTAAAGACAGGATATCTTATATGGGGTGACAATCAGGAAATCCCCCAAAATTTTATAACTTAATTTAGCCAACATATGGATTAATTCATTTTGCCTTTCTACAGCTATGGTGATGATGTTGTATAATTGATTTTTATATCATCCTTTAGAAATGCAAAAAATGTATTTAAAAAATTCATCCACTTGTAAAAACTAAATAATAAATGAAATATTTTAAAAATTAAACTTGCAATAAAAAACCCATGAACGTGCATACATACTGTATATGTGATATATGTACTGCACATACTGTATCCTCGTATATATCAGGAATTTTTTAAAGTGGTAATGAATTTAAATAGGCCATGCCTAAATAAAAACAATGTGAAATATTATAAGTAATTTAAATAAGATTCATATCTACTGTAAGTAGGGCAGTAGGTCACATATTGCAGAGTATAACTCAGAACTTGTGTTTAAATCTGACCTTCTGGGTCAGGTGCTGCACTCTTTTCATTTTAGTGAAGATCACCACAGCCATTTTGTAATATTCAAATTAAACATGGTCCCTAGACATGCCTGCTTGTATTTCAACATCACTGAAATTTCAAAGGATGAAAGTCAATATGTTATCTTCAAAATGAGATTACAATCTAACATAAATATATGCAGAAAAGAACTGATGTGGAGAAATGCAAGAAAATTGTCACAAAAGAAATGTAGCATAAAATGAAGACTGTGCTTCTTTGAAATAATAGGGTAATCCATTTTAAATGTACAGAAAGGTCACATAGTTGTTCACAATTAAGATGTCTGACCTTGGAAGCAGCATTTTTCAAATCAATTTTTATAATGCCCTTCTTTGGACCTCATTTTAATCATTTGCTGAAAAGCCACCCAGCCAGTATGTGCCTTCTGTATGTAAATATCTTTATATCAAAATGATGAATAAGAGTTTAGTACAGATTTGGAAAGAGAAAGACATCAAATTAATGACAGTAGCAAAACAAAAAAATGTTACCCTTTATGTGTGTTAAATAATGTTAAAATACATGTAAAAATCCTGTGGTTTTGGATGTTTATAACCAAACAGGGGAAATACAGTACTGTCATTATAGCAACAAATTTAAATATATGGGCAGGGAATTAGTACACATAGCTGTGACACACTTAAGCTGCTATCTCCCCTAAATTGAGAATACTTTTGTCTTGTAAACCTCTATTTTATTACAAAATGCTAATGTGAGGGCAAGGTCCTGTACTTTACATGTTTAAAATGTGTTTATTTTGTGGAAATGTCATGCAAAAAAGTCAGATTTACCATGAAATTGAAAAAGTAGACTTTTTTTATGAAAGTCTCCATCAATGGTTTGTTTAAATCGTATCATTAGAGCAACTGTCTGTGTCAAAAAAATCTTGTTCAGATAAGTTGTTACAATGATTATTATTATCTCACCTACCTTTTTTAACATAAATAATTTAGGGTGAATTACATTATATATAACATGAACTCTAAACTCTACAAATACAGCTGAACCTTGTTTCAGGCATGACATCCATTGTGTTGTTGTGTAAAGTGGATAATCAGATACATCAAAATGTTTCCAGTCTACTTAGATTCCCCTAAAGTACATTTTACTTGTTTTTGCCTATATCAATGATTGATAAATCTATAAACGAGTGGTCCTGACCCCGGGCTTCTGCGAGACCCAGAACAGTCTGTGAAAAAATTCATGGTTTTTGTAACTGCACCATCAGTAACAACGTCAGCAAGAAGGGCAGAGACAACCGTGTATTGCTGTAGATGTTGGGAAATGCATAATGACTTGAACCAAGTGGGCCATTATGCAAGTCACCTCCATACTTGTAGTGCCTGTCACAGGACAAAAGTGGCCTCCTGCCTCAGCTAGATTTCATTCACTCCATAGTGCAGGCAGAGGAATCCTTTTACAAACAGTGGTTTGAAAACTATGAGGAATTTCATCCTTATGCATAATGATGTACCAAGAAAGACTGAACAGTCTTCCAGTCTTGGAAACTTATATGCCAAGTGAATTTAGTGGGTGTCATTAATGACTTCAAAAGTATGAAACATCAGTGGTGGATTCAATCACAAATAGTGCAGAAAGATAGACTTTATAGATTTTAAAAAGGTATTTTGTTGCATTTTGTTTGCAGTGTCAGAAAACGTAAGCTGATAATCTTTTGTATTTAGCTGCAAATATTATAGTAGGGGGCAGCACGGTGTCGCAGTGGGTAGCACTGCTGCCCCGCAGTAAGGAGACCCGGGTTCGCTTCCCGGGTCCTCCCTGCGAGGAGTTTGCATGTACTCACCGTGTCTGCGTGGGTTTCCTCCGGTTTCCTCCCACAGTCCAAAGACATGCAGGTTAGGTGCATTGGCAATTCTAAATTGTGCTTGGTGTGTGTGTGTGTGCGCCCTGCCCGGGGTTTGTTTCCTGCCTTGTGCCCTGTGTTGGCTGGGATTGGCTCTAGCAGACCCCGTGACCCTGTGTTAGGATATAGCGGGTTGGATGATGGATGGATGTTATAGTAGGGACCCGAGCTGTCTTGAAAGCTTGCATATTGTAATCTTTTTAGGAGCCAATAAAAAGTGTAATTTTGCTTTGCTTCTTATTGCATCCATAATGGGTAACATGGTGCAACGAGGGACGTGCAGTCAGGGGAGGCAGGTGAGGCTGTCATCATGAAAAGTAAAAAAACTAATAACATAAAATGAATGTGTCCACTGGTCTGTGCTATAAATTTGTTTTCTGTATGATTCCAATAATTTTTATCATTTTTATAGTCATAATTGCTGAATTGGTGCATTTCCTGTTCAAATACAGGGGAGAAACGTGAGGTGTGGCAGAGACAAAATGAGCCTCACCTCAGACTGTGCTGTCCCTCACACGCTGGGTTGATGCATGCAATTGGCACATGCTTGTTGCTGTCTCTCTGTTTGTGGCCAATATAATGTTTGCAGACACATTTATTATACACCCTGACTTTCCACAGTCTGGAAAGTTAGCGATATTAGAAAGTCAAATGCACTGCAGCGTTTATTTTTATTTTTTGTTCTGAATGAATGCCAAAATGGAAGGTTAAGACTTTTAAAACTAAAGGCAAATAAGGAGGACTTTTACAAGAAAGTGATGGAGATTTCCGTGGAGAAGGATAGGCGCATGGACTTCATTTACAAATAAAGGTAAGACCATAAACGATTTTCAATTTTATAAAATAATGGGATCAGACTAAGAAAAAGACAATCCAATATTTAAAAAGTTAATTTTGACCATAAACAAAATATTCTTTTGTTTTTCTTGTTATCATTTTTTTGAACAGTCTGTATTACAATTGATTAAATCATCAGAATTAAAAGCTTTTAAAAACAACTAAATATTTCAATTAAGGTCAAAACTGATATCCATGCAAATACGTTCTCTCCGCTCTCTCTTGCTGCTATAAGTGTAACATTCTTTCTTAGCCAAATATGTAATAATAATAATAATAATAATACATTTTATTTGGAGCGCCTTTCAAAAAACTCAAGGTCACTGTACAATCAGGTTAAAAAAATAAAAACATTCAATGACTAGAAAATTTAAAACCCAAATAAAACATCAGATAAAACACCAATAACAGTTACAGTGAATAAGCAATTTTGAACAGATGAGTTTTGAGATTAGCCTGGAATTGGTGAAGGGTGGTGATGTTCCTAAGGTAAGCAGGTAATGAGTTCCATAGGGAAGTTGCCGATCTGCTAAATGCTCGATATCCCATTGTGACAAGACATGCTGGTGGATTATTTAAGTTGATGGAAGAAGAGGATCTGAGCATGCGACAGGGTTTAGTGACTCGTAGGAGCTCAGAGAGATATGTGGGGGCAAGATTATGAATGGCCTTATATGTAAGGACTAAAATTTTGTAGTTGACCCTGAACTTTATTGGCATCCAATAAAGCTGCTGAATAACAGGTGTGATGTGATCAGAGTAGGGTGTTTTAGTAATTATACGAGCAGCCGAATTTTGAACAAGTTGAAGTTTATGTAGTGACTTTTGGGGCAGACCAAAGAGAAGTGAGTTGCAATAGTCCAGGCGGGAGGTGACCAAACTGTTGACTAAAATGGCAGTAGAGTGATTTGACAGAAATGGACGCAGGCGATTAATGTTTTGCAGGTGGAAGTAAGCTGCTCGAGTAACAGAACTGATGTGAGACTGGAAAGACAACGTGCTGTCCAGAATTACACCAAGGCTTTTTATCTGATCTGTACAGGTAACAGATGTGTTGTCTATTAATACTGAGATCTTTGATGCCTTCGCTATTGCAGATTTCGTGCCCATAAGAAGCACCTCAGTTTTATTGGAGTTCAACTGCAAGAAGTTAGAAGAGAACCAGGACTTAATCTCAGCAAGGCAATCAGTAAGTGAGGATGGTGGAAGCGATGCAGATGGTGAAGTTGAAATAAATAACTGGGTGTCGTCTGCGTAACAATGAAAGTTTATCTTCCATTAACGAAAAATGACACCCAAAGGGAGCAGATAAATGATAAACAGCAGGGGGACAAGGACAGAACCTTGAGGAACTCCAGATACTACAGGAGTGGGAGTGGAGGTACATGTGTCCAGCTGAATGAATTGAGTTCTGTCTGTAAGATATGACTTAAACCAGGTTAATGGAATGTGAGAAATACCTAGTGCAGATAACCTTTTTAGTAAGGTGAAATGACAGACAGTGTCAAATGCAGCACTGAGGTCAAGAAGAACAAGGGTTGTGATTAGGTCTGAGTCTGCAGCCACTAAGAGATCATCAGTGATCTTAATTAGTGCCATCTCAGTGCTGTGAAAACATCGGAAGTCTGACTGGAATGGTTCGTATAAACTGTTAGCAGATAAATGCTGATGTAGTTGGGAAGCCACAGTTTTTTCAAGAACCTTTGAAATAAAAGGAAGATTAGAAATTGGTCGGAAATTATTGAAGTCAGTAGGGTCAACCCCAGGTTTTTTCAGTAAGGGGTGAATCACTGCAGTTTTCATAGACTGGTGAACAATTCTGGTGGAAAGTGACGAGTGAATAATTGAAACATCAAGAGGAGCTAGTGAGGGAAGGCAGGCTTTAACCAGAGCAGTGGGAATTGAATCCAGGTGACAGGTCGAAGGCTTAGAGCTATTGATGAGATCCATGATTTCTGAGGTGGAGGGAAGCTCAAACATGGAAAATGAATGAGTAGGAGGAGGAAAATCATCAGTGGTGGAGTCAGTAGCAGCAGAGCCTAAATTATAATGTATTGCCTGGATTTTATCATTAAAAAATGTCATTAAGGTGTTACAGAATTCGTTAGAAAGGCAGTGCAAGGAAAGAGAGTCTAGGGGACGTTAGCGATCTGAGCAGGGAAAAAAGTGTTCCAGAGTTCCCCTTGTTGAAGAAATTAGGGCAGTAAAATAGGCAGCTTTAGCATGCCGTATGCTGTCCCTATAGTGATGCATATGGCTGGAATACATTTCTTTATGAACATTAAGACCTGTCTTCTTGTACAGCCGTTCTAATTGCCAACCTTTAGATTTTAAAATGCGCAAAGTTGGTGTAAACCATGGGGCAGTGTGTGTAAATGAAACTGATCGGGTTTTGAGTGGGGCTACCGAATTCAAAATGTCAAGAAGTCCTTTGTTATAAAAATTAACTAAATCTGGCGGAGAAATGGTTTGTAATGATTCTACAAGTGTATCAATACCTAATTGAAAATTGTCCATGCTGATATTTTTAAGATTCCTAAAAGTTATTACATGAAGAGGTTTGATGGTGTAGACAGTAAGAGTCATATTGAATGTAAGGAGAAAATGATCTGAAGAGGGAAATTCTTCCACAGTACAGTCATTCGGAGTGAGTCCAATACAGCAAATTAAATCCAAGATGTGTCCTTTGGAATGTGTCGGGGTTTCCATAAACTGCTGAAAGTCGAAGTTATCAAGACAAGAGATAAAATCTCTGGTCGCCAAGGACTTACTGTTATCCAAATGAATGTTAAAATCACCCATTATTATTATGTTCGAAGATAACGAGGACAAATAAGCTAAAAAAGCAGAAAAGTCATTCAGAAACTCTTTGTTGAATTTAGGGGGACGGTAAATAGTTGCAACAATGGTGGGAATAGAGCCAGGTAGTTGACAGACAAGAGACTCAAATGAACCATAGGAAGAAACTGTCAGCGGAGTAACTCGCATTGTCTCGCGGTAGAGTATCGCGAGACCTCCTCCACGACCAGAGTTGCGAGGTTGCGCCATGTAAACAAACCCGGGAGGTGTTGCTTCGTTGAGCAAAGTAAAGTCCTGGGGTTGCTGTCACGTCTCATTTAGAGAGAGGATGTCGATGTTATGATCCGTGAGAAGATCCTGAATGAGATGGGTCTTTTCCTGTGAGGGAACGGATGTTGAGATGAGCAAAGTTGATGGTATTCTCGCTGAGATGAGCAGGAGCGCTAACCACCGTAGCTAGGCTGGCTAACACACTTGGATCCGAAGCTCTGCCAGATGGCCTCAGCAATGGACGAGAAGTGGACCAGTAAGAGGTTATTGGAGCTCGAGTATCCTGTTGAAAATTCCGGCGGGAGCCTCTGTGGATATATCTCCGTCGTGGCTGAAAAAAGATGTCCGGGAAGGTTAACAGGACGTCCATAGGAGAGCCAATCATCCTTGGACGAAGTTGAAGAAGATCGAATATTGATACAGGCTTGAAACCGGCTGAATCATTGTTGACAGGAGGCAAAGGGCTAGTACAAAACAGGTAAGAGCCCTGCATATCCAGTTTCCTTGCACTAATCCTGCCATCGTTAGGAGTTGTTGACCGCACCCAGCGAATCCCGATAAGGTTTCAAATCGAGTTCAATTTGATTAAAAGTTTACTTGAAGAGTTCACAGAGAGTCAACAAAAGTTGTTATGAGTTCAAAAAATGCTTAAGAGAAGTTAATTAAAAAGGTATTTAAAGAGTTAATCTCTAAAAAGGGGGGGAGGCAGCGGTGAGCAGTCACGCCAGCGTTCACCACACCACCACACAGTAATCTTAATAATAGGTACCTTACCTATATGTGTGTGTGTGTGTAAAGAATGCCGATGAGATATGAAACCTAACCAGTAGTAAATGTACATGTTGCCAATTTAATTGCAAATAAGCTACTCCTTTGGGTTCTTATATTTGTAAATCTTACTCTGAAGGAGTCCGTACCTCACCAGCCATGAACCTCACTGCACATCACTGGGTACAACAAACTATTGCTTCAAATGTTCAAATACATGCTATTAATGTTTTGCATTTTGGTTGAAGTGTTACATAAAATGTGTTTATATTGTTCTACATTTGGTTTACAATGTCACAAACTACACATTTATAATGTTCTGTTAGTAACAGTCTTGTTAAATGTATAATACCAATAAGGCTGAGGATGGGTCCATAAGTACATTTCTTTCCTTAGACCTGACACGTATAACAGCTCCCCTGCTATAAACCTATAATATGTACTGTACGCAAAAAGAACAATGCTGTAAGTACTAAAATATATCAGTAGCTTTAAATACAATACATTAATTCTTTGGTCAATTCAAAAAGGCAATCCCAAGGGAACTTTCACTTCCTATTTATTATATGTCCTGATTTTACTGGAAGTATCTATTTAACAATACTTTAGCAAAACATTTGCTTAAATACTTGTTTTAATGTAACACCATTTAAAAGATTTTTAATGTAAGGCCATTTAAAAGAGTCTTTAGCAATGCTAGAATTACAATCATGTAGTCATGTTGATCATCTAGTTTTATTTTGCTGCAGCTGTATGTCTCTTATGCTACTTGTATTTGAAGATTATTTTTATTAATATTGTAATTATAGGTGTTTTATGTAAAATAAAATGCTACAAATACAAGATTCAAGTAAAGAATTTTCTTTGATCTTGTCCTTATTTCAAATAGCTCTAATGTTTCTTATAAATCAAAAATGAAAAACAAAGCCAAAAGTAGCCAAAAATACGTTTAACACATGTTGAAAACCTCTGATCCATCACAAATCAAACACCAAGCTATTTCCTGCAATGCACCTGATTTTTCAATGTTTTCTTTAAACAGAAGTACAGTATTACTCGAAATATTACTATGATCCTCTGCTGCAGAATCATGCAATATTGATGACCAATCTCTAAACTAATGCAATAAGTACAGTTACTGAATGTAACCAAACTAAAATGCAATTATTTTTAATATTGACGTGACACCCACCCCCCACTACCAATGTTTATAACAAGGGATTGATGATCCCAGGCAGGAAAAGAATGATGATGTCAAATACCTAGGTAAACGATATGAGTTTTTGGAAGAAAAAATAGCTACTATCAACAACAAAAAGAAGACTGCCTTGGAAAATTAATGTTAACATTGGAATAAAATTTTAAAAAATGGAAGATACAGTGAGAAGAAAGAACGTTAAAATTCTAGGAATTCTGGAAGGATTGGAAGATGGAAATCTCATAAAATATATGTGGGAGGTTTTTATTAAAATTCTTAGTGATGTCATTAAAGAAATCTGAGAAATTGAAAAAGCATATTTCTCACTTGGTAAATGCTCCGAGGACTTACATAGTTAAATTTTATATACTTTGGGAAAGAAAGATATTATTCCATGCTAGAGAGAAGAGAGAGATTCACTTTGAGAACATTCAGATCTTCATTTTTACAGACTTTTCTGTGGCAACCACTGAAACGATGACCATATTTAATACTGTAATGAATACAAGGTGCAGGCATAAACAAATTGAGGGTAATAATTGAAGGTTAAACTCAAATGTGAAGAAGCAACGAAAAATAATTTTAAAGCCTGAATAATGAATGCGTATGTTAAAGCAAGCATGGGTTGATAATCTGTCTTCAAGAAAATGTAAGAAATTGCATTGCTGCATTGCTAAACCATTGCACACTTTAAAAGACTTGTGATTAAAAAGTGCATCATGCATTGTATATATCATGTACCTTTAACTTTATTTTCATTATCCACATGTCTTTTGTTTATTTTTTCTTTTCCTTTTCTCACACAGAGTGCATTTTTCCTTTTTTACTAATAAGGAAAGATATTATTAATTTAAATGTATGAGAATGTATATTTTAGTTTAGTTTCTTTTTTTGTCTTTAAGTTTTTCTCTTCCCAGTGCTTTTATTATTTTACTTTATTTGATATTTACTTTTATTTTTTTAGGCCATCTTAGTTTGAGTTCTTTTAATAATGAATATATTTTTCTATTTTTGCGCAACTTACTAGTCACTGCTTTTGGTCAAATACTGTTTAGGCAAGCCTTGATTAATGGTATGTCAAAGAAGAAGAACATTAAACTCATTTGAGGAAGCAAGATGGTGGGTTTTAAGAGAGATGGGTATTGCATTGTAAAACCATCCAAATTTAAATATATTTTAAATATATCTTTTTGTTTTCTGATTTAGCATCAAACATGCTCTAACAATGACTGTCATTTTATTGGGTCTTGACAAGGTCTATGAAGAACAAAAAAAGAAAAATGAGAATGCTAACACTCTGAGACTTTTCCTCTGTGAAAATATTCCCTTCAGTACAGATGGAGCAGGCAGTGGCATAGCTGGGGGGCAAGGGGGGACATCTGTCCCCGGGCGCAGCATCCAGGGGGCACCAAATTGATGTTACGAAATTTTAGAATGAAATGTTTTCCATTCTTAAATGCACTAAAAAGTAAGTAAAAAACATTCACATACTCAGTCCATCACTCCATCAGTATGAGGATATCTTTTTCCTATGTTTTTTGTCTGTTTCTGATTTCAAAGCACATACTAGTTCTATATGCCCAACAGACAATAATTTACCCCCTCCACTACTCTAACATGCTTGACTCCCACCCAGAAACATTTTTGACGTTATTAAACAGGTTGTGCGACTGACATGAGGCATTAGTGTATCATTGTCTAAGTTGTTGCAAACGCCATTTCTGTGTGCCAAGTGATTTGTGTTTATGTGTTTGATAGAAAATTGATTGGGCTGTGGTGAAGTATTCTAGTAGATGGCTGCAAAAGTCTAAACGTTTCCCCATCATATTTTCATACGAATAAATTGTAAGTAATGCAGTTTTTATAAATATATAATTATTTTGCTTTATAATTTGCTATATACTTTCTTTAAAATAATTTTTAAATGCGAAAAAATGAATTTTTTCTTACAAAAATTAATGACGGATTTAGATTTTAAAGAACAGCGTTATCATTTTCGGAGACTTATATGAAATTTTTTCTTAAAATACTATTATTTTAAATACATTTTTTAAAATTGTCTTTCCCTTCCCCATTGCATTTTGGCAAACAGGAGGGGGCGCGAAGTCTTCAGTTGTCCCCGGGCGCTGAAAACCCTCGCTACGCCTCTGGGAGCAGGGACCAGATGTATGATTTGACCAGAAAAGCAACCACTTGGAAATTGGCTGTTTTTTCTCTATTCTCTCTCTCTCTCTTCCATGCTTGAGGACTGCTGTTGAGAGCAATGCAAGACCCACTGCTGTATAATTTTTGAATCAGTATAAATGAAAGTTGTAACGATGTGTCAAGGACTCATTTTCACAACTGCTACTCTTGAGGCCAGCAGTAATTAAAGCTTGCTCCTTTCAGTAGTGTTTATTTAATGGTTCCAATATAATGATAGGTTTATGCTTTGGTGTCCCACTGTCCTCATCTGAAGATGCGACTCACTAAATTGTGTGTGTGAAAAGCCCACTTTCATGTACAATGGTGTCTATGTTGTCAACTCATTAGCTGTAGTTATCAGTATTTCTATGTTAAATAATATGCAAAAGTGGTCTGATATACCAATATCCACAACCTGGCTCTCATCAACCTTTAATCTTTTTGGAATCACTAAACGGGCGGCACGGTGGCGCAGTGGTAGCGCTGCTGCCTCGCATTGAGGAGACCTGGGTTTGCTTCCCGGGTCTTCCTTGTGTGGAGTTTGCATGTTCTTCCTGTGCCTGCGTGGGTTTCCTCCCACAGTCCAAAGACATGCAGGTCAGGTGCATAGGTGATCCTAAATTGTGCTTAGTGTGTGGGTGTGTGTTTGTGTGCCTTGCGGTCCAGCAGACCCTTGTGACCCACTGTTAGGATATAGCAGGTTGGAAAATGACTGCCTGACTGAAATCACTAAATCCAGCATGTGCCCCCCCTAATGTGTGGGCTGGCTGACATGATAAAAAGAGTGCAGTAAATTCATGAATTCTGTTGCTTTCAGGTCACATTTGTTATCCACATGAAAATTGAAGTTGCCTACAATTAGGAATCTGTCTTAGTTAGTTATTATAATAGATACTAACTCTGAGAATTCTTCAATAAAAGACACATTATATTTAGGCGGTCTATAAATGGTCAAAATGAGAGACTGGGACATTTCTTGAATAACAATGACAAGATACTCAAAAGATGTGAAAGCATCAAAACCGGCATTTTTACAGCTTAATCGGCTCAAGTAAATACTCACTAAATCGATGCCTTTTTTTGCTTGGCAAACTGAATGAGCAAAGCTGTATTTTGGAAGAGCTGCTTCAATTAACACTGCTGCACCATCTAAGCCGAGAATGTTTCACTCAGTGTAAAGAGTCGATTTTCCTATCACTTGAAAGATCGTTAATGTAAAAAAGTCTTACTGGTTAACACTCTAATATTTACTAAAGCCATATTTAAGGTCTCAAAAGAGCAGAGTTGACTCAGGGGGTTATAACAGTCTGAAATGCTAATCAAGTTATTCATGTTAATGCCTCTTTGTGGGGATTTTATATTTAATCTATAATCTGTTGTTATAGTTTTAATATGGTGCACATCAATGGGTGAAATTAAATTATTTGCATCATAACCTGTGTAAAGATCAAAGACTTTTACTTACTGCCCACTGAAGTGAGTCCCAGGTAAGAAACCCATGTGAGTCCAAGGTTAGAAAGAGGGCCACAGAGATCAGTGCTGATCCAACTTACCAAGGGCATCACCTGTTCCACTTCCCTTTGGCAAAGTCCTTTGTGCAGTAAAAGCTAAAACAACGTTACCTAAACAGTTTTTTCCACATGCAGTTATCCTGACTAATCAGGTCTGTGTGTCTACTCCACATATACGTCTATCCAAATATACCTGCACACTAGACTGCCTGGATATTTCAATTGCACTATCTCTTGATTTTTTGTATTGCCCTTTTATGCTGTATCATATTTTATCATTTTTTATTTATCTTTTGTATTCTGTGTTGTTCTTGGTTGTTGCACAAATACTATTAAGACAAATTATTAGTACACATTAGTATATAATTTTATATCTTTTACAGTTTTTTTACTTAAAACTACCACTTTAGTAAACAAAATGGAGAACAAATATCTGAACAGGGTAAATAAAGTAATGCATTATTACAAAATGCATTGTCATTATTTTTTTTCTCACTCCCAAAAAAAGATTCTGTTAAAAAAGTTAAAGAAAAAAAGAATGGGTAAAACAACCTAAAACATTTATGTATTTTTGAAAAGAAAAGAGCATTCTTCTCAGCCCCCTGTATTCTGACACCATTTTACTTTAGAAGTTCCCAAAACTACAAGTGAAGACATGACATCCGTAGTGTCTCCAGTGAGCATATTTTACTTTTGATTTATGACACTGCTGCATAGGTGCACTTGACAGCTTTCAGATGGAAAGACAAGCGATTTTTTTTTTGAGATGGGTTAGCCAGGTAAATCTTTCAAGGGTTTTGTCCTGAGAGGAAAGGGAGGGAGGCTTTGTAAAGTCGTACTGTGCAGCAGGCCTCTACGCTGAGCACACTCACAGCTCCCTGACAGTTGTGTTCAGCCTTCACTGTATTAATGAATAAAAGGAAGCTCCCTCTAGATTACAGATCTTCCATGTTTTGACATTGACCTTAATGCATAATTTAACCGCAAAATTCTGAGAAGTGTGGAATTGGATAAGAAGAGACCTCAGAAGCCTACAAAAAGGATGATGTTCAATCAGATATCATATTTGTACCTAATATTTGAAAACTGCAGTATTTATAAAAGAACGGGAAAAGGTAAGGAGTAACCCATGAAAACACGAGTATCAAAAAGTATGGTGAATGTTCTATGGTAATTTTTCAAATTAAGAAATGAAACAGCCTGTGCTTCTATCTTTTTAAAGATGTTTCTTCCTTAAGGTATTTTCATAATTTACTGAAAGCAGATATAATACAAAAAGAATTAAACAAGTTTATAGATACTGGTTTAGACTGACTGATCTTTAGCTGCCTTTTCCTTCTCTTTAATGTCTGTTTTCTCCCCTTCTTTTAAGGTACCTTTTAGTGATTCTACTCAGTTTAATGAAAAACAGGATATCCTGAAGAAGAATAAACAACACTGCCCGTGGAGCACTGAATTAGACATCCATCTCCCACAACAGACAAGACCAACTTAGTTCATATATGTTTTAACCCAGATTTCAATGCTGTATTCTTTATTTAGACATATTTCTTAATCACATTACTTTATGGTATGGGTTTGCTACTGTAATCTTGTGGGCTTTGTGAAGCACCTTTTGATCTTGTATGTTATTAGTGGTGCTACATGGTCTTCCTGTGCCTTTGTGTGTTTTTCTCTGGGTACTCCAATTGTCTTCCCCCAAACATGCATTTTAGATAGATTGGGGATTCTAAATTGTAGCTGTGTTTGAGGGTCTGAGTGCTGCTGGGATGACCTCCAATTTCTTGTGAAACTAAAATGAGTCGAGGAAATGGATGGGAGGATGAGGCTGACAGATAAAATCATGGTATTTCTTGGTATAGAGGATGCTACCTGAACTTAGTTACTAAGCACATTTTATTTTTGGTGATTTTGGTGAGTGGGTAGAGCAAGCACAGGGTCTGCGTGATTGTGAGTGTACAGCATGCTCAATCCCCAAATTGTAAGCTGGTGTACGGGAAAAGCAGTCAAACAAAGCTAATGAGAATAATATGACACACTACAAAAAATGATCTAGTTCTCTGGATTCTCCCCTGAAACATGCCTGCAGCAGGGCAATGCCATCCTTACGCTGTAGGCTTACCTGGGGGCATTTGAAGAATCATGGGCTGTCTGATAATAAATCTTCCTAATTGATATTCTCGTGCCTCTACACATCTTCTAAGAGAATCATGTCTAGCTGATGAGGTACCTCACAAGGCCGTAGACAAACACAGGAAACACAGGGATGCTGGGAGCTCTCAAGGCTCCATCCTCAAAAAGCATTTAAATGAAAGGATCTTTATTTCGCCTCACTGGCATCCTGGGAAATATATACAGCATGTGCTTTCAATGTGGTTTGTCTCCTAAACTGTTGAAAATGTGCCTTAATTATTTTTTTTGCAGTGAGGTTGCTTGTACCACTGTGTTATCTGGAGGTTTTAGTGCAGGACGACGACTGTGAATGATGACAGTAAAGTGACAAATGTTTGAACATAAGAAGTGTGACAAATATGAGTCCATGCAGCTCATATGGCTAGCTTGGGACAAAGCATGTCATGGAGTAGTCTATGCAGCCAGAAAGGAGCCAAACGGTGTCAAATCCTATAATCACACATGTATTCTGCAACTGTTCCATCAGGGACATAATGATCTGAGGAGCTAATTGCAGTTGACATCCCAGTCCATCCAACAGATCCAGCACAGCTAGCTAAAGAAGGATGTGGAATAAGCCAAACATTTTATGTGTGAATGGATATTGTCCTCCTGTAACATAGCACGGGACAGAAGATAGAAGAAACTCTCTTATAGATAATAGGATCTACTCAGTATACACCAGGTATAAATTTAAGAACTGACCTGCTCAAAAATTAAAATCCACCCTTCCATGTATTTTCTGGACCTGGTTTTACTTTATAGAGTCACGGGGAACCGAAACCTGCTCTTGCTGCATCAGGCAGATTTATGAATCTCTACTTAAGATTACAGTTTAACCAGCATGCATATGCACGGCACGGCAAAAATGTAATCACTAGTTCTGACATACACACAACCCCACCCTTATGACTTAAGACAAAAGCAAACCTGTTTGTTTTTTGCAAGGTAAATTGCAGAATAGTTGGACTGAATCACTGGGTATGTCAGACTACACGGCCTTTGGTCATGGGAGTGCATCGTGATGGCCTCCAACTCACTAAGATTACATAAATAAGCTCTTACACTGAAAATTGCTGGAAAGATCCTATAATGTGATATGGCATTAAGTTAAGGACACAGTACAATTGTTTAAAAACATTTTTTTACATTTGGTGTAAACATTGGTTATGTGACTTACTAGGGGTAAACCATTAGCATTGTATTTATAAATGATAAATGCAGAATTTTTGATATTGAAGGTTTTTTTTTTCCACAATCATGGCATACATTTATTTGCCACACAAACTTGCATTGTCTGGTAAAGCTGCGTTTATAAATAGAAATAAACTTAATATCACAACTTTGAAAGAGAAGTAATAAAGCTTATCAAATTTCAAGAAGAAGATATTCTAGTATTGGAAGACATTGCTTTTGCATTACAAATGTACATTTTTGACATTTATTGAGAAACAGGAAATAATTTCATTATAACATAGCTTCATGAGAAAAGGATAAGTATTTTCTTCTCTTTTTTCTAACTTTGATTGTAATATCAGAAAATGGAAAAATGTCTCCAAAACTCTATGATTATGGATGGCTAGCAACACTATAAGACACTTGTAAGTTTTCTAGTTGTACTTGCACTAAGTTCCATTCTCCGCAGCAAAGTAATTCATTCTTTGTAGGTCTTATGTTACACTTTTTAAATGTGACACACCAATTGCCAGTTGTCCTGAACTTCAGCATGGCTATAGACTATACATTTTCTTTCTCTCTCATATTTTTTTCTATACATTTTTCCTGTCATTTTCATTTTATTGCAGCTACTCATTAGTTTTAGCTCTTATATTTAGGTAGTGCATAAAAATTTGGACGTAAGCATCAGTAGGCTTTGTGTCCTAGGAACCAAGTTAATCCAAACTACAGTATTTATAACAGTTCAGTAATTATTTACTGATCTTTCTCATCATAAAATAGGTCATTATGATAGCAACTGACAATAAGAATTCATAATTAATTGCATTTTATGGTCTTTGAGGGTTCCTGTAGAGTGCCTCTTTCTCTTGCACGATTTGGCTCTAAAACTAACCAGCACATCGTCATCTCATAACATGTTTAAGTTTCAAGTTTGGTATTTTTCCTTCCAGCAGTTTTAGCTCTAGACCATCCTCAAGAAACTGTGACACACAGGCACACACACCAAAACAGACACGTGGCCATCATCGAGATATCGATGTCAGTATTAGGGGACCCTAAAATGTCAAAAATCTGTTGTAATTTTTGAAGAATCTAAAGCTTTTGCTCATCCCCCATAGATGATATGTTATGGTGGAGTTTGGGTGCAAAGCAAAAATAATAGTGTAAAGAGCTCGTCTGCCTATATGCTTTGAAAGTCAAAACATCCATCCATCCATTATCCAACCCGCTATATCCTAGCTACAGGGTCATGGGGGTCTGCTGGAGCCAACCCCAGCCAACACAGGGTGCAAGGCAGGAAGCAAACCCTAGGCAGTGCGTAGCCCACCGCAGAAGTTAAAACATTTTCCCTGTAAAAACATAAAAAGTAATTGTTATGAAAGTATGATTGTTAGTACAGTATTCATTAATCCAGCAACCAGTGATCACGTGAATGGCTGTCACATAATCCGAGAAGAAGTGAAGTGAAGAGGGAAGCCGGACTTTTTTAAAAAGTCACACAAAAATAAATATGGATACACACTTTTCAATATGTATGCAATCTTAAGACATGAATTAATACCCAGACGCACTCTTGACTTTGAAGTAGACACATTCAGGAAGTTTTATATTTGTTCTGGTGCCCTATTTCTACTGAATTGTAAACTGTTTGAGGACATGAAGTTGTTATTATTTTTTTTAATTACAAATACATTTTCACTTAACACCACCAGGTTCCAGATCAAATGAATGTGTGCCAGGACTGCAAAAATATATTCAGTTTTAAAAATACCAAAGTTATCATTTAAAGTCCATTGCCTTAGCCATTGCACAATCCCAACCACTGTAATGTGTACCACAGAATAAAACACTAACACTTTATGTATTAAAGCTCTAGAGCAAGCAGTTCATTATTTAAATAAATTTAAATAATTATTGCAGTATATATATTTGTGAACACTCAACAATATATACATTTTAATCCTGCTTTAAAAAAGAAACATAAATGTAGTTCTCTAAATGCAATGTAATGGTGCAAGTTAAGTACAGGACACATATAGTGCAGCGTTAGTGTCCGCAAGGCCGAAAATAATCAAATAACTCAAAAAACTGATTATGCAAACGTTTACAGTAAATGTGTTAGGATGTCCAGAGAAAAGGTTCTATCCTTCCATGCAGATTGGGTTGCCTCTCTTCAGTAAAACATGATAGAAAATAACAGTGATGAGGATGCTACAGTCATTCTTCTTCTCCTTGCCTTGGAGTTCTCCTGTCAGGCAAAGTCACCAAAGTAAAGAAAAAATGCATAAGGTTAAAGTAATACATTATTTTAAAGGATTAGACATTCCTTCCTGTCAATAGATAGATTATAACCCTGGAAGAAAGAAAAATATAGTCTCATGGGAGCAGGTAAGACACATTTTTTTCTTTGAACTCCAAGAAAAAAAGTTTGAATTATTTTACTTTTATCTTCTTAATCCACAAAATATCAGTATGATTGTAACACCATATGCCTTTCCCTTCAGGGTTTTCATAGGATAAATTATTTACTTTGGGTGAATCCCTAAGGGTTTATCCATACCAAACATTCCTTCTCCTATTATTTAAATTCCTGGAGAGAATGAAACTATCTATCCACTCATTTTCTAGTTTGAGGTTTTTATTATTTTTGAGGACAAAGAAATAGAATATTTTTATTAAGTGAATGCCATATTGTATACTCTACATGGAACCCTGAACCGCTACCCATATTTGCTCACCCTCTTGAAATCATACCCAACTAAAACATTCCTTTAAAGTCCAAGTCAACTAGAAACTGAGTACTATTGTGAATCATGACTCTGTGTGACCCAAATTCAGATGTTACAACCCATCATTTAGGAGCCTATGCTATGGAATTTCAGGTTAGATTGACATGATGAAAATAAAGAAGAATAAAAATGAGATATAACACATCTATATTCAGCACATCAACAATCAGAAAAAAATATATAAATAAATCAGGATAACAGGATTTTAGGATATGCAGGATTTTAAAGTGTCAGCTTCTGTCATTCATAGATCATGTGATTTTGATGATATAGTGTTAACTCTGGTGGTAGATAGATCCTAACAAAAACATGTGTAGCCAATGTTAAAATTATTTTGGAGATTTTAGATTAAATTTTCATCAAAGTCTCCCAATATCTCAGGTGTCTTTTCCAAGGGCAGGAAAATAGCTTAGTAGCACAGCAGTGGCGCCAAGTGCAACAAGATACTACAAAGACAAAGAAAATAAAGGAGGGATACTAATGGTATTGCATTACTTATATTTCTGTACAATTGACTAACTAACAAAGATGCATTATGCACAACTAATCAGTAGTAAGTAGTAGAAGTAATAAGCAGTAGTAATAAGTAGTGAGTTTTCAGCCTGAATTTAAAAGCAAAGAATGAAGGGGCATCTTTTATATAAGCATAAACCATCTAAAGAATAGTCTCTGAGAAGAAACCTTGTAGAGCGACAAGGAATTTTATATCTTAGTAAACTAGAAAGTCAGAAGAAGAATAGGTAAGAAAAGAGAATCATTAATTTTTCGCAGAATATTACTGTATAAAACTTTACAGTTTTATATAGTAAAAAGCAGTGGTTGATATAGCTTTCATAGGCACAAATATTGTGCAAATTGCATTAATCAATGTATTATTTTTCATTGGTGGTTAAGAGGGTCTATGGCGAATCATAGTTCATATTGGTTAAAAACATACAATTTTCAGATGAATTACCTGAGTGAGTGTTAAAGTTAACATTGAAAGAAAGCTGCTGATCAGACAGCAAGTCCCTGGCTGTGTACGAAGCTCTGTTACTCTTTCAAAAACTTGTAGGGAATCTATTCATCCATCAGGAGTGGCTATTAGGTATGTAAAAGAGGAAAACATGTTAGCTGAAATAACCTCTCACAAGGTAAATTGTAATTGGCCCTGGACAGAATGTTTCTTTGTTTTAAGAGTGATGTTTTCAAAAAGTTGTCAATGCATTTTAAATGGAGATTTTTGACATTTCAAGTATTTGTACAGTGCATTCTATCCAAGATTCTATTTATTGAAACAAAACTTTCCTGTTAAGTCTCTTTGAAAAATAAGAGTTCCAACATTCAACAAAATTGAGGCTCACTGGGAGCCACGTTTTTTCATGCAGACAGACAGACTGGCATAATGAAGACAATAGGAACTTTCTCATTTTGTGGAAACACACCTAAAAAAGATAAAGGTTGTCAAGTGTGTGATGAAGACTATACAGCTGAATCATTGTGTCTCATATCTGTTTTCAGTGCTGAAATAACCTTTACTTTTTTCTTAACCTAATCACTTTACCTAATCACTACTCATAAATTATGTTAACACCTCACTCTGTGTCCCTGTTTTGTTTTCTTTTCTTTGTACCCTAATACACTTCCATATGACACTCAGACGGTGGGCTACGACTCGCCTTTTTACGGCGACTTTGATTTCTGACCACTTCTTATTTATTTCGGACACTTTGTGACTTTCTGAACTTAAACTTTCTCCGCCACTTTGTTACTCAATCAACTTCCTTTTGTTGTTTATACAGTATCACTGCTTAAACCAAAAAATAGTACGTTTTTCTTTGCCTACAGTTGGTATTCGCTGAAATTCTTTTTTCCCACATGCTTTTGCCATTGTTTTTTCACAGAACGCTGAGCTTAAGGGCTATTTATATTGATTTGCATATTCAAAGGGGCGTAATTCTGAAAGCAGTTGGGAGTGGCAGCAGGCACATGCATGTGCGTTACTTTTCACTGTGACTGGGATTTACGGAGTGGAAGAACGTGGAAGTTAGTGTTTGCACTGATTTATGCATCTGGATTTTTTTGTCCATATGCCATATTTAAATGTGAATTCTACACATTGCGTTATGCATGAGGCCCCAGGTCCTGATGGCCACCCTGCTGAATTTTATAAAAAAATTTCAGTTAAGCTAGCTTCTCTCTTATTAACAATATTTATAGAAGCATGAGCCAAAAAATTCTACCTTAAACTTTTCGGCACGCATTAATTACTGTTTTTCCAAGAAAAATAAGGACTTATTATAAAATGCATCATACAGACCAAATTCACTTTTGAATAATGATGTTAAGATACTCTCTAAAGCCCTAGTTAGAAGGATTGAGAAAGTGCTCCTTCAGTAATATCACAAGATCAAACTGGATTTATTAAAGGTAGACATTTCTTTCAATGCCTATTTGATGAAATATATTTACCCATAAAGTCTAACACTCTGGAGATCATACTATCTTTGGATGCAGAAAAAGCAGTTGATATGGTTGAATGGGATTAAGTTTCACCTCTTTGCATAAATTTGGATTTGGCTTGAACATATGTGTATGGCTGAAACTACTGTATACCAGTCCAGAAGCTTCAGTTTGTATTAACGACTTCAAACTAGAACGCGGTACTAGACAAAGATGCCCCTTGTCACCACTGCTATTTGCAATAGCCATTGAGCCATTGGCTGTTCACTTTCAAAATGCATCAGAGTTAAAGGGGATTTATAGAGAAAGGCTTGAACAGAAAATATCATTATATGCAGATGATATGGTACTGTATATATCAGACGCACTAAATTCTGTGCCTACAGCCCTAAATGTACTAGCATAATTTCAAAAGATATCTGGACTCAAAATTAATTTGAACAAAAGTGTGCTTTTTCCAGTGAATTCTCTAGCAAACAACATTAGATTGGACACCTTCCCTTTTTTCATTGCTGTTCAGTTTAAATACCTAGGGGTAAACATCACAAGTAAATATAAAGCTCTTTTTCAACAAAATTTTGCTGTTTGCATGTACAAATTTAAACAAGACATGGATAGATGGTCTAACCTCCATCTTACTTTAGCAGGGAGAATTAACATTGTCAAGATGAATATCTTCCCTAAGCTTCTGTTCCTATTTCAGAAAATCCCCATATACATTAACAAATCTTTTTTTAAGAAATTAGATTCAATCATAACCTCATTTATTTGGAATTCAAAAAACCTACGCATTCAAAAGGCGACCCTACAATGACTTAAATCAGAATGCGGCATGGCTCTACCTAATTTTCAATTTTATTACTGGGCGGCAAACATACAAGCTATAAAACCCTGGACACTGACACACTAGCTTGGTCTGCAATAGAAATGAAATCCTGCAGTACCTCTTTATATTCCTTGCTTTGTACACCAGTAAATGCAAAGTATTGTCAATATACTAAAAACCCAATTGTCCTTCATTCACTCAGAATATGGAACCAATGTAGGAAGCAGTTCAAGTTAGAGAATATTTTATCTGTGGCACCTTTTCATGATAACCACATTTTTCACCCTCTCAAACTTACACAGTTTTTAATGTTTGGAAAATGAATGGGATTAAGTAATTTAGAGATTTGTATATAAATAATGTCTTTGCATCCAATGAACAATTACACTCCAAATTTAGTCTTTCAACACAATTTTTCCACTATTTTCAAATTAGAAACTTTGCCCACTTTTCTTTACCTCCCACCTATTTCTATTCCAGAAAAGATATTGATCAGTCTTGAGGACTCAGACAGCATTTCTATAATATATAAAAACATGTTAAAGTCCGTTCCTTTTAATGATCCCAGAGTACAGTGGGAAAAGGATCTCTTATTCAACATTCCAGAAACAGAGTAGAAGGCAGACATGCACAGAATTCACTCTAACTCCATATGTACAAAGCATTCACTTATTCAACTTAAAATCTTTTATCGAGCACATCTGTCTCGCTTAAAATTGTCAAAAATGTTTCCAGGGCAAGATCCAACCTACGAACATTGCAATCGAGCTTCAGCTTCACTAGGCCACTTGTTTTGTACCAAATTAACATTATTCTGGACAAAATTTTTAAATAACTATCAGACAGCCTTGGTGACACAATCCCTCCTAATCCGTTAATAGCTATGTCTGATGTACTCCCAGATGTGCTTAAAGTGGAGAAGGACAAACAAACTGTGATTGCCTTTACTTCTGTACTAGCACATAGATTTTCTTGCTCAGCTGGAAGAATCCTAACCCACCTCTTTTTAGTCAGTGGGTAACTGATGTTATATACTATTTGAAATTGGAAAAAATCAAATTCTCACTTAGAGGAACTGTTCAAAACTTTTTAAAAACCTGGCAGGAACTCATCAATAATATTTTAGGATAAGCATTTATATTCGGGGAAAAGACTCCTTTCTCTCTTTACTACTCTTAGTAGTTTTACTCTGGCTGTTGGCCTTCCTCTCTTTCACATGGGTGGGGCTTGATTTGAATTTAGTTTTATTAAGTTTGACTTGATTGTATGGAACGTTATATGCTTTTAATAAATACATCCATCCATCCATCATCCATCATCCAACCTGTTATATCCTAACCAGGGTCACGGGAGTCTGCTGGAGCCAATCCCAGCCAACACAGGGCGCAAGGCAGGAAGCAAACCCCAGGACCAGCGCCAGCCCACTGCAGGGCACACATACGCACACACCAAGCACACATTAGGGACAATTTAGGATCGCCAATGCACCTAAACTGCATATCTTTGGACTGTGGGAGGAAACCAGAGCGCCCGGAGGAAACCCATGCAGACACGGGGAGAACATGCAAACTCCACGCAGGGAGGACCCAGGTCTCCTAACTGCAAGGCAGCAGTGCTACCACTGTGCCACCGTGCCGTCCTTTAATAAATTCAATAAAAGATAAAAAAAAAACCCACCCAGACACATTTGTTGCAATAAACAAAGTAATAAAATGCATTTATAACAAAAGGATAACTGAAGATAGATATACTGTGTATATATATTATATATATATATATATATAAATATTAGAGCTGCAATGACTAGGCAACATAATCAACGACGTCGACTACAAAAAATTGTCAACGCGGATTTTTTATTGTTGACGCATCATAAACAGAACCTTCAATAGAGGCTCCAGTCACAAAGAACCACATTGGTTTTTGTAACAGCAATGCACTACAAGAATGTCTGGGGGCAGTATCATTTGTTATTGTTTGTCAAGACTGCACACAGTCCTACCAACGAAGAAGAACATCTGAGGAGAAGAAGAATGTAGAGGAATATAAATGTGGTTGCAATGGTGAGTTGGATAGAGGAGGGGGAAGGAGATGGAAAAAAATTGAAACAAAAACTTTCTAAAATGTGGGAGCACTTCACCGAAAAAGAAAAAAAGTTGAATGCAGATTATGCAAAGCGGAGCTTTCTTTTCACGGCAGCACCACCGCAATGCATGAGCATCTGAAATGCAAGAATCCTGGAGCTGTGATGCTGCCGTCTCTTAAGAGGTAAGTTTTAGCGAGTAAAGTTAGTGTCACGTGTTAATGTTGATGTTTGTACTATAATGTGTATATCAAGGTTTCAACAATGATAGTTAACCCTTAAACCGAATACTTTTTAGCTGCACTTTATAAGTAAATGTCACAATTCACAAAGAAAATGTGAAATTTTACATTTTTTTTCATGCCAAGACCATCACAATTACTGCAACACTGATCATTTTACACACTGAAATGAATTGTAAAAACTATAAAAAAAAATACTATTATTATATGTTCAAGGTGCAACTGAAGCCATTGATGAAATTCAGTAAATCACCCAGCC
This sequence comes from Polypterus bichir lapradei, assembly GCA_026402145.1. NCBI lineage: Eukaryota > Metazoa > Chordata > Cladistia > Polypteriformes > Polypteridae > Polypterus > Polypterus bichir. The sequence goes on from JANRMT010028174.1 coordinate 153,745,323, forward strand.
AACTGCGCTTGAACTGGCTGCACGCAAACACACAGAGGTAAACACTGATGATCACAGGCTCGTCTAGTGCAGCGGCTGAAAGCCAGAGATAGCGGTGCTGCAGTTCTGCCGGGGACAGCAGTGGTCACGAGCTGGCTGCTCAATGAATACACGGCACGGACTGATCAGCTCCAGCGTGCTGGCAAATTGCTCTGTGAAGGAAATATAGCCAGTTGCAGGGTTCAATGAATGTACGTCACCGAATATACTCGCCTCCTGCGTGTTGACAAATTGCACTGAGACATGACTATAGCCGGTTGCAGCATTCAATGAATATACATCGCGGAATATACTCAGCTCTGGCGTGCTGGCAAATTGCACTGAGAAAAAACTTTAGCCGTTTACAGAGTTCAATGAATGTACATCGCCAAATGTATGTCGCCGCATATACTCAGCTTTGGTGTGCTTCCAAATTGCACTGGAAACCGACTCTAGCCGGTTGCGCCGTTCAACGAATGTATTTTTCCGAATATACTCGGCTCTGACGTGCTGGAAAATTGCATTGGAAACCGATGCAGGTTCCGGCGGTTTAAGGGTTAAGTGAATATAATTTCAGTTATGTTTGCTAACGTGTTTGGAGCTATAGTAAATGAGTGAATAGGAGTAGCTGAGCCGTCCTAGGTTTTTTTTCTTCTTTTTTCGTATAATATTTAAGTTCATATGAATAGTAAACCATCTCTCACTAACGTTAGCTAACTTGTGTTTTGGAGTATATCAGTAATTAGCTTGTTACATATTTTAGTCCGTTACTTTTTTATTTTGGTGTAATATAGTACATGATGTGATAAACAACAAAACACTATTCCTTCAGAGTGTTGTAATTAAAACATCTTTCTCTGTCTGCAAAATCATTCTTGTGTATTCCTGCTACCTCTATTCCCTCTGAGCGTCTCTTCTCAGCAGCTGGGAACATTGTCTCAAAGAAGAGAGCCAGCCTCAACACCAGAGCATGTCAAAATGCTCACGTTCCTGCACTGCAATCAGGAATATATGAACTGAATCTTTTAGAAACTGTAAATTATTGTTTTATTTTATTTGAATTGAAGCTTTATTTAAACTGTTTGGACTTTAAGACACACCAATGGCCATTTTTGGTAAGTTAAATGCACTTTTTTTGTGTAAAGACTATGTGCACTTTAGTTTGTATTGTTTAATGTATTTCTTTTTTATTGTGATGGTCACAGTAATATAAAACATCTGATTATTTTCAAATTCATATGTTTCACTGGTTGTTATTTTGTTTTGATTATTATTCATTTTAATCATGTTAATGCAGAGACATCAGGGTGACATTCACAGGTTGACCGACATGAGCAGATGAGGTAAGACATGAGCCCAGAAAAGGATGTGCAACCACAGGTCGCAGGCATCAAAATAGTCAGGCATGAAATAATCGTGACTAATCGAAAAATAAATTGATTTAGTCGATTACCAAAATAATCATTAGTTGCAACCCTAGTTTACATTAAAACTTGCATTAAAACTCCACAAATTGCATCCTCTTTTCAGCACCATCAATGACTTGATGATTGTATTCTTCAAATTCACTCCTTCTCCTGCCATGCTAAAAAAGTTCTCTATAGCTAAAACACTGACATCATGCATTCACTGGATAATAATATTGCATTATTTGCATACATTAGCAATGATATGGTAAGTAGGAATCATGAGTAAATGTAAAAAATAAAAATTATAATTCAATTTCATTAAAAAAAATCAGTCATCAATGAATATGCAGAAATAAAGACCGTTGAAAGTTATAAATATCTTGGAACATTCAAAAACTCAAAACTGACCATTAATCAAAAAAGAGGAGCAGTCTGCATAAAGGGATGACAACTCCTCTTCTGTTGAAGGAGTAGGGGAGTCATTTTTGTTTGAATTCTAATATTATGTCAGTTTTTTTATAAATCTTGTAGAAAGTTTATCTTATTTTCTGCTGGATTGGTTTAAAATAATCTTATTGTTAGCAAAAAAAATAGGAAACTGTTAAATGGAATAGTAAAATTAGAAGGCCAAATCTGAGAAACCTTAATACACAGGTACTTGCTGGAGCCATTCTTAGGTAGCATTGGTTTCACGGGACAAATAAAAACTGAAGAGTGTGACATTCTATTGCAGAGCAAAACCACACACACACACCCACCCACCAAACACACACTAGAGCCAATTTAGCATTGCCTATTCACCTAACCTTCATGTCATTGGACAGTACAGACACAAGAACAATGTGCAGACTCCACACAGTGAGGACACCTTGGTCTCCTTACTGAGAGACAGCCATACTATCACTGGTCCACCATGCGACCCTTCCACTAACTATGTTTTTCTTTAATAAATAGCCACAAGATTAACTTGTGGGCAGAACAGGTATCATTCTTGACAATCACTGGTTGACTCTTAATGTTTACATTTTTATATGTAATACATATGATCTATTTTTATATGTTCACTGTTGTTTATTAGCATAAAATTATGTTTAATGACCAAGTTCCTTTTCGCTGTGTTGTAATGCATCACCTTGTTCTCTCTTTAAAAACCTGCCGAAAATACTAATTTCTATCTTGGGAAAATAAATTAGAATTGAAAAGATTAAAATAGCTAGTATCTGATGATAGTGGTACTCTTGCACCTTCAACAGCTTCCAATTCTATTTCATTAAATTCCAATGCTACATATGCACCCCCATCCAAGTGGAATTCTCTGATCCTGTATGGAAGTTTATGGAAGTTGCCCAGAAGCTGATAGCATACCAGTCCTATAGGGTGGTCCAGATCTAATTATGCAGCTTTTAATGCAATACAGGAAAAAAATGTAAGAATATAGAATTTTCCAAAATATCTTGTAATAAACAAAAATGGCCTTACATTGAATTAATTCCATGTAATATCCCACTTGTCCTCCATTCAGTTGTGAATTCTCTATGTAATAAACTTAATAAGTTATAGTGTAATGAAAATTGCATAATTAGATCTGGACCACCTTGTACAAGTACTGATACAAAAATGTACAGAGATGTGAAATAGTGCTTATTTTTGTGTGAATGTTGTTAAAAGTCCAAATAGATCTGAAGAGTTAATAAATCAATACATTTTAAGTGAACTATATCTTGTAAAAATGTTGCTGTTGCTGGCTCTAATTAACTACTTCATAACTCAAGACAAAGTTGAAAGAATAAAATAACATCTCTTAATAAAACAAGAGGAATGTCAGCTAATAATAAAATTAAAATGAGCAGACACAAACAAGATAAAGAGTTGGGGTTGCCACCGTGGAAACCCTGTATACATGAAAATAGGCACTTAAATGAAAAGGTTTTTTCAGACAGAGCTCACAACACAATAGAACTGATTACAAATAAAGTAAAAAAGATGGTGGTTTATATGCCTGGATGACCGAAAAGAGCGGGTCCAAAGGAGCATGAACTAAAAGTGACACCAGAGATGGAAAGTTCAATTGGCTGGTCTGCAGAGGAAGAAGGAGAGAATCCTTAAAGGACAGGGCCAATCACTGGTTTGGCAGGTAATCACAGTTATTTGAACCCTTAAACTGTCTCTCATGTACACATGTGTGACACACGATAAAATACAGTTAAGTCATCTATTATGAGTTGTACTAAAGAAATGTTATTTTTTGCTGGCTTAGGAACAAGGCATTTCAAAATAAATTTGTGAAGCTTCAGAGCTAAGGACCACTCAGATTTAAGGACCTTATCTTTAAAAACCTTACCATAAGAAAGGCTTGCAGTAGTAGATGCTACTGCCTCACAGCTCCAGAATCCATAATTTGAATGGTGGGCCAAATCATTGTCTGTGAGGAGTTTGCCAATTCTCTTAACATTTGTAAAAGTACTCCAATTTTCCACCTCATCTTAGTGATTTGTATGTTGGGAAACTCAGTGTGAGGCATAAGAAAATAATGAGAGAAAATAATAAGAAATCAAATAGTAATAAAAGTACTTTACAAAATATATAAACTGTACTTGTTATACATACAAAATGCATTGGTTAAATGTACAAATTGCACTAGTTGACTTAAGGTCTATATTGCACATTGGAGAATGATATGGAGCAGTTTTTCTGAGTTCAGGGTCATGATTGCTTTTGGATAAAAGCTGTTTTTAAGGTGGATTTTCCTGGTTTTCTTTGCTCTGTATCTCTTGCTTGATCGCAAAAGCTGGAAGAGGCAATGACCAGGATGTGATGAATCCTGTGAAATGTCTATTGCTTTTTTGTAGCATCAGGAAGTGTAGATTTGTTCCAGAGTGGGGAGGGTACAACCAATTGTTCTCTCCACTGTCCTGACAACCCTGTGGAGCGCTTTCTTTTCTGAGGAAGTGCAGTTGCCATACCACACACACTGTCCATATGTAAGCACACTCTCGATGGAACAGTGATAAAAGGCAAGGAGCAGATTTTTGGGGAGATGGTTCTTTCTGAGGATTCTCAGAAAATACAGTCTCTGCTGTGCCTTCTTCAGCAGCTCCTTGGTGTTGGCGCTCCAGGTCAGGTCATCCACCAGCTCAATGCCCAGAAACCTGAACACTGGGATTTGTTGTGTCCATTTGAACTGTTTAATTCACAAATTAAAAAGGCTGTAGTAGATCACACACTACAAAAGTCCAGAAATGTAATCATTTGTAAATTATGCTACTTGTGTTGCTAATCAGTAGTATCACTACAATGAGTACATTTTTCTTTAGTTCTTCTATTTTCTACATATATTTTCAATTATTGTTTTCTTAATGTTGATTAGTTTCTTCATTTTTTTTTATTATTCTTCTTTTAAAAACTTCAAACTTCTTGTATTATTTCTTCTATATCTGCACTTCATCAAAATTCTTTCTCCTTTTGGAAAACCTATTGATGATTTTACTCAGAGACCTTTGGATCTGAAAACCAAAATCACATTCTGAAATCCAGCTAATTCAATTCAGTACCATGGGTGAAGGGTGTACAGTGTATATTCTGGTAGCTCAGTGTGTAAAGCTGGGACCAACCATGGACAGGATACCTGTCCATTGGTCTCAGCCACAAGACAGCAGTTTAGAATGGTCAACTAACCTTTGGGACTGTGGAAAAAAAAAACAGTGCAGAGAGACACATTATCAGTGTTTTCTCATTAATTTAACATGTTTTGAATATTCAATGAGAAAAAGCAAGCTGTTTTAGCTAAAATAAAGACCTCACACGATGCTTCATTACACTAGGAGGATGGCACACAGCCACATAAAATAGCTGTTTTACTTTAAAGCTGTCTGAACTTTCAGTTTCATTTGCATGCATATATTTTATTAAAAAGGAATGAAAATTGTTATTTTTTAAAGTATCATATACATTTATTTTTCCTTCAATAACTAATTTTAATAAACACTTCCCTGCTGCCTTTGTTGTGCATTTGCTTTCTATGCCTTATGATCTTCGGTAATGTCTTAATTAGCAGTTTTATGGTAGCCTCAACAGACACACAGAGAGGTAATGAAAGAGTACGAGCAAGAGCTGGACAAGATGAATTTTACAAACAATGCACTTTCTGAGAAACAGGACATGCCATATTGGAATAAAATGTGTTATTAATGTGAACACATACAGTTATTGTTCTTAGTTGTGTGTAATTGTCTGGGTTCTTGCTTCATTTGTTTTAATTTCAGCTTTTCTCAGATAATTTAAAATCTTCCTGTCTGCATTTCAGCACAAATTTCTTTTCTCTCACTCCTGTTAAACCACTTCTTTCTGACCACAAGGGTATAAATGTTTTTGCTGTGTACACTTCCCAAAGCTCATAAAGTCAAAATTCTTCTCATTTCCCACCGTGTCTATTTTTACGTCCACATCCTTTAAACATAGGTCTACCATTTCTGCCCTTTTGTAGCTTCATTTTCAATAACACAATGACCATAATGCATATATCCTCAAATGTCTGTTGCCTTTTCAACATATACCTTACATACCCTTTAAAATATACATTTGTGTTTTTGATTTTCATTCCTTTGTGCCCCTATGGCTCCGGTAACCATTCCTGTAAATTTCTATGGAGAATAAATAACGATTTCATGTAAAATATCTTATTTATTAATCATTAATCACTTTCTGTTGATGCACAACTGTATGTGTTAAATTAATAGAAATGGTGTAAATTAGTTCTGCTGAATTTAAGATTTAGATTTTCCAAATTTGTTCTCTTTGAAACACATACTTAATGTAAACCAAAAGTTTAAATTGATTTCATTTTTTGTTGACACTTTAGTTTTGTTGCTGCAAAAACAATCTATTACTCACTTATTCTTATTTAACAAGACCTTATCAAAGGCTTCTTTTGGTATTAAATAACACTTACAAAGCATCAGTAAAATAGTTATTCATCTCTGTTGTGGGCCTACTAAAATAATTTCATTTATGAATGGTCATAAGTGGCTTAAGTGAAATATGTTTCTCATGACACTGTATACTTCAGTGTAAGATATGTGAATCCTTCATATTCATAAATAATTTTACCAGTGTATCAAAGGCCCATGATAAGCCACACCGCACAGAGAAGAAAAACCTATTTACTGATGCTTTATAAGTGTAAGTAGCCATAATATATTTGTAGAATGGGTTACGGAAAGAAAGCAAGTTTTGTGTGTTGCTTAATTGGTGACCCAATTGTTACTGCTAGCTGCCTCTCTATCAATGTATCTGCTCTTCTGATTTGAGAATTTGTTCTTTGTGGGTCTAATTAAATTTCAGAATTCCATGAACTCCTTTCTGAGTTGTAACCATTAATGCTGTCATGTCTGACTCGTCCTCTTTGTTCAAGTTGGAAAGTTTGTAGTGCTTATGAAGAAAAGCCAACAAAGTAGGAGTTAAATAACAACTCTTTGATTCTTCTTTGTGTTCTGCTGTATGTCATCTCTTAATTGCCCCTGCAAAAGTGCACAACACTCCTTTTTTTATCTTACAGTAGCACTGTAGCACAAAAAAAAACAAAACACTGGAACCCCAAGGGTCAAAGTTTTGGGTTTCAAAGTAGTCTGTTTGGCCAGTATGGTCCTGGAAAGTTGACAGACAGGCACACAGATATATATATATATATATATATATATATATACTAGCAAAATACCCCCGCTTCGCAGCAGCGAAGTACTGCATTAAAATTTTTATTAAGAAGAAAATTAAACCTTTTTAAACTGAGGGAAAAATATACCAATAATTATTTGTTAAGGATCTCTTTGTATACCACGTTGTCAGTTCGGCCCTCCGGTTGTAATATGACCAAGCTGTGCGCTGAGCTTACTCTTGAGCATGCAACTTACAGTTGGCCATGTGAACAGTAATCTTGTTTCAAATCTCACAGCTTGGATTGCTGCTGTCATAATCGGTTTGAGTTTCATGGTTTGTTTCAATTACGACTGTATTTGCAGGACTTGTGTTGAAGTGACATTCACCATATGTCAAGCGTTGTAAGCATACAACCGGTTTCATCGATAACTTCACATCCAGCTTTTGAGAGTTTAAACATTCATAAACATCAAAGTGTCCACTACTGAAATCGTCACCTGTGAATCTAAGATGTTTAAGAGGCATTAGCGGTTGTTGGAAGGTGTAAAATTTTTGGCCATTTCGGTACACTTGAAAGCGACAACCGAACAATTCAGCGGCAGCCATCAACTCACATGCAGAACCATAGGTGAAGGGCTTAAGCATTTCACTCTTCTAGTGCTCCTGTGTAGTATAATTATCTCCTGTACCGTCATCAGTCCACACCTTGAACCTGTCCCAGTCATTCAATACATAAGACACAATGTTCCTCCGGATATCAAGAGTGAGCCTGATATGGCCGTGCAATATGTAACACAGAGAATGGAAAAGGTAGGTGCCATCTCCGGGCATGGAAACCACTCGGTAAGTGACAGTTCTTTGATCCATGGTGATCACCTCAATAGACATGTTAATGTGGGTACAGTTGGAAAGATAAAGGAAATGGGTACCTGAACAATGTAAAGTAAGTCTAAAATACCTACACAATAACTGTAATTGTAATAAACGAACAATAAAACAGCGAAGAAGCCGTGGATTAAATAAAAAGGCTGTAGTTATCAGCAGGGAGACGTGAATCCCATGGCGAAGCAAGGAAGGGAATGTAGAGACCGGAGCGACGGACGGCCTTATATAGGTAGGCAGCCAACAACGTGGGAGGTGTTGGGATGGGGGACCCAACGCGACCTCACACGGTGACCGAGCTGCAGGCTATGGACGTATATATGTACGTAAGTAGGATTCAGTTAGCGTTGGGAACTCGTGTACCAAATTTCTTGAAGATGGGCCCATAAGTAACAAAGACCATTGAAAAGTTCAATATGGCGGCCGACAGTGGCATCATACCACCGAAAAAAGTACGTAAATTGGTTTCGGTTAATGCAGGGAAGCCGCCTACCAAATTTCGAGAAGATGGGGCCATAAATAAGAAAGTTCAACATGGAGGACGTTGTTGACCGTTATGCACCATTACGCGTAGAATTTCGAAATGATACCTGCTTAACTTTTATAAGTAAGCTGTAAGGAATGAGCCTGCCAAATTTCAGCCTTCTACCTACACGGGAAGTTGGAAAATTAGTGACGTTTGGAAAATTCAATATGGCGGCTGACAGTGGCGTCATACCACCGAAATAAGTACGTACATCGGTTTTGGTTAGCGCAGGGAAGCCACCTACCAAATTTCGTGAAGATGGGGTCAGCCTTCTACCTACACGGGAAGTTTGAAAATTGGTGACGTTGGAAAGTTCAATATGGCGGCCGACAGTGGCATCATACCATCGAAATAAGTAAGCACATCGGTTTCAGTTAGCGCAGGGAAGCCGCTTACCAAATTTCGTGAAGATGGGGCCATAAATAAGAAAGTTCAAAATGGCGGACGTTGTCGACCGTTATCGACCGTTATGACCGTTACGTGTAGAATTTCGAAATGAAACTTGATTAACTTTTGTAAGTAAGCTGTAAGGAATAAGCCGGCCAAATTTCAGCTTTCGACCTACATCGGAAGTTGGAGAATTAGTGATGAGTCAGTGAGTAAGTCAGTCAGTCAGTGAGGGCTTTGCCTTTTATTATTATAGACTAGCAGAATACCCGCGCTTCGCAGCGGAGAAGTAGTGTGTTAAAGAAGTTATGAAAAAGAAAAGGAAATATTTTAAAAATAACGTAACATGATTGTTAATGTAATTGTTTTGTTATTGATATGAGTGTTGTTGTCATATCTCTCTCTCTCTTTCTCTCTCTCTCTCTCTCTCTCTCTCTCTCTATATATATATATATATATATATATATATACATAGCAAAATACCCGCGTTTGGCAGCAGAGAAGTAAAAAGAAAAGGAAACATTTTAATAATAACGTAACATGATTGACAATATAATTGTTTTGTCATTGTCATGAGTGTTGCTGGAATATATATATATATACACTCACACACA
>JANRMT010028174.1:153786309-153814235 GCA_026402145.1 Polypterus bichir lapradei
TGCCCACGGGTAATGCGGGATACAAGTTTAATGAGAGGACGCAGGATATAAACAAGAGTTTTGATCACTTTGTAACTAAGTTAAAATTGCAGGTGAAGGGGTGTGCTTATGCAAATTCCGAGAGACTGTGTTTGTGGGGGATTGACAGTTAAGGCGGGTGGGGGAGTCACGTCATCATCTCCCCTCCCATTTACCTCATTTCGCACTGAGCTGAGCTCCGCGGCTAACGCCGTCTTCCGAAGCAACTTCGTCACACTGCCACCAAATACAGAGAAATCCACAAGTTAATACACACGCTGTCTCTAGACTTTCTCCACACTGAATCCTCCAGACACTACTTACAAAAGGTTACATTGACAATCGTGTTACGTTATTTTTAAAATGTTTAATTTTCTTAGCACAAGCACAGCTGAGAAGCTTCAATGCATGTGCTCCATAACGCGTTAAAAAATAATGCATTTAATCACACTTTGCATTACAATCAAAGGGGAAGTTTTGTCAATGCATGATTTCCTGGTACACCGATTACATTGATCAGCGCATCCCAATTCATTTTAGCCTCGCACCACCTTGGTTTGAGAAGAAGTATGAAAAAATATGAGGTTAACACACAAAAACAGATCACCAATTCAAGCTTTATGAATAATCGATTCGCCATCAATAATTGTTTTGGTAAAGCCATACTCAGTGTAATCCTCCTTCCATTTTATAATTTTTCCGCCACTAGCCATGATTAAATGAACGGTAAAAAAGTAAGAGCGAAGCGAGGGTGACTTATTTAGGCAGGCATATATATGACAGCAACACTCATGACAATCATGTTACGTTATTATTAAAATGTTTCCTTTTCTTTTTCATTACTTCTTTAACCCACTACTTCTCCGCTGCGAGGCGCGGGTATTTTGTATATGAATGACCTCCAAAGAGCGCGGAGACTTTTGATCATGTGAACGTGTCTGCAAAAACTGGCGTCTCCTGCCCAGCAAAAGTCGAGCAGCCGGCGTGCGCGCATAGCTGTGCCGGCCTTTGAGACGCTGACTGAGCACTTTTAATTTTTTTCATCCTCCCCCTGAGCTATAGCCCAGACAAGTGCAAACACGGGACCCCTTTTCTACACCGCGGCAAAATAATATTAAGGCGCTTCGCACTTTATTTTGCACGTATACGATTATGAGGTCGTCAGCTCGGATTATGAAGACACGCACAGGAGTGAAGGACTGACAGTGCCATCACAGCCGATTAATAGCTGGGACGTCTCACCAGTCTGCACAAGACCCACCGCGACTGTCCCCAAAAGGCGCTCATATCGTCAGCGAACACATCTCTCTATACTATATAAAAGAAAAAGGCAACTTTCCTTTCTTTACACCTTTTTTCCTTTTATCCCAAACCAAAGCCTTTCTCACTTAACACTGCAGAGGACACAAAACTAATTTTCTTTAATTGCTGGTAAGGCACATTACCAGAGGCAGAAATTTGGACTTTCACATAGAAAATGTAATTTCTATACCACAGCCGTCGTGTAGCGCCTTTCAAAAGGGATCTACTACCGAGAGATGATCCATATACATTTTAGCTGCTGTTAGTACTACTTACCTCTTCTGTTATACCGTCTTTAAAATGTAGTTTACCCGCAACCACTCCAGTAGTGCTCAATGTACCTTTACTTCTTAAAATGTTAATGTTTTACTGTTTAATAACTTATAGACTACATTTTATTATTTTTCCCTTGCACTCAGTGATCAAAGCTATACACACACATATAGACACATACATATATATATATATATACACACATATATTTATATATACCTGTGTGTATGTTTGTATGTATGTGTATACACACACACACACACACATACATACATACACACACACAAATTATATATATGTGTGTGTCTGTGTATGTATGTATGTATGTATATGTGTGTGTATATATGATGTAGATAGGTATGCATATATATGTGTATATGTAGATATGTATATAGATATGTATTTTGCTATATATATATATATATATATACAACAATTACATTAACAATCATGTTACGTTATTTTTAAAATTTTTCCTTTTCTTTTTCATACCTTTATTAAAACACTACTTCTCTGCTGCGAAGCGCGGGTATTCTGCTAGTATATATATATATATATATATATATATAGAGAGAGAGAGAGAGAGAGAGAGAGATATGACAACAACACTCATATCAATGACAAAACAATTACATTAACAATCATGTTACGTTATTTTTAAAATATTTCCTTTTCTTTTTCATAACTTCTTTAACACACTACTTCTCCACTGCGAAGCGCGGGTATTCTGCTAGTGAATCATATTTTAAAGAGTAACAAGCATCTTGTTTATTCAGTCTATAACACTGGGATAAAAAATCTTTAAAAACTGCAACAGTAATATAAAGTTCTCATGATAAATACAGAGATCAATCAACATATCCAAAAATATTATCATTTTTTACTGTATCATCCAGCTCAGTAATGATCAAATGTTTAGCAAGTAAAATAAACTTTTTCTAGTCAGTGGTGATTCTGTCTCCATCAGTGGTGGGCTGTCAGGGCCTGCAAGGCCTTCTCTGCTGGCCTAAAAAAATATCTGAATCACAAACTGATGTTAATTATATTTTGTCCATGAATACTTATTAAATAATTCCAAATAGTCTGTCCGCTTCCTTTCTTAGCTTTTCCTATGGTTGTGAAAATACAGACATGTATTTTCATATTAAAGCATTTAACCAATCACATTTCAGCCATCATTTGTTGTTCCAGGCAGAATCAAAGTCAAAGAAGTCTGCCCGGAGGCCTTCACAATCCATTCTGCAGGCCCTCTAACACAAAATAAATGTCGATTAAACTGTTGCATCTGTATCAGATTTTGAGTTGGTGTCAGTAGGGCCCTCTAGCAGGCGTACGGCAATGTCACCGTATTCAGACCCATTGATTGGATAGGACGGTGTAATAGCTATTTTGTCAGCCTACAATGGCTGAAGGAGGAGAAGAAATAGATTTGGTGGCAGATTTACTTTCAAGGCCATTTTCAAGACGGACTTTTCAAGAAAAGCTGGACATTGTTAAGAAAGGTCGGACAACTCCAAAGCTAGCTAGCCAGTCACAACCAGGAAGAGGATTTGTCCGCCACTTTCAGGTTACCAACTACGAGCGGTACCCCTGACTCACAGGGTTCGAGGAACACTGCAAATTGTATTGCTGGGAGTGCTTGTTATTTGCCACTGATCGACGTGGTGTTTAGAGCCACAATGGGTTTGTAAATTTGACTTGCCTAACCAAGGCAGCAATGAGACATCAAAGCACTGCCGGACACTTACAAGCAACGGTGCTTTCCAAAACTTTTGGGGAAACCAGAGTGGATCTACAGCTGAACGAGCAAGTGCGCAGGGAAATGGAGCTCCACAATGAAAAGGTGAAGAAAAACAGAGAAATCTTAAAAAGACTGATAGACTGTGTCATTTTTTTGGGCAAACAGGAACTTTCATTTCGGGGACACGATGAAAGCGCAGGATCCAATTACAGAGGGAACTATGTGGAGCTCCTTTCTCTCATTGCTGAGAGCAACACGGATTTACATTACCACCTGTCCACCAATAAAGTGTTTATTGGGACGTCGGGTAAAATACAAAACGACCGGATCACTGCTATTGCTGAAGTGATGGGAGAAGAGATAAGAAGTGACGTTAAAAAAATACCGTTCGTCTCTATTATGGTGGATGAGACGACAGATCCGAGTAACACAGCGCAGCTAGCACTGGTCCTGCGTTACGTAACGGGCACAGGTGTCAAGGAGTGATTTGTCAGGTTTGAAGATGTTACCAGTGGGAAGCAAGCCGATGACATTGCAGGTCTTATCATCAGATTTTTGTTGGAAAATGAATGTCTAGGTAAAGTTGTGGCACAGTGTTTTGACAGCACATCGGTCATGTCTTCTGGATTAAATGGGGTGTAGGCTAAGGTTAAAGAAAGAGCACCTTTGACTTTATTCATACACTGCTATGCACATCGGCTCAATTTAGTACTGACTCAAGGGGCCTCAAAGCTTAAAGAATGCAAGATCTTTTTCGGCCACCTCAATGGCCTTGCTGCTTTTTTTTGTAGATCGCCTCGGAGCACACAACTACTGGACGAAATCTGCCAGTGGCGTCTCCCTTGTGTGGCACAAACACGGTGGCAGTACACATCCAGAGTGGTCAATACGGTCTTTGAGAAAAGAGATGCTCTAAAGGAACAGTTTCATCACATTCTGGAGCATCATGATGAGTATGATGAGGACACAGTGCGCTGTGCTGATGGATTTAAAGCACGTCTGGATGATTTTGAGTTTTGTTTTTTGCTTCACACATTCAATGGCATTTTTAAATATTCAGACGTGCTCTTTTCAATACTACAGGACAAAAAACTGGATGTGCAGGTTTGTCTGGCTAGGGTAAAGGAGTTCTGTGACACCATTGAGTGAGATAGAAGCCGATAGAGGAACTCTACGAGACCACTGAACGCTCCAAGCGCACGAAGAGGTCAAGCGCAAGATCCTCGCGTGCACTACTGCCAACTCCATGGCAGGATTCTGGACAATATTATTTGCCAGACATAGACAAGATTTCAAGACCATGAAAAACTGATGTTTGTCACGCTCCTCGACCCCCAGAAGTTTCGGGAATACAAGAAAAATTTCCCGCATGCAGCCTTCTCCAGTTTAACACAGAGCCACGGAGCACTTTTTGATCTGTCTCGGCTAAAAACAGAACTGACTGTAATGTATGCCATGGGTGATTTTGCAGGAAAATTTCCCCTGATCTCCTTGACTTCCTTCATCAGAAAAATCTGAATGAGAGCATGGGGCAGCTGTACAAATTGGTATGTTTGGCAGTGACCATTCCCATGTCCACTGTTTCTGTCGAGCGGACATTTTCAGCCCTAAAGCGAATTAAAACTTATGGCAGAAATACGACAGGCAGGTTCGACTTTCAGCATTAGCTTCGATGGTGATAGAAAGGGGCTTTTTGATGGAACTGAAGCGCACGGATAATCTGTACGACAGAGTAATTGAACTGTTTTTGAGGAAAGAGAGGAGGATGGATTTTGTTTACAAATAATCCAAATTTTTGGTGAGTAAAATGTTGCGATTTTCCTAAATAATATTGCAAGTTTATGAGTTATTATTGATGTTTTTTATGTGTGTCGCAGCTGTAGCTGCAGTAGAAAGGAACTTGTTCACCCCTGGTTTGTCTATTCAATAAAGGCATTTATTGTGGCTACAGGAGTTATCTATCTGCGATGCAATGGCTCTTTAGACTGTATTTCTGCATATTAAGATGGTTTTTATAACCATAAATTAGTTTTTGAGGGGCGTGTTGATTCAGACAGAGCACTACTGAAGGCCTAGGTGTGAAATGCACGGTCTGCCACTGGTCTCCATAGAGGGCTCTAGTTATTTATTTCTGTTGAATCATGCTGTATTATAAGGAAGGAAAATACCTTTTAATATATCAGCTCAAAGAGACAATAAACATTATAAATTTAGAATGAGTTGAGTATTTCTAAGGTTAAGTTTGAATTTGCTCATGCAAATTGTTGTTATTTAAACGTTTTATAAAATCTTCAATTTTGTTTAAATAATCTACAAGTAGTTACTTTTATATAATACTTTTTGAAAGTTTATACTAACCTGTTTTTGCTGATGAAAAGTTACATTTCATGCACTTTATGTTTAATTTCAAATTAAAATAATACATCGGTAAATGATGTGTTTTTTAACAGTACAACTAATTGATCGATCGGCAAAATAATCATCAGATTAATTGATCAGCAAAATAGTTGTTAGTTGCCGCTCTAGATTAATTATACGTTTATTTTTTCAGGCATTACGGAAAAATAGCTGATGAAAGCCAATATTGGTATAGGGACAAAATATAAATTCCACACAGTCCCTGCTCAGACCTTGTCTCAAACCTATGTGCCTGAAGTCATGTGGCAGCAACAACACTAACGGATGCTGTATTGTCCTGTTCTTAATCAAAATTATATATATATAAAATATGAAATCATAAAATTGAATTAAAAGGTTAAATTATAAAGCTGTCTATGTAGCAGTTTCTGTATGTATAGAATTTTTGGGTGTTATATTTTTAATGTATGAAAATAATGTAATTAAGGTGATTGTTCCATATACAAATTATCCCAAAAGTTAGTGTGTATAGCTGTCTTCATATTACTTGCTTTAATACCCCTTGAATCCAATGAAACAAAATAATATAAGATAGCACTTTATAAAAAAAGCAGTTATGGAGGACATTAAGCTTATGGTAATCTTCACAGTAACCCAAAACAAGTCAAACCATGATCTTTTACCACAGAATAAAGAAAAGCTGCACTTAGTGATCATTCGTGTTTTATTTGAGATACACACAGAAGGAACAATGTCCAATGAATAGGATAGTCATTAATCCCACCAGCATGTTGTCAGACAAACAAACAACAGAAACATTAGGAACATCATAGAGGAACAGAAAGATAGCACGGAGCATGTTCTTTCTCTTCAGGTGAGGACTAGCAGCATTTAAATTAGGACACACCCCACTGAAAGGAACCGGAAATTCTTATAGAAAGATTCAAGTCTGAAGAATAGTGTACCCCTATCTGTTGTACCACTCAGGGCAGTTATTAAGGATGGTCTAAAACTAAAGAAGGCAGTCCACTTCCAGCAGCTGAGGATAAGGGAGCTCTGCCACAGTGTGGCCAGAGCTGTGAAAAATACAAATCTACTTAAGCCGATATCACACTACACAGCTTCTAGTCATGGGGAATGTCAGATTGGAAAACTGCACTTGCTGATTTTGTTGCTGGACCAGATCAGTTTAAACTGACTGGAAATCGCTGCCCATGTCACATTTAGTGATCGCATGACAAATTTCCAGTGCAGTCATTCTTGCCCCTTTTTGTGACAGACATGCACAGTTTGAAGGATTAACAAGTATGGTGAGCTCATTTAGTTTTTTAATTGCTTTCTTTCCTAAAGAAAGCTGGATGGCACCACCTGTGTTTAGCTTGGTGAATTGGCAGAAACTCCAAACAACATTACGAATTTTAGAGAGCACCAGAACCACACACCCTTTTGTTAATTGAGAAATAAAAAGAATGGGCACATAAGGAAAAAAAATGCTTTTAAAGTGACCATCTTTGATAACTGGCACAGAGCAGGACTGTAAATAGACCTGATTGTATCCTGTCAATTGTACTAGAACTAGTTCATAATAAATGCACCCTGTTGCTCAGGGAAGGAAACCCCATTAAATGGGTCTGTGTTCTGATTGGCTGTGCACCCACCATCTTGCACACATGACATAATTAAGTACGTTAGAGCAATTACTTCAAAGATGCACTCATTTTACTACATGTCACTGTTTCCTTTGTATTAGATTGCTTGATGTTTAATCACTTCATAACCAATTTTGCCGATAGAAAAGCGAAATTCATATATCAATGTGCGCTGCAGGGAACAATTCTTGTACTTATTCCAAAGCTCTGATAGCCTCTTAAGCAAGTCTCCAACTCACCCGTCAAACCACAACCAATTTTCTTACAGTTTCATAATGTAACAATAACTGTACATTGTTACTTATTAATTTAATATCAGGCTTTCATGAAGCAAGTCCCAAAATGAAAATTAAATGATTCCATTCATCACTGCTAATGTACAGGTCACCCACAGAAGAGAAGATTCATTTATCTTCTTCTGGTTAGAATATTAATTTAAGTGCGGAAGTGTGCTGTGACTGCAGTATTTTTCATTTCGTATTTGATTTTTTTATTCTCTTTTTTTATTCACTTTATGTTAACCATTTACACATATGTGTGATGCACAGTAAAGAATCTTATCATCAGGTAAGTACTTGCTGGAAAGGCAGCAGCTATTAGCTATCTACATTTACAGAATTAATCTGAATTTTTACTGACATTCTCATAATTTTTTTGGTGGAAAATTAAATTTGACCTTAAGTATTGACTGTTGCTGGAATTAATTATTTTTCCTTGTATTCTAGTTGCTAGACTAATGCGTCTTAATCTGTTATTAAATTATTTCACCCACCACTTTGGTCCTTATAAGAATTAGTTAAGACCTCTCATATAATGAAAAAAAAAAATACTGATGAAGAGTATGTGAAGATCTGTCAGGGGCTCAGCTGAGCATGCAGCGCTGAGACATCTATATCCAAAATGTTTCTTATTTATCCTTTGTTGAGATCTCCTTTTACAATTTATGTAGTGCTGTTTTGAATATATATTCAACTATCTTACCGTAATTCAGTTTTTACACCGTGTTGTCAAAAATGTTTGAAACTATTGCAAACAACAAAATTGCTTTGCC
Source organism: Polypterus bichir lapradei (assembly GCA_026402145.1). Classification (NCBI taxonomy): domain Eukaryota; kingdom Metazoa; phylum Chordata; class Cladistia; order Polypteriformes; family Polypteridae; genus Polypterus; species Polypterus bichir. Next base: position 153,794,702 of record JANRMT010028174.1, read on the forward strand.
TCGTACATCAACTTACCATGCACATTAAGATTTAGTCCATTTTTTCCATCCTTCTGCTACACTGTCTGCAACACCCCTACAGTTTGTCCTTCAGCAGCTCACTTCCCTGCCTTTCACTTTATTGAATATAATCTTGTCATTTCTGTTATTTTTGAAATATGCAGGAGGCTAATTGAAAGTTAATGAAAAATGCCAGGCAGATTTGCCAGAATCTAAAAGAGGAAAGTGTCTTCTTAAACAGTTTTAGATCAGCGCTTTGTAATCTTAGACCCATGAAAATATCATGGATTTACTTGAGTTGGTATCAGCCTTCAATGAAAATCCCTTTTTAGTCTAAAAAAATGTATATGTTGAAATTTAACCTGTAGTTCAGAAATATCCAACAGTGGATTTTACATTCAAAGAAATTTTGAAAAATATCTATTTTTGTCAAAGACTTTAGGTGGTAAACGAAACATCAAAAAGCTGTTCATTCAGAACCAGATCTGGGAAACACTGAATTCGACTGTTAAAGTCAGGGCTGGTGCATTAAATAATGCCATCAGAGGTCAGGCACATTTCTGCTGAAAAAAAACCCATATATATTATTACTCAGCATGAGTAGGTGCACATAATCCATATTAAATGTGTATTACAATACAGGGTTGATAACACAATACTCCCACAATACAGTACATCCCTGGAACAAAAGGCAAAATAATAAGCAAAAAATATTAAGTTTGCAAGAAATTTGGAAACATTAAAAGAATTAGCTTAAAATAAATAAATTGCTTAAAATATTCATTAAAGACAATACAAATGAATAAATACTTCACCGCATCTGTTTGATCGTAATGAATATTCTTATTGAATTGTGAAATTGAATGCAAAAATGAAACCCACCTTTTTTGCTCATCTCACACACACTAATCTAAAAACCTTTGCAGTTTCAATATCATCTCTTGCAGACTTAAGAACATGTACCTGTGACTGAAGACTTAAGAACATTCTATATATTGGCACAATTTTATGAAATGGAATAAATATATAGGCAATGTAATATGTGAAAAATCAGCAAAATGAACACCAATGTCAGTTACTCACTGACATGAGCCATTTTGCTACTCTGAAGCTGGTAGTGTGGAGAAGTGGTGTAAATTGAACTTCCAAGATATTTAAAACATTCAAATTGAAAATATTTCTTATAGTATTTAAAGGAAATATATAAATTAGGCAGCTAATATGTATGAAATTTTTATGGTACTCTCATTTTTCTTGTATAACTGTTTTGACTAAAGAGCCAAAGAGGTAATTGTGGTAGTGGTAATCATATTTTCACATGTACAATGTACAGTGACGTTCTTACTTGCATCTGCTAACAATATGCAACATATCTCCGCTCTCTGGTGCCATGAATGTGTTTAAAATATTTTCAAATATGCTACCTTCAGCAGTGCCACATTGAATGTTAAGCAACCATAAATCTGTTAAATTCGCCTATGTCTGTATTTCTTTACCAGGGAATGAGTAATAGTGCTGACTTACTGTAGAGAACAATGAACAGACAGAGCAAAGCCTCATCTCTAACATAACATATATATGACAATGGTAAGCTTCAGTGTGAAAACGTAGAAAATGGGCAGAACTAACTACTACTGAAAAGAAAGAGAGGAAAAGAGAAGACAGAGCCTGAACTGTTACAGTATAGTTTACTTGTTTTCCTTAAGTCAGACATGGAATGTTCCAGATGTTTTGTTTTTATAGTTTGGCCTGTATGTGAAGTGGCAAAGAGAAAGCAATGGTGGAAGAAGTACTCAAAACATTTACCTAAATAAAAGTACAAATGAACAAGCTAAATATATACTCTATTAAAAGTTCAAGTACCCCATTGATCGTTCTGTTTTAATTAAAAGTAAGAAAGTACTTGCTTGAAAATACTCTTAAAGTATTACAATAAAAGTACTTATTGAATGTATTCCCTGTGTATACTGAATATGAGGGGATGCTGGTGCATACATGTTATTGCCGCTCCTCCCTGTTAACAATACTTTTCAGTAAAATTTACATTAAATTTGCACTTCTTACACTTCTTTCAATTTTTATTTATTTATTTATTTTTATTTTTTACATGGATGCATCTGATATGATCTGACCTGATTTGGATTTATTTTTATAGACTTTGTGAACATTGCCTAACCTAGGTTCGCAGCCTCAAAGAAAATTGAATTTTTCTGTGCTTCACTGGATAAGGCTTATGAACATTTATTTGCACAGTGGTGATCTAGGAGCCGGGGATGATCTGTCTTCTTGATTATAATAGATATACTGGATTGCTCTCGATTACTTCTATATGTGCTTAATGACTGAGAAATGATCTAATTTTATACCCATCTGGCTTGAGGCTCTGGGGTGATCATGCCTGTAATACTCAGTGTTATATGTACGTGGCTGTACATTGGAACCTCCAAGCCCTAGTATCTTCATGTGCATCTTGTAATATCTCCCACTATGCTTCTTTTACTGCTTGTTATTACCGCTTATCTTTGCCACCCCACCCCACCCATCTCACCTTCTCCACTGTGCTGCTTCTCTACTACTATCAGATAAGTATTGCTCTGTACTACTAAATAGTACTAAAATACTCTCACGATAAACTCCTTCATATTAAACAGTTTGTCCAGAGCAAATGGTCAGACTGGAATGTCCTAAACAACACTGACATTGTGCGGCACCCAAAATATTTACACCACATGTCAGATCACAGCCACCACGGGGCTGCAAATGAAAACTTCAATGGCAGCATTTGTTCAGGAGTACGCCGTCCTATTCATGGCTTTGGAAATATGTGTGTCAGAGCGCCAAATTTGCAATTTATTAAAATAAACTCTGATCATGTATCTGTCCTCAATGAACCCTCATCAGCTAATATTTCATTGTTTAGCTCAAGATCTCTTAATGGCAAAGCATTAATGCTATCAGAATTCATTACAGACTCCAACCTTGACACACTTTGCCTATAAGAAACCTGGCAAAATGCAAACAATTTTATGTCTCTGACGGAGGCGACACCATCCGGATACATTTACTTCGCAGAGCCTCAATACAAGAAGAAAGAGTTGCAGTAATTGATAGAACCGAACTAAACAGCAAAAGAATCCCAATTGATTGCCCATTGTCTTTCAAGTGCCTGGCTCTTAAGTTAATAACAAAATCAGGTCCCGTCTCACTTATTGTCCCCCAAAATACAATGCATCTTTGTTATCTTATCTGACCGAATTACTAACCCACTTAAATTCCATTTCGCAGAGAGTCATTTTTCTTGGCAAATATTAACATCCATATCGACATTACTACATGTAAGCGGAGACATTAATTCCTATCCTAATTGGACTGTTTTGACTTAGTGCAACATGTTGATTTTCTTATCTCATTCTGGTGGTCGATCAAATATTGGACTTGATCTGCACATCTGACTTATCTGTCAGAAACACTTGTAGCAGTGATTTGGAACTCTGATCATAAAGCAGTACTTTTACTGTCTCATTACCTCTCCCTCCTCTTACCTATAAACATCAAATTTCTTTCAGAAACCTCTGCCCCACTATTCTTGCTAGTTCCATTTCTGATCTTTTTTTGTCTTCACCTATTCCATGAACACTAGATAGTCTTGTTGGTCACTATAACTCAGCCCTTCTTTCAGTACTAGATAAAACAGCTCCTTTAAAGCATGAGGAGGATTCCTTTAAGTGCTCACCTCCATGGTACAATTCAGAGTTACGGTCTATGAAAGCAGCTGGCTGACACCTTGAGAGAATGTCATGTAAGACTGGCCTCACCATCAAAGGGCTTTTAAGGGTGCACTAACTGCAGCCAAGAACATAAATTATGGCAAAATATTAGAAAATGGCCATGATAACCCAAGGGTTTTGTTTTCTGTAGTTAATAAACTACTTCAACCTGCATCTGACCCAATTACCTCCTCTACCGAAGTCTCTGAAAAATTCTTCCTCTTTTTCTGCAATAAAATTTAAGATCTAAATAATTCAACTAATATAAATCCATCATCTATTTATTTCTTTCCCTGTCTTTCCACTCTATCCAGCTCTTTTTCTAAATTTACACCAGTCACATCTGCATTTGTTAATGACCTGCTTTGTAAGAAGACGCACACTACCTGTGTACTGAACCTCATCCCCTCCACACTGCTATAATCCCGACTGTTACAACAATAATAAATACATCTCTTGACTCTGGCTTTGTGCCAACCAGTTTTAAAATTGCTTCACTGGTTTTGATGCTGACAATCTTAACAATTTTCGGCCTATTTCTCATTTACCTTTTCTGTCAAGAGTTCTTGAGCATGTTGTAGCCTCCCAACTCACCAATTACTTAACTTGTAATAATTTGATGGAACCCTTTCCATTCTGGTTTCAGGACACAGAACAGCTGTGAAACTGCTCTGCTTCAGGTAACCAATGATTTGCTTATGGCAGTAGACTCTGGACAAACCAACATATTAATTTTGTTGGATCTTAGTGCAGCATTTGACACTGTCAGACATGACATTCTACTATCCAGAATGGAGAACATGTTGGGTATCTCTGGCACTGTCCTCAAGTGGTTTAGGTCCTAACTTACTCACAGGTAAGATCCAGCTCAGCGCCAGTCACACAAGGGGTTCCTCAGAGATCTGTTCTCTGTGCTCTTCTGTATTTATATGCTTCCCCTTGGTTATATCATTCCTAGCTACGGACTAGGTTATCATTTTTATGCAGATGATACTCTAATATATTTCAATGTTAAAACTGAAACTTCATCAGGGCTTTCTCAGCTCACAACTTGCCTCTGTGAAATTAAAACCTGGATGGAGCAGAACTCTTTAAAATTAAATGGCAACAAAACTGATCTCCTGCAAATTGGTAGTAAAGTGCAACTCAATAAAATGAGCTCCTTTTCAGTCACATTTGACGGTGATCTCATTAGACCTTCTTCTAATGCAAGGAATCTTGGTGTCATTTGTGATTCCTCCCTTTCTTATTTCACCCACACAAACCACATTAAAAAACTGTCCTACTTTCACCTCCATAACATATCCCTTTAGCTCATTCCTCTCCTTTACTAATGCTGAGAAACTTGTCCATGCTTTTATCACATCCCGTTTATTGTAACTCTCTATTGGCAGGTGCTGCTTCTAATCTTATAGTACAACTCCACTTGATTCAAAACTCTGCTGCAAAAGTCCTAACATGAACCAGCAACAGCGAGATCATAACAAGCATACTGCTTTGCCTCCACTGGCTTCCTGTGTCTTACAGGACTGAATCTAAAACTCTATTATCAACCTACAAAGCTTTAAATGGTCTTGCACTGGTCTACATCAGTGGCCTTCTCCATCACTATGCTCCAGTTCACCCACTAAGGTCCTTCTCATTCTGGCAATCTTGTTGTGCCCCATAATAACCTGCATTCTATGGGTGACAGGGCCTTTAGCTGTATAGCACCCAGACTTTGGAACAACCTCCATAAATTAATTAGATCAGCTGACTCCATTCATTAAAAAAAAAAAAAACAACTTAAAACTCATCTGTTCAGTATGGCTTTTAACCTAAGCTGACATTCTGCCTCCTCTTTCAGTCTTCCTCTCTGTTCAGATGTTCAGTATAATTTGTGTGTGTGTTCTCATATCACAAATGATGTCATTTACTAGGCTTGTTTTAAATGTAGTATTTTAGTCTGGTTTATTGTCCTTTATTCTGTTTAATGTTTACTGTTTTTAAACGAAACCTAAAAACGTATCTTTTTAGAAAGGCATTTTGTTAAATTATTTCTATAGATTATCTTGTTTGTTAATTTAGTCTTATTTTGTAGCACTTTGAGATTGTTAAATATAAAGCGCAATATAAATAAAATTTATTATTATTATTACTATTATTATTAATGCCCTTGTATATCCTTTATCTGTTTTATCTGCTATTCAGGAAACATTCTTATCCAATATTACATATACCTGTTGTTTCTTTATGAAAATCTGTGAAGTACCTTGAGCATGGGGAAGGTGCTATATAAATAAAATCTCTTCTTCTTCTTCTTATAATTATTATTACAGATTATGTCATTTTAATTAAGAATGATGCACACTATGCTGATGTGTGATTTTAATATTGTGTTTATAGTATATATTCTGTTTAAAACAATTCCAATAATGAATTGTAAATAAATAATTAATGCATTCTAATATAAATGTGTTGTTACTGTACTGTATAATGATGATTTAACACTAAATAGAACGAATCATGAATCAGATGGGTGCTACTTTCACTTGTGCTTTAAGCATCTAAATAAAATTAAAAGTCTAAAGCAGAGATTTTTAAACTTTTAATCTGAGGACCCAAATTAGAAAATGAGTACCATACTGGGACCTAAGAAGAGGATTATTTTCATAGTCACAACGGAGAATCAAAGCGACAAATAACAACTGCCATAAAATTAAAAGTAAATGTATTTGTTTCCTTTCAAGCATATTTTCTCACATGAATATTAAAAAAATAATACTATGTTTATCTTTACCTATAGAAATTCGCCAGGCTACTACTGTAGAATATTTTAAAAAAACTGCTTAAAACTCATTATTTTAATTTGACTTTTACATAGCTACTTTTCAGTTGTATTCATGATAGACTATATGGGCATAGAATAATCATATTCTTAGGGATCTGCAATTTGTACTAATCCCCACTATTCTCTACTGGTTTTTTTCCATTTCTCCTTTGGAGGCGATGTGCGCCACCACCATCTGATCAAGGCACCATGCAGCTCCCTGAGATGATGGAATGAAGGTGGGTATCTCAGCTGTTCACGAGACCAACTTCATCAAATCCTATCATGTGAAGCATGTAAACTAAGAGGTTTGATATAGGAACATTTATGTTAGGTAGAATGCCAAATCGGGGCATTGGAACCCCTGCATATTTTTTTTTTCTCCAGCCTAAGTGGAGTGTTTTTGTTTTAACTGTCCTTCCGGCCATCTGACCTTACCTTATTTTGTTGTTATTTATTTCTTTAATATTATTACTTAATCTTGTTTTCTCTTCTTGTAACTTTCTTTTTGTCATTTTGTAAACACTTTGAGCTACATTGTTGTGTGAAAATGTGCTATATAAATAAATATTGTTGTTGTTATCCATATTCCAAATTATATTTATTAAGAGCATAATAGTACATAAATAGTACAATAAATTGTGGGCTGTTTATCACTCAATACATAGCAACCCATCACAGACATGTCCATGACCCATAGGTCAAGAAACACTACTCTAAACGAAAGAGGCTGATAGCATCACACATGCTTATTTGCACTGCTGTGGAGTGCTGAGTTTATTCTTTTTTTTCCTTTTTTAAGCATTTTATTGATTTTATTAAAATCAAATAACATTGCATACAAGCAAGTCAAGTTTAACAAAACTAGGTTCAAAACAAATCAACCCCCACCCATGAGAAAAAGAGCTAGACCAACAGAGTAAAACTTTAAGTAAATATAAGAGTAAAAATTATTAAATAGATAAATTCATAAATGAATAAAAATAAATAGAATAAAAAAGAGGGGAGAGAATCCACTTCCTCAATTTAAATGCTTATTCTAAAATGTTATTATTAGTTCCTGCCATGTTTTGAAGAAGTTTTGTACAGATCCTCTAATTGAGAATTAGATTTTTTCCAGTTTCAAATAGTATATAATATCAGTTACCCACTGACTTAAAAGAGGTGGGTTAAGATTCTTCCAGTTGAACAAGATAAGTCTATGTGCCAATAGTGTATTAAAAGCAATTACCCAGAAATATTATTATCATTAGATGCAGAAAAAGCATTCGACATGATTGAATGGAAATACCTTTTTACTATATTGGAGAAGTTTGGGTTTGGCCCAAACATCTGTGCATGGATTAAATTACTGTATACTAACCCAGAAGCTTCAGTTTGCATCAACAACATTTGCTCAGACTACTTTAAACTAGAACGTGGCACTAGACAAGGATGCCCCTTGTCACCGCTGCTGTTTGCGATTGCCATTGAACCACTGGCAATACATTGTCGAAATACTGATCAGATAAAGGGGATTAGCAGAGAAGGACTGGAACAGAAAATCTCATTATATGCAGATGACATGGTACTGTATATATCAGACCCAGAAAATTCTGTACCTGCAGTTTTAGCAGCACTCACAGAATTTCAAAAGATCTCTGGTCTCAGAATTAATCTGAATAAAAGTGTACTCTTTCCAGTGAACTCTCAAGCATATAATATTAGATTAGATACCCTACCTTTTATCATTGCAGAACAGTTTAAATACCTAGGGGTAAACATCACAAGTAAACATAAAGCTCTATATCAACAAAATTTCGCCGTTTGCATGGAAAAAATTAAACAAGACTTGCATAGATGGTCAACCCTTCATCTCACACTAGCTGGAAGAATTAACACTGTTAAGATGAATATTCTTCCTAAGCTCCTTTTTTTATTTCAAAACATCCCAATATACATTAATAAATCATTTTTTAGGCAATTAGATTCGACAATAACCTCATTTATTTGGAATTCAAAACATCCACGCATCAAAAGAGCGACCCTACAAAGACAAAAGGCAGAAGGCGGCATGGCTCTACCTAACTTCCAGTTTTATTACTGGGCAGCAAATATACAGGCGATAAGAACCTGGACACAAATAGAAGAACATACACAGGCTTGGTCCGCAATAGAATTAAATTCCTACAGTACTTCTTTGTATTCCTTGCTCTGTGCTCCAATAAACACACGTTATCGGCAATACACTAATAACCCAATTGTGCTCCACTCACTTAGAATCTGGAACCAATGTAGAAAGTATTTTAAGACGGAGAAGCTTCTATCTGTGGCACCCCTGCAAGAGAACCACCTCTTTCAACCCTCACAAACATATGCAGTTTTTAATATTTGGAAAAAATTTGGAATTAACTTGCTTAGAGATCTTTATATAGACAACGTCTTTGCATCCTATGAGCAATTACATTCCAAATTTAACATTCCAGCTACACATTTCTTTCACTATCTTCAAATCAGAAACTTTGTTAAACAAAACCTTCCAGATTTTCCTCATCTTGCACCCTCATCCATGCTGGAAAAAATATTGCTCAATCTCAAGGATTTAGACTCCATCTCTACAATATATAAATTCATTTTACAATCCCTCCCTTTTAAAGATCCAAGAGGAAACTGGGAAAAAGATCTTTCAATTAATATATCAGAAAAGGAGTGGAAAGTAGCAATGCATAGAATTCACTCGAGCTCCATATGCGCAAAGCATACAATTATACAACTCAAAATTATATATCGAGCACATCTGTCTCGACTAAAACTCTCCAAAATGTTCCCAGGGCATGATCCAACCTGCGAACGTTGTAACCAAGTCCCAGCCTCACTAGGTCACATGTTCTGGTCCTGCACCAAATTAACATTATTCTGGACAAACATTTTTAATTACCTTTCAGATAGCCTTGGACTTACAATCCCTCCAAACCCATTAACAGCTGTGTTTGGTGTTCTTCCAGATGGGTTTAAAGCGGAGGAAGACAAACAAATTGTGATTGCATTCACTACACTTTTGGCACGTAGACTTATTCTCATAAACTGGAAGAACCCAAACTCTCCTCTTTTAAGTCAGTGGGAAACCGATGTGTTATATTATTTGAAGTTGGAAAAAATCAAATACTCAGTCAGAGGATCCGTACAGACTTTTTTCAAAACATGGCAGGATCTAATCAGTAATATTTTAAAATAAGTTCAAAAGGCACAGAGAATTTATTAACTTAAGTATGTCTCCAAGCCTTAAATTTAACGCCGTTTGGCTTGCTCTCTCTCTCAGGGGTGGGGATCGATTTGTTCTTAATTTTTCTCTTTGTAAAAACTTGATTGCTTTGTATGGATTGTAATAAAATTAATAAAAAATAAAAAAAAAAAAAAAGCAATTACAGTTTGTTTGTCCTTCTCTATTTTAAGTCCATCTAGAAGTACACCAAACACAGCTGTTAGTGGATTAGGAGAGATTGTAACACCAAAGCTGTCTGAAAGGCATTTAAAATTTTTGGTCCAAAATGACATTAATTTGGTGCACCACCCAAAATATATGGCCCAATGAGGCTGGAACTTAATTGCAAGCTTTGCAGGTTGGATCTTGCACTGGAAACATTTTGGACAATTTTAAATGAAACACATGTGCTCGGTTGAGGATATTAAGTTGAATAATTGTATGCTTTGTGCATATGGAGCTCAAATGAATTCTGTGCATTGCTACCATCCACTCCTTTTCTGAGATGTTGAGTGAGTAAGAGATCCTTTTCCCACTGTTATCTGGAATCTTTGAAAGAGAGGGACTTTAAAATGTTTTTATTTATTACAGAGATGCTGTCTTAGTCCTAAAGACTGATCAATATTTTTTCCTGAATAGAGGTAGGTGGGAAATGAGGAAAACTGAGCAGGTTTGGTTTAACAAAGTTCCTAATTTGGAGGTAGTAAAAGAAATATGTTGCTGGAAATTTAAATGTATTTGTTCGTACTTATGAATTAATCCCCAAGATTGACTGAGAAGAGTCCATAAAGAATGAACCGTTCAAGTAACTGTAAAATATAATGCATTGCTATGTAGAAATGTAGTAGAGCAGAAAGTTGAGATATTTTCTGTAAAATATAGTGGAGTAAAACTCAAAAGTATCCATAGTTAAATCTCCTTAAGTAAAGTACAGATCCATGAAAAATCTACTTAATTATAGTAAAAAAGTATTTGTACTTCATTATTTTCCACCACTGTCTGAAAGTAAGTGGAACATTGCCAGGGCCAGGGGCCTTATGTATAAACGGTGCGTACACACAAAAATGTTGCTTATGCCCGTTTCCACGCTCACATCACAAAGTATAACAATTAAACTTGGCTTAAAGCCACACACATTTTCACGGCAACTCAGTCCCTGGCATAAGCTAGTTCTCTGCTTGGTTATTCAAACTGGTGGCACCCAGTGTCAAAGCAGTGCTTTTGTTCCAGTGTGGTTTCCCTTTCTTTTTTAGATGCACATCCCTGATGGCTTTATCAAATACACTGAAATTAAACGCATATTGTTTATTAGTTTAATAAACAATATTATTGTAATTAATCTGTAACAATATAATGGTCCACGGAATGGCCAAACTATTCCAAATACCATAGCTGCTTTAGCGTTATTACTCTCAAGTATTTATCCCACTGTATCTGAGTGTGGAATCACAGCTCTCAAGCAGCTGATTGGAAAGAGAATTATCAGTATACAGCATCAAACACACGCTGCCTCAGACATGCGCTGTTTGAACTGCTCCCATACGGCAAACACTTCAAAGCCTTTCGTGTAGGGACCTCGCGGTTCATAAACAGTTTCATCCCAAGAACTATAAACGCACTCAATCAGTCCATCAAGTCCTCCTTATAGAACTGTTTGTACCTATAAGTACAATTACCTCACTGTAAACTTGCAATACAGTTATAATATTGCAAAACCTGAGCCACTTTATAAAGAGCATATTTACATATGATGACGATATCATTTTAAAGATGAAATGCAGAAAAATATGTTTTTTACATGTAGCGGTCAGAAGACGCTAAGATTCACACCGTCGTGCGTGACGGTGATTTATTTATTTTATACGAGGATTACCAGGGACAACCCCAGCCTTGGCACGACACACACACACACACTACAGAGACAAAGAAAACGCGCTGGGAACTTAAACGATAAAAAGTATAATGAAATTAAATTAATTAAATGAAAACAATAATACCACCCCTGATCCCTTCGGTGATATTACAATTAACAGATAAACACGACAAACACGCAGTAAAGTCCATGTATGAAATGATCAGCGGTGAAGTTATGTCCAGTGATTTGTATGAAGCGAGGGAAATGGAAAAACACAGTCCTACCGGTAATTGCTGAAGTATGATGACCGATGAATGGTTCAGGAGCGCTCCTGCTTCTGTGAAAGCCAATGAATCCAGACAACGTCCTCAGTAACAGTAAACAGGTAGACAAATGATTCCAGACCCCAACAAACAATACAATCCAGGACACGAAGATGTATAGCAGAAAAACGGCAGGCAGTTCAACAGATATGTAAAAGCATGAAACAAACAAAACAAACTTTTTTTTTTTCTTCGACACCTGCCCTCCTTTTAAAACCCTCTGGCCACATTTGACCCCAACAGCCCCTGCAGGGACTGCTGGGAGATGCAGTTCTAACTAATGGTAGCACCGCTACATACATTATACAGATAAAATTTGAACATCATTTAAATAATCTGTATTGTTAATAATTAAACATGTGAGAACACGGTGTTGCAGCACTAGCGATTATCTGGCACCCCGTTTGGGATTGTTCCTGCCTCGCGCTGTATTCTTGCTGGGACTGCTGCAACATTGGATGGATAGATGGATAGAATAGTTAAACATGTACTACGAAGATATTTCAATGTTCCTTAAAAGTTTTGAAGAATCTGCGTTCTAAACTTACAGATGGCTTGACATCTATTACAAAGCTGATTGTGTGGCGATTGGGTACTGTGACAGTAGGGGGTGCTACCGCTTCCTTGAACCCTCAGGTACCACGCCAAACACCAGGTAAAAGTGCAATAATTCTTCTTTTTATTATAATAATTATGGGCACCAAGCACCCTCCACTCCACACTACTCATTAACTAATCAATACAATAATAATAATCAATCCTCCAACTCCCAGACACTTAGCCACCCTTCCTCCCAGCTCAGCTCAACGCTCTTGTGTTTCACTGTCCTTTTTATAGTCCTTGACCTGGAAGTGTTTCACCCTCTCTGTCCATGTGACCTGGAACACTTCCAGGTCAGATAAAAATCCTTCTTTTCTTCACCCAGGAAGCACATCGTTCCCTTTGTCCACGTGACTCTGACGTACTTCCTGGGCTTAAGGCAAATAGTCTCTGTGCCTCCCTGCAGCATCCTCTAGCGGGCTCCAAGGTATCCAACAGGGCTGAGAATAAAAACTACATTGTCCAGTATTCCCTGCTGGTATTCGGGGCATCTCCACGTTGCAGGGAGGACTCCACCTGGCGGCTTGGGGGTATTGGCCGGGATAAGCTGCCGGCCATATCCCACAGTACTTGGAGAAAGAAAAGGAACGACAGGAATTGGGGGTTAGTATGTTTGAAAGTGACAGTACTGCTGGGATAAATTATTTCATCGAAGGTAGCGCACGGCGCAGCAAGCATCTTGAATGAGGCGGGAACAATCTCTGGACAGGGCGCCAGTTCATCACTATCACTGCGCCACCATGTTCCCACATTTAATAACATGCTTTTATTCTTATCATCATGAAAATGATATCACGTACTGTATACATCTCACTATTTAATTTATTCAGAGAGCTGTAATATCATGAATGTAATGGATTCTGTGTCCTGTCGGAGGAAGAGAAAGATCGTTTAAGAAGCACGTAGTGATTCACACACATAGAGCACATAGAAGAATGCATACAATACAAAGCATTTAATGTGCTACTTTAGTTACGATGGTATTTGAGAAACTAGTAAATTCAATGATTTTAAGATGAAGTTTATGATGTTCTACTTTAATGACAAAATAAATATGTGATTAAAGTGGACATTTCGAGATTAAAGTTGACATTTCAAGCTTTTTTTGCTCACTGTGTGCCTATTTTTTGTCTTTTCTCTGTACCCTAATAAGCTTCCATATGACTTCAGATGGTGGGCTACGACTCGCCTTTTCACGGCGACTTTGATATCTGACTTCTCTTTTTATTTCAGGCACTGTGCGACTTTGTGAACTTGAACTTTCGAGTTTCTCCGACACTCTATCTCACTCAATCAACTTCCTTTTGTTGTTTATACCACTGTTTAAACCAACAAATAGTAAGTTTTTCCTGGCCTCCACTTGGTATTCCCTGAACTTCTTCTATTTTCTCCTGTACTTTTGTCATTATCTTTTCACAGAACATTGAGCTTAAGGGTTATTTATATTGATTTGCATATTCAAAGAGGCGTAATTCTGGGAGGAGTTGGGGAGTGGCAGCAGACGTGTGTACGTGCGTTACTTTTCATGCTGACTGGGATTTATGTAGCAGAAGAATGTGGAAGTTGGCGTACGCATAGATTCTTGCATCTGGATTTTTTTGTGTGTACGCACATTTCCGCTTTTGTCCGTACACCATGTTTTAGTGTGAATTCTAGTCACGCCGTTATGTATGAGGCCTCAGGTTGCCAACAAAGAGAATCAAACCATACACTCTATTGTAGTAACTACAAGGAGTCTAACAGGCCCTAGAAATCAAAGTAGCATAAAGTCTTCACTAGCCCAAACTTCTTATTGAATACTAATGTGGAAATCAGTCTCATTCTTGTTGCATAGACTATGGCATGTTGTCGGTGGTCTGCAGTAATCATATACTGACTTCAATTCATTAGAACCTTGAAGAGAATATTGTCAGTTAATATTTTTTTCCAAAATTAGAGATATTGACCAGAAAGGAAGTAAAACTATAACTGCTGTTACAATTAAACTTATGAATCTCATCAAAAAAAAAATTGAACTGTATCATTAATATATTTACAATGATCCCCCGCTGTATCGCGGTTCAGCTATCGTGCCCCCAGTATATCGCGGATTTTTCTGTGGAACATATCTAATTTTATATGTACATTGTACACTACGGTAGACAAACAGTTTTGCATTACAGTGCCCAGATAATTTCTTACAAGTCCCGTTATTGGCTGAAAGAGGAGACTCAACCAATCAGAGTGGGATTTTCATTCTCTTGGACTCTGATTGGCTGCTGCTAACATGGTGTAATCTCGCAAGAACAGCGAGCGTGGGTCCCCAACGCATCTCAGTTCTCGGCATATCATGTACCTGGCTTCTGGTCCGATTGCATTACGCAGACATCACTCGCCATTACAAGTTTACATGTGTTTAAAGCGTGTGGGAGGGGTATTTTAAGGCTTAAGTTATAAAAAAAAGTTTATTTACTGTATATGGTCTGTCTATATAACCTATCGCTGATGGGTCTGGAATGTAACTTCCGCAATAGGTGGGGGATCACTGTAGTGAATAAGTTAAGATTGTTAAGAAGAACTGAATGTAAAAAAGACAAAAAACAATCCATTAAATTAAGGCTATACTGAAATATAAACAAAATTCCAAATTCCATAGGAAAAATAAAACATAAAAGTTATAAGAAATAGTGTTTTTTATCAATTTATTCCAATCAATCTCAGCAAACATTAAATGGTCCCAACAAAAATTATTTTAGCTAACAGACACTAGCTCAAGTTACCTTTAAGTTCAATGAATAATCAGAACATTCCTGGAAATAAATGATGAATTAAAAAATTATGAATTAGAAGGTTTATGAAGTCATCTGCTAAATAATGGTTCATGCCACAGAAACAAATAAAAGCAAATGCAAGATTTGAAAGGAAAAAAATCCACAAATCTCACTTCTACCATGAATGGGCTTTTCATAGAGGCAGCAATTTAAACAATTTAAAGAAAGGATTTTAAACTTAGAATGCAATTAGAGACTAAATATTTGGATCAAAACACTAATATCTCTAAAAAATGACATTAGAGCCTATTGTCAAACTTATAGAGCCTAATACTTTACTGTATAAAATACCATTAAATACTTCTTTCTAAATTCAAAATCTTCAAGTGCTATGAGAAAAAAATATGTTTCTTTCTTGACAAATTTACATATGGCCATAAGAGAAAAATTATTTTGCAGTCTTTATAGACAACCATTTTTTAATCCTACAGTAAAACAGACAGAACACACAGTATTTCATTTGAATCAGATTTCCAGTTTGCACACTGTAGCAGCAAACATTTAATTGATAGATAACTTAATATATGGAGAATTAGAACAACACATCAAATAATATGAAGTTGATCAAGATGTTGTAGAGAAGTAGAGACAAATCCATAAGTCCCAAAGCACTAGAAAAAGAGGCAAAAAAAAAGAATGTGCTAGTAATAGGATGATAATAAGTGAATTATCAGACAATTCTCTTTTGACAGCTTTCGAGCAGGTTTTGTTTTTGCAGTCTCAGGCTTTCAAGAATTTAGAAAATTTATGGTAATACTCTGACATTATATCTGACATTCATTCTATTCTATCTCTGACCTTCGGAGAATGAACATCACAGTACTGGAGCTCCAGCACAATAGACTTATACGGATTGATTTAATACAAAACTCAATAAAATAAGAGGAATTAAGACATTGGAAAGCTAAATCTAATTAATAAAGGGTAAACCTAGCACAGGGCAGTGAGTGCACAGCACTTATTTTTTGAAAATATGTGGGAAGAGGGGAGTTTATCTCTCTTTTCCATAGTAAATAAATTCCTAATGGAGTGAGGGCCTCCTGTGAAGTGGAATACCCTTTGAAAAATTATTTTCTCTAAGACCACAAAAGACTAACTGATAAAAACAAACAGGTGTAAATTTATGGTACTTGTATTGCATTAGTGTGATGATATTTTCTAATTGGTACTATTCAGGTCATAAAATGATTTCTTCAAAATGTCATATATATTTGTCTCTTGTTCTTTTTTCCCCGCTGCTGCATTGACATCATGGACCAGAAGGCGTGAGCTTATTCAGTGCGAGCAGGTGCATGTGGGTGGCCAGTTGCTGTGTGCTACAACATGCTTGACCTGGAGGCGAAGAACGCACATGTACTGTACAAGGCATACACAGGTCCACTGAGAAAAGAAGATTGTTCTTTGCTCACCTTGCAGAGGAACTTCGTCGTTGCCTCTTACAAGAAAAGGTGGTGGAAAACGAAAAAGAGGATGCAACATCGACAAACTTCTGTTTCAAGATCACTGATTCCTCCAGGAAACCAAACTCAGTCGGTGTCAGGTGCCATCATCTCAAAACACCATCTCACATCTACAGTTATTTACAGTTTCAAATAAAAAGTAACAGTGTCAGATCTGGGGTGGGGAGGGGTCTGTATCGTGATTGTGAGTGAGTGAATAAAAGTGAAAAAAAAAGCTAACTTTTATGAGTACAGTGATCCCTCGCTATATCACGCTTCGACTTTCGCGGCTTCACTCTATCGCGATTTTTTTCTCATACACACTTACGTCACTACGCATGCGCTTTCTGAGAACTTTTATCTAAGCCCTACGATGGCTCCTAAACATGCTGCTTTTTCTAAGCCTTCTGACAATAAAACTAAGCGCCGGAGGAAGATGCTTACTATCCAGGAGAAGGTGAAACTCTTGGATATGATTAAAGATGGCAATACCCTACAAAAGCCTCCTCACGCATATGAAAAGACAGCGCCAGCAACTGCCTATCAAGATGTTCTTCAGCCGCACACCCAGACTCCCACTGCCTACTCCTAGTACTCCTTCAGTGGAAGAAGACAACAACGCACCTGCTGAAGATACTGCACCACCTCTGAAGACTCTCCTACTGAGTTCGTGCCTTCATAGGTTAGTGGCTGTGTGTAAGAACTGTGTGTGTTTGTGTGCAATTAAATGTACAGTACAATAATCTACTATATAAAAGCGTTCGGGATTGTCCTTCCGTCCCGTGAGTGCAAAGCGTAGCGGTATTGCGCTTATTACAGACTTACTACTTGCGGCTTGAGGTACGAAGCAACGCGATGTGAACAGAGTTCTGGTGCTCTCATCGTTCCCTTGCTTTTGTGCGCAATGTGCTGGAAAAATATACAAAATTATGTCTCTGGAAATAATTAATGTTGATGGAGTACAAATGCCTCACCGCGTAGTAAATATCAGGGGAGATGGTGCTTGCTTATTCTCATCTATAGCTTATTTAGTGCATGAAACTCCGTCTTTAGCGGTACAGATTCGGGCTGACATTGTACGACTTTGGACAGGCACTTGAGGTGATAAAAAAAAACTTAGGTTTTCGGGAGATGTTATGAATGGGCACTTTGATGTTCTCATTCCCTACACTTACATGCCTGATATACACATGGAGCGCACAAAAATTGAGGATAAAAGTCGGTCGCCTTAAAAGGCGAGTGCGCCTAGTAATATGATATTTGTAACGTCTAATATGTCTTATTTTATCTTATTTTGTCTAATATATTGGGTAATACGAGTGTAATGGTGACTAAAGGGTGTTATTTCATGTCTAGAGGGCTCTAATAATGTTAAAAAACGTATTTAGAAGGTCATAAACAGGTTTTCAATACTCTAACTGCGAAAATATTCGATTTATAAATAAAAAATCCTACTTCGCGAAAACTCATTTATCACAGTAGAGTCTGGAACGGATTAACCGTGATAAACGAGGGTTCACTGTACTATAAATTTACACCGGCTGTTACAGACGCAAATCAAATGCATGTTTTTATTGTACAATATTATCAGTAAGAGCAGCTCACTACTCAAAATGGTAAATTTGCAAGGCAGCCAAAATTGAACCGGCGGCCTTTTGATTACAAGTCATCAGTTCTTACTGCTACACCACGGAAGCTGTTGTATTATGCTTGCACCTTTTGTTAAAGTGTTTCTTTGATATTTGGACTTCAGGCTTCACACATTACACAGTTCATGTCTACATTTTGTCATTTATTACTAAAGCATGAAAAATGTTTGTTTTAATGATGTTTTTACATAGATTGTTGTAGACACGGAATACACATGAAATGCATGTGCTTCAAATAACAATATACAGTCTTATTCCCCTTCTAAAACTCCAGCACTTCACTCCAAGATAATCAAGGCTTGAGCTGGGAGAACTTTTTTCCCTTTCTGCGGCAGTGGGGGGGGGGGGGGGGGGGGGGGGGGGAGGGGGGTGTCGGTACTATAGCAGGCTGCTTGACCGACACATTTAGAAGACGCTGATGGATAGGTGCAAAGGGATTTAAGGTGGGCCGGAATTACAAGTGTTTTTGTAGACTATGGTAATTCTAGTGTTAAAATACCCCATTGAAGACCCATCATTTCGGACTGTGGGAGTGAAACTTATCACACAGCGGAATTTCTGGACTATTACCTAAACCCTGTTTCTTATAAGCATTCCAGTTATGTAAGACATTTGAAACATTTTATAGAAAGGATTAGGAATTTAGAAATAAAAGAAAAAGACTTATTGTTTACAATGGACATCAAAAATCTGTACACAAACATAACCATAAACCACGGTATCCAATTTATTAAAGAAGCGTTAGAATAAAAATTCCAACCCAAAAGAACAATTAAATACATGATTAGATTACAAACCATTTGCCTTAAAAGGAATGATTTTGAATATTAGTTGCAAATAAAAGGAACAGATATGGGGAAAAAGTTTGCCCCAGCATATGCTAACCTATACATGGCCCGTTGGGAAGATGAAATGCAACATAAGATAAAACTAAAACTGAAAATATTTCTTAACAACAACAATAACAACAACATTTATTTATATAGTATCTATCTATCTATCTATCTATCTATCTATCTATCTATCTATCTATCTATCTAT
>JANRMT010028174.1:153814245-153851415 GCA_026402145.1 Polypterus bichir lapradei
TATCTATCTATCTATCTATCTATCTATCTATCTATCTATCTATCTATAGCACATTTTCATACAAATTATGCAGCTCAAAGTGCTTTACATGATGAAGAAAGAGAAAAAAGACAAAATAAATAAAAATTAGAATAAGGGAACACTAATTAACATAGAAAAAAAATAAGGTCCGATGGACAGGGAGGACAGAAAAAACAAACAAAAAAAAAAACTTCAGACAGCTGGGGAAAAAAATAAAATCTGCAGGGATTCCAGGCCACGAGACCGCCCAGCCCCCTCTAGGCATTCTACCTAACATAAACGACCTCAGTCAGTCCTCATGGTATTCAGGGTTCTCATGGAAGAACTTGATGATGACGGTCATGTGGACTTCTGGCCTTTAATCCATCAATGTAGGGGCATCATTGTGCTTTGATCAGGTGGTGGTGGCGTAGGTCGCCACCCTAGAAAACCGGAAAAAGAACAGAAGAGAAAGTAGGGGTTAGTACGGATTTTGGAGCCACCATGAATAATCATGATAATTAATTGAATATACAGAGCATCAGGATTAAACTAAGATGAAGCTATGAGAAAGCCATGTTAAAGTAATGTGTTTTCAGCAGTGTGTTAAAGTGCTCCACTGTATTAGCCTGGCAAATTCCTATTGGCAAGCTATTCCAGATTTTAGGTGCGTAACAGCAGAAGGCCTCCTCACCACTTCTTTTAAGTTTAGCTCTTGGAATTCTAAGCAGACACTCATTTGAAGATCTAAGGTTACGATTTGGAGTGTAAAACATTCCGAAATATAAGATGGAGAGAGATTATTTAAGGCTTTGTAAACTATAAGCAGGATTTTAAAGTCAATTGTAAATGACACGGGTAACCAATGTAGTGACATCAAAACTGGAGAGATGTGCTCAGATTTTCTTTTCCTAATTAAGATTCTAGCAGCTGCATTCTGCACTAGTTGAAGTAGATTTATGTCTTCTTTGGGTAGTCCTGAGAGAAGAATGTTACAGTAATCAAGTCGACTGAAAACAAAAGCGTGTATTAATTTTTCAGCATCTTGCAATGTTATATGGGGTCTAACTTTTGCTATATTTCTTAAGTGGAAAAATGCTGTCCTTGTAATCTGATTAATATGTGATTTAAAATTCAGCTCAGAGTCAATAGTTACCCCTACATTTCTTACCTCCATTTTGACTTTTAATCCTAATGCATCAAGTTTATTTCTAATAACCTCATTATATCCATTATTGCCAATCACTAAAATTTCTGTTTTCTCCTTATTTAGTTTGAGAAAATTACTACTCATCCATTCAGAAACACAAGTAAGACATTGTGTCAGTGAATCAAGAGAGTCAGTTCATCAGGCGCTATTGATAAGTACAGTTGTGCGTCATCAGCATAGCTGTGGTAGTTCACGTTATGCCCCGAGATAATCTGACCTAATGGAAGCATATAAATCGAAAAGAGCAGCGGACCCAGGATAGAGCCTTGTGGAACACCATGTAGAATATCATGTGTCTTTGAAGTATAATTATCACAACTTACAAAGAATTTTCTACCTGCCAGGAAGGATTCAAACCAATTTAAGACACTGCCAGAGAGGCCCACCCATTGACTAAAGCGATTTCTAAGAATATTGTGATCAATGGTATCAAATGCGGCACTCAGATCTAAGAGGATGAGAACAGATAAACGGCCTCTCTCTGCATTTACCCACAAGTCATTTACTACTTTAACGAGTGCAGTTTCTGTACTGTGATTTGTTCTGAAGATACCTCGACAACGTATTTGGCATATGGGGACATGGCAGTGAACAATTTTTTGAATATTTAAAGCTCTTAAATGAACAGTGGCCCAACATACAGTTAACAGCTATTTTAGACAAGAAGTGAACTACCTGGACACAACAATATATAAATCACACAATAAATTAGCCACAAAAGTATACTTTAAAGAAACCAACACACATGCACTTCTACATAACGAAAGCTATCACCTCACCTGGAACATACCTATAAGGGAATAACTAAATCACAGTTATTGAGATTCCATAGGTTTTGCACTAAGAAAGAAGACTTCATGACAGCACCCAAAATATTATTTAAGGCCCTAGGGACAAGAGGCAGATCATATCTAAGGAAATCAGTAAAATCTTTTCTTAAACCAAAACAAAAACAATGACTTATACTCAAAAGGCTGCCGGTTCAAGCCCAGCGCTCTGTTTTTTGAGTAGTGAGCTGCAATTATTGTTATTACTATACAGTAATATAATAAAAACATACATTTCATTTGAGTCTGTAACACCTGGTGTAAATTTTGGCTACTTGCAAAAGTTAGCGCCTTTTTTATTATTCAGTTTTATTCTCTCAGAGGACAAGAAGATATGGAACAAGATGATCCGCTGTGGCAACTCCTAATGGAAGCAGGCGAAAGAATTCTCTCAGTGATGTTCATGTGGTACAACAAACTTGCCTCTCCCTCTCTGAGTTGATGCCATTTATTTCTATTCTTTTCACAAAAGCAGCAATGCCCACAGTTCGTACTGTGGTTGATGCCTGTTCAGAATTATTTGTTGTACTGGCAATCAAAGATACAATGTCCCGTGACCGCTATCAGAATGGACAAAGACAGGACTGTAATAACAAGGTCAGAAGGAGATGTGGTATTGTACGAGGAAGTCAGGAGTGGCAGAGAAGTATGTAAGAGTTGTACAGGATATGTACGAGGGAAGTGTGACAGTGGTAAAGTCTGCGGTAGGAGTGACGGATGCATTCAAGGTGGAGGTGGGATTACATCAGGGATCAGCTCTGAGTCCTTTCTTATTTGATGACGGACATGTTGACAGATGAGATTAGACAGGAGCCCCCTTGGACTATATTGTTTGCTGATGACATTGTGATCTGTAGCGAGAGTAAGGAACAGGTTGAGGAGACCCTGGAGAGGTGGAGGTATGCTCTAGAGAGGAGAAGGAATGAAGGTCAGTAGGAACAAGACAGAATACATGTGTGTAAATGAGAGTAAAGTCAGTGGAATGGTGAGGATGCAGGAAGTAGAGTTGGCAAAGGTAGGTGAGTTTAAATGCTTGGGATCAATAGTACAGAGTAACGGGGATTGTGGAAGAGAAGTGAAAAAGAGAGTGCAGGCAGGGTGGAATGGGTGGAGAAGAGTGTCAGAGTAATTTGTGACAGATAGGTGTCAAGAGTGAAAGGGAAGGTCTACAGGATGGTAGTGAGACCAGCTTTGCTATACGGGTTGGAGACGGTGGCACTGGCCAGAAATCAGGAGACAGAGCTTGAGGTGCCAGAGTTAAAGATGCTTAGATTTGCACTGGGTGTGACAAGAATGGATAGGATTAGAAATGAGTACATTAGAGGGTCGGCTCAGGTTGGATGGTTGGGAGACAAAGTCAGAGAGGCGAGATTGCGTTGGCTTGGACATGTGCAGAGAAGGGATGCTGGGTATATTGGGAAAAAGATGATAAGGATAGAGCTGCCAGTTAAGAGGAAAAGAGGAAGGCCTAAGTGAAGGTTTATGGATGTGGTGAGAGAGGACATGCAGGTGATGGGTGTAACAGAACAAGATGTAGAGGACAGGAAGACAATAAACAAAATGATCTGCTGTAGCAACCCCTAATGTGAGCAGACGAACGAAGAAGAAGAAGACTCTGACAAATATTTTTAAGGTTGAAAAATTAAACAAGATATCTAGTCAGGTGCAAATCGATTTTGGGAAATGAAAAGTAGGCAGTGCATTTCACTCCCATATGACTGCTCATATGTCAGTGCTATAAACACTGGTGAACAATAAGAAATCATAATTTCAGCTTTCCAAAATGTACACATTTCCTACTTTACAAAATATTTATTCTATGTAGAGGAAGATTATATTTGACTATTAACTCTAACCTAACCAATTTTGAAAAGGCAACATACAGTATTTCATAAAAACATGCTTGAAAAAACTAAAAAGAACTACAGAATTTGTTTCATTATTAGTCATTTTTAGAAGTAGCATTTGTTTGGAGTAATTCTTGTTGGCTTTTGCCAGCTACAGACCTCAATCTCTGTTCTTTTTAAAAAGTCCTTGAAGCTTTTTTTTTAATTCTTCATAAAAGCCATGTTCTCTGCAACCCTAATGAATTGTCTGTAAATGTTTAAAGAGATCTATTCTTAAAACCACTATTCACTACTGTAATAATGGGATAATAGGGGATTGGGGTGGTTTTATTAAAAAGCTTGTTACAACATTTTTACAATAATATTTAGGTTTGTTATTTTGGGGAGTTTAAAATGGCTCAGCTGTCTAATGAATAAGAGATCCTAAGTCACACCTGACACTCAGATAATGTCAGGTACCTTGTTTCTTCAACTCTTTACCATACAGGAAATACAATAGAACAATATACTGTATATTATACAATAGAACAATATATATTATACATATAAAGCATAAAGCATAGTAAGTATATACAATTTTCCTAAATATATGAATGATACACAATCTGTAATAGATTTTATATTAATAACTATATAAATAGATAACATAAAAATTACTTGTCCAGCTAAACATGTAAATGAGTTGGATTGCATTGTTGGATGGACTAACGACTAGATGGGAGCAGAAACTCCAGGAACTTTCAAAACTCTGGTTGGTCATTTTTCAACATTGCCTGTTAGTATGAAATGATCTAATACTTTTCTAGATTTTAATAATCCACAAATGTGATAATCATTTTTCACAAAGGTCAATGGCTTAGGCAATGATTAAGCTGATAATAATACAAACATAAACTCCATTCAAATCTAACCACATACCCTAGCACCAGCAATTCCACCAGATATACAGTACGGTAGTTATATGGGGCTCCTGAAAATGCAAGCATCTGCTGCAGTGGCCGTATTAGTCCAAAGTTCAGGTATATCTGTTTAATTTTCCAGCATTTACTTATCTAGTCATATCTAAACCTGTACCATAACAGGTGCAGGTAAAAAAACAAAATCAATATTTAAATTAAAATATACTGTATACTATATAAAGAGTGGTGCAAAACAAAATAGCCCCACATTTAGTAAGGAATTTCACTCTGGTTTTTGCAGCAACAAACAGGTGAAGCCCCAACTGAGGATCCCTAGTGCGTTTTATTTAACCATTCAGTCCTATTTTCTATGTGCATGCTGTGTTCATTGGAACAACATTTTTCAGTTGTACAGCTGTATGTTTGTACAGCTTCAAGTTGACACTTGAAGGATTTGTGGAACAATATTCAGCTGCATGTTTTTCTGTCAAATGCATAGTTCGGCATGTCCTGGTGTTGCAAACTGCATGCTATTTATATTAAATTTTAATTATTCTGCTCAAACGAACCAGGATGATTTTAATTTACAGGACTTTAATAAGAGGCATTGCAAGCCTTTCTAATGCATTCTTTTCTTTAGTATAATGTAATTTTTTTTTCAAGTTGCTTTATTTTCCAGTTAGTTTAGGCCCTGAGAATAAGGAATAAGCACAGATGTCACAGAATCTGTTTTAATTAATTTATAACCTGGGAAAGGATGGACGCTGCAGGAGTAGGAATTATCAAATTAGTTTATAGCTTGAGAAAGGAAGGAGTGTAGAGGTACTGAAAAGATCGCTTCGATCAGAGTCATTCATCATCAGTACAAGATAGCAAATCAAATGTGTACAATGTCACATGTCTCAAAACCGCACATATGCATTTAAGCATAAATATGGCTTGTCTAAAGAACCAAAAAAACAGAGAAGGTGATGTCAGAGACTGAGACATGTGTGACCATTTCATCTGGACATCTGGGCATGTAATCTATGAAGAACACTGTTTGCTAAATCAAAAAGCTGCCCAGCTAATCCACCCTTGACATTTCTGATTTTCAGTAAGCTGAAGATGAAACCTGAACTAAATGAATTTCTTGAAGAGTCTGGCATGGATATCTTACCTTCCAAATCACCAGACAAAGCCTAAAATCTTTGTGAACCTGATGTATTTGTTTTAAGTCCACACAAATCAACTGCAGACCAAGATTCAGTCATTTTATTATGGTCTGCCATGCCTAGTAAATTAAGAGGCACATTTACAGCCAACTTAACTTGAGAAAACAGACAGCTCAGGCTCTCCTGTGGCCTCTGTGAGTGTGTTCTGACTACATACTGAACTTTCACTCTGCCTATTTTGATCATCCCCTCCTAGAGTTTGCCTGATGGATCCACATGTAGCTCTGTCACTTTTCACATTTGAGTCATGGCCTCATAAATGAAGCAGAATCATTTTTTTTTGTTCAGCTGACTGCATAGTACCATTGTATGTTAATTTAACAGGAAGCATTTTACAACTTTGTGCATCCCCATCCTCATAAGCAAACCAAAAGCATTTCTTCAGAAATACAGATTCCTAGTGTTTAATTCTTTCAGGGCTGATGTTGACTTTTGTCAAAATTCAGGGGTAGAGGATGGTAATGGGCTATAAACTGTGACAAAACTCTTCCTTACGGCTCTTTGGTTGAAGGAAATTTAGCTTTGTTGATTTGACGTGCAGGAGTAGCAAAGAGTAAACAGACTCTAAAATGGCATTGACATCTGGGGAGACTAAAGCAAATGAGTGAAGCAAAATACTCCATGGACGTTTTATGTATTATCGTTGAATCGGACTCTGACTTTTCAGACTCTGAGTTTGATGCAAGTGATCTGGAGATGGATATTGAAAACGAAAGTGAGGTACAAGCATCAGGCTATCGGTCCCCAGGTGATTGTGGTGCTGAACACGTTCGTGTAGCTGATATGCCTAGAGCAGGGTTCGCCTAGGAGGACCACCACTTATGATGACAGGAGGTACAAACTATATTGCGTCACACTCCGACTGCCACTGTTGCCCAGATGCTGTGCAAAGACAAAGAGATAGCCAGCCCACCATGCATTCCTGCTGGCCATCGAGCCCCCCCTGCACAGCCACTGCTGCCAGGGATGCCGAACAGGTGCCAACAACAATCTTGATTTATGTGTGAAACTAATGCATTGTGTACTTTTCAGAAAACTGAGTTTTTTGGAAAAAATATTCAGCCCTCAAAGTGTTAAGATAAAGACTGAGATTACTACACAGTGAACCTGTTGAAAGTGTGCAATAGAAAATCAACAGATATGTTGCAAAGATGGAGTGTGGCAAATAGACATCTATACATCTGTACATTTAACATGGGTTTTAGAAATGAGCAGCCATACATCAAACCTAGCACCATTAGCTGTAGATATTATGATTTTTCCACATGCAATTTTACTGAAACAATTTATTTTTAACATTTACATAGAGTTAGATTCAAATAAGTGACTTAATGATTTAAACTAGAAGGGCTTTGTCTAGAAACTAATATTCATGTACCGTCACATGAAACATTACACCCTGTTGCTCATCTGGAATCACATTTGTTTGTAAACTCGAAACGATTTAGTTTAACTCACGTTAAGCATTTGTTGTCTTTGCTTTGGTCTAGATGTCGAAGTGTCCTTGATTTAATCTGGTACTCTACTGTGTGGTGGACGGCCGTGGCCTTTGCCCAGCCGGGATGTCTCCACACTGGGAGGACCTTGGAGATCTAGCCTATGCAGAGCGTTACCTCCACCGGAGCGCTAGATGGCAGCCCCCCCAGGTTGCAATGGTGCCTAGGACTCCTGTAGGACTTCATGGGAGTTGCAGTTTGGTGCAGCCCTGTTGGGATATGTGGGCACCGCCAGGGGGAAGTGCTGCCGGAAATAGGTCATCAGGCACCTGGAACACTTCTGGGTGTGTTATAAAAAGAGCCAGCAGCCACTACTCTAGCCGGAGCTAGAGTCAGGAGATGGAGAGAAAATAGAGAGAGAATGAAAGAGAAAGAGAGAAGAAGAAGATGAAAGCAAAGGAAAGAAAACAAAGAGAGTGTTGTGTTTTGAAAGATAATTTCCCACAAAGGATAAACATCAATAAAAGGCGTGTGTGCTTTGGAGTTGTGCCTCTGTGTCTGTCTATGCCGGGTTGGGACGGTGGTGCCCACCTTAGAGGTCCACAACTGGTTAAGAGTAACATAAAGTCAAACAAAATTAAGTAGTGATCAGGATTAACTTAATTTCATTTTGAATCTAAACTCTTTAAGTGATTATTAGATCTAAAATGTGGTTATGACTATGAGTCGGGACACGGACAATCTGGCAAATCCTACCGGGTTTAACAAATGAGTAAAACATTTGCGAAAACTGTCAGTTTCCACATTAACAGGTATATTAAAATCTCCCATCAACACTACATGGTCTCAGTTTATGGCTAAATTGGATGAAAGGCTGCCAGATTATGTCATGAACATTCAATATGGGCCTGGCGGCCTATAGGCAAGTAGTACAATTGTGTTGGAATGTATTTTAATATCTAATAAGACTGCCTCAAAGGATGGAAATTCTCCAAAATTTTTACAAGTGGTTTGCAGTTTAATGCACACTGAATTATCGCAAGTCCATCTCCTTGACTTGTATCTCTTGATTTATGAAGGAATCTTTAACCATTTGGTGATGCCTCAGATAAAGGAATAGTGTCAGATTTAATGTCCTTCTGGAGTTTGCATTTTTTTTCTTGTCTCCATATGAGTTTTCCTTCAGGTACTCCTGTTTTGCTCCCACAAGATGCACAAGAGAGCTTTAATTGTGACTTTAAATTGACCTTGTGTGACTGTGTGCCTGAGTAAGCCCTTTGTTGTACTGTCACCCCTTTTTATTTTTAGCTTTATAAAGTCATTATTATCATATGCACAGAGTACATTGAAATTCTTGTTTGCATATTTCCAGCAGCATGTATTAACAGCACCAAGGTGAGTACAACAGCTTTATCTTGCAAGTTATAGCATCACTAGCCATGTGCACCCAACTACGTTACGCATGTTAAAGTTGTCTGTGAAGGGCTCCCTGTTTAAACGCTGCTGCCAGTCGTGAACTGGGCCCTTCGTCGCACAGCATTATGATTTTTTATAAGGGAAACAAAATTACAAAAGAAAACCCTTGGACATTGATTCGATAGGAATGGCCTACTCGGAATCACTGTCCGACTCGTAATTATGTGGTGGTGTAGGAGCATTTCTGCTTCTGTCCGTTCACAGTCCATCTCGTTTTCACGATGCTGTCGTTTCCTCTCACAATCTCTTCTCAACCTTTCTCCAATCTCGCAGGTTGCTTTGTGGCAATCCAAAGAGTAAGGCAATATACACGGAGCAATGGTTATAAAAGGGGGACACATAGGTATCCAGGCTCTTTAAAGCATAAATACGGATCACTTCTCTGACATGTGAGCAAGCCACGGTACAACTGTGAGATGTGCAGCATTCGCCGGCTACAACGTAACAATAATAATTTCCGGAAAGTGCTGTTACGTTGTCTTTCATTTTACCCACTGTCTTTCTTTCATTCATATGTTACGTAGGCACGTACCTTTTATCTTCACAATCTCATTCTCTAACCAGGCCTCAGGAGCTAACCAGTGTAACACTGTCCACCACCCCTTTTGTTATTCCGGCACATTGTTGACATCCGTGAGTAACAACAACGTACTAAACTGGAAGGTGGTCTAAACATGCATGGAATTCGTGGACAAAGAAAGATCAAGATCTAAATGAAGATTTCTTTAGTTAATTTAAAGCACAACAATTTGTTTAGTTTGAATGTCTGTGTTTTGAGGTGTGACTGGCGTACTACAGTCTTCAGTAGTATAAGCCTGGAGGAGATTCTTAATGCAATGCCTATGTTTTAGCTGTCTCTCTACTGCCATCTAGTGCTTCTTCTTCTAATTCATTCGTGGACAAACAAAGATCAAGATCCAAATGAAGATTATATATAGAGATTACTTGAAAAATCTCCTAACACAGTTTATAACAAAATTTACCATTATGATAAATATGAATTTAGCAGATTTTAGAAAATAGGGTTTTAGTGAAATAATTAACAAGATGCTGAAAATATTTTTTTATTTTTCTTTGTAAGATTTGTAATAATTATTTCCTTCTAAGTTGATTTAATTTCTTTCAGCTGAACAAAATAATACGGCAATAAGGCAGTATTGTGTTCCATTTGGTGTTTGCTGCAAAAATGGCTATTAAGGGGTTAGGATTTACAGTAATAGTGAGGTTGTCTGCTTGATTGGATGAAAACAGAAATC
Organism: Polypterus bichir lapradei; assembly: GCA_026402145.1. Lineage (NCBI taxonomy): Eukaryota > Metazoa > Chordata > Cladistia > Polypteriformes > Polypteridae > Polypterus > Polypterus bichir. The sequence continues at coordinate 153,824,411 of JANRMT010028174.1, forward strand.
CAATACAGTTTAAGCAGATGAAATAAACAAAACATGTCAGCAATGGAGATGTTTACTTTAAGAATCTATGACAAGTATTGCCCAATTTCTAAATAATTGGCACAGTACTTGAAATACTGGTTTATGCAATTCTCTGCATGTGCAAAAGAAACAGAAATAATAACAGAATACAACCCAATCAAGTGAAAACGACAAACAAAATACGATAGTATGTTGCAATGACACTCCATGAAAATCAATAATCAACTCCGACTTAGATGCTATGACTGATTAACAGTAACAATCTTTGACACTAAGGCCCGAGTTATACTTCATGTGACGCGACGCATGCTGCAGAGGATGCTCCTGCTACGCAAGCATTGTAGTGTTTATATTTTACGTAAATCTGGAGTAATCCACCAGGTGGCAGTGCAAGATATTATCACGGTGAGAACATGTTCGGCTTCTCTGTGTTGTGAATTGCCTAAAACACCTATTAAATTCCGATAACACCTTACCGCAATATCTCTGAAAAGGATGTTTATTGATTAAATCCATAAATTCAGGGATTTGTCCATTCCAGCAAGCATTGGGCATGACTGAGAAACAATCCCTGGACGAGGTCTCAGCTCATCGCAAGGTGAATACAAGCACACACATACATTAGCGTCATTTTAACGGCACCAGATCCCCAAATCTGCATATCTTTGGAAGGAAACCGGAGCACAGTGTGGAATACAAGCAGGAAATACCAGAAACATAACTCCCTGTGAGACAGCAGTGCTACCACTCCGCCACCGTGTCATCCCCATGTGTGTAATTATTCCCCCCATGTGTGTAATTATTAACAGTATTCATTATTTAAACTAAATTATATGTAAAATGTAACATACACACTTTAATGCATTTCATCATGAAAGTGATATCAAGTATGAATCTAAAGATTCTAAATGTGCAGATAGTTGGAATATCATACATTTAATTTGTTCTGTGTGGTGATCTGTTGCTGCTTGCTGCAGCTGTCAGGTCCAAGAAGCTCGCAATGATTAAAAACTGGGATGACGTTTACGATGGTCTGCTTTAATGATAAATTAAACTACGAGGTTAAAGTGGAGAATTCGAGATTAAACCCAAAATTTCCACTTTAATCACAAAATACACGTTTTCACTGTGTCCTTTATTTTTTCTCAGTGGCTCAAATACAGCGCTATACATTATGTTGCTGTTGTGAAGTTGCAAAAAAAAAAAAAGAAGGCACAAAGATGTTATGTGAGACTTTTAAAATGCATCGTGTCATTACGATCAGGAATATGTGACGCTTGAATATAAAAGCACCATGAATGCATCTGTATGTCGGCATTTTGCTTCATGTAGATAGTAAACAGAGACTCTGACGTCACATTCTGACTTTTACCATACTGCGCCCCCCGACTTTTTGCTGGTACTGCAACTCGCGCACGCGTCGCGTTAATTTCTGAGGACCTGCTCAGAGGACGCATGAAATGAACGCTGGGAACGCGTGGCAGCCATGATGCGGACGCGTGCGCGTTCTGAGCGTGAAGTATAAATGAGCCCTAAGAGTAATATGGTGCAATCTGGGCTTTGTTTGCTGTCTCAGTAACAGCCCGATGACATGAAAGAATGCTTTAATGCACTAGCTTGAATTACTAAAAGTTCAAAAAAGTTATATTCCTGTTCCACCTTATTCTTTCATTTGCTGCTGAAAATGGCATGCCGTCTTTTTGGTGTACACTAGGTATGCTTCTGTTTATGATGTCCTTGTCTTAAAATGGCTCCTCAGGTTGTTGCATATGGTATGTTTTTACATGGACAGTACGTAGCCTCAAAAGCTTGCATATTGTAATAATTTTTAGTTAGCCAATAAAAGGTGTCATTTTACTTGACTTCTCACTACATTCATAATGGCTAACATGGTACAACACCCTACTTACTACATGGACAGTATTTTTTTTTTGTTTGATTCCACACAAAATTAAGACAAAAATCTCATTGATTATGTCTTATTTATTGACTCTGAAATCCGTTAAAGTAAATTTCATTATGTTGCAGTACTGCTTTCATTGAGTACACCATATAAACTTATGAGAGAAGCAATATCTTATACCACCATTGTTCTTGCTGCAGCATAGGCATACCTCACAGTTCATGGGGAATGTTATGTTGTTATGGTGCTATTTTAGAGGTCTGCTTGTTAGGGTCCCTTGATTATGACAATTGAATAAAATTGAAAAGTTACCCTCCTCCTTATTTATTTATCTTATTATTTATTTATTTTCTTATTATTCTTCCTGACAAATTAACTGCACTGTGAATCTTTTTCTGCTTTTGATGTCAATTTTTCCAGGTTTTGTTGCAATTAATATTTTCTTGTTTTTCCTACAAGTACAGCATCCATTTGTCATTGTATTGTATGTACTCAGTCATTCTAATTCAATGTCTCGGGGAGGTGGATGAAAAAGCACCTTGTGAGGGCCAAATATTGCAAAATTTAGGGTAAAAATTGTGTTCTTTTTGCTTGTACATCCTCAAAGACATGCAGGTTAGAGGAACTGGTGATTCCAAAATGGCCTTAGTTAAAGATATGTGTGGAAGCAGGCTCTGAGATGGACTGATGTCCAGTCAAGGGCTGCTTCCTGCCTTGGAATTTCAGAACAGGATTTGTGCTCTTCTGTGACTAGGCTGATTATGTGTAAAACATACTGCTTTATTTCTGATTATGAGCAACAGAAGGTAAAGTATATTCTGTTACTATAAATTGGATTTAATCACTGCAGAGGCAGAGTGGTTTGTAGCAATTTAGCAATAGGCATTTAAAAAATGGCACCGTAGAAGCAGTAATAATTGCATGGGAAAGGTTATCTCTTTACAAGTGAACATATTTTGAGAAAAATCTTGAATAACATCTACAGAACTGCTGAATGTTAAGAATAAGAATGCTTGAAGAAATGCCAGTAGTGACAAATGACCATTGCTTGCTCAAAGCTTGTGATAAATTAAACTATTTTACTTTGTATATGCATATAGCCTAAGGTTTCCTCTTTCCACTTAATAAATGACCCACATTTTTTTTTGCTTTTTTTTTTAACTGTATGAATTTATTTAAAATGCATTTGTCTTGCTGATCTTTGGCCTTTAATAAAAGTATTTCTCATGTTGAGTAATTAAAAGATACATGTCAAATTAACCTTGACATTAATTGTGATATCCATTTACTGCAGAGGGCTTTGCATTCTGTTCAAAGTCAGCCCAGCCAGAAGGGGTTCTCTTGAGACTAAGTTGGCTGAAGAAACTACCAGATCTCTACATACTTTTCTAAGTGACAGCTGGGCTAGACAAGCACTCGTTCTGTTGTCACCAAAGCTTCTTTGGTGTGACATACTTGCAGCCAATTTATATGGCATGCATGGGCACTCTTTCTCTTTAGATCTGTGAGCCAGAACATCCAAGTCTATAGAGGAAACAAACTTGGCCTTAACTTGAAATCCCAAATTGCTTTGCAAACTAGCTGATTTGAAATCATTACCTCGGGAATGATCAGAAAACAACATGGTGTAAATATCTTCACAAAAAAAAACTTTTTGGAGTAACGTGAGGTATAGATTCATTATGGAAATAGGGAGTGTTGATTTTACATTCATAATTGAAACACATGTCATATTTTGTGACATTAATGGTCTGTACACAAAATTCCTTTTGAACTTGGGACATATTTGTAATTTAGATCTAATGACTAATCTATCTATTTTTTGAACCTACTTTTCTGTTACAGAACCACTGGGAAGTGTATGGAATACCATTTGTGCCAAATTAAAATAGATAAATTAGAAATAATAAAATAAACAATCTCATGAGAAAGTGCAGAAATGTATATATGCAAGTTATCATATTGTGAAACCTCATCTATACTAATAAAAGGCAAAGCCCTCAATGACTCACTCACTCACTCACTCACTCACTCATCACTAATTCTCCAACTTCCCGTGTACGTAGAAGGCTGAAATTTGGCAGGCTCATTCCTTACAGCTTACTTACAAAAGTTAAGCAGGTTTCATTTCGAAATTCTACACGTAACGGTCATAACGGTCGACAACGTCCGCCATGTTGAACTTTCTTATTTATAGCCCCATCTTCACGAAATTTGGAAGACGGCTTCCCTGCGCCAACCGAAACCGATGTACGTACTTATTTCGATGGTATGATGCCACTGTCGGCCGCCATATTGAACTTTCCAACGTCTCTAATTTTCCAACTTCCCATGTAGGTAAAAGGCTAACCCCATCTTCACGAAATTTGGTAGGTGGCTTCCCTGCGCTAACCAAAACCAATGTACGTACTTATTTCGGTGGTATGATGCCACTGTCGGCCGCCATATTGAACTTTCCAACGTCACTAATTCTCCAACTTCCCGTGTAGGTAGAAGGCTGAAATTTGGCAGGCTCATTCCTTACAGCTTACTTACAAAAGTTAAGCTGGTTTCATTTCGAAATTCTACGCGTAACGGTCATAACGGTCAACAACGTCTGCCATGTTGAACTTTCTTATTCATGGCCCCATCTTCATGAAATTTGGTAGGCGGCTTCCCTGTGCTAACCGAAACCAATGTACGTACTTATTTCGGTGGTATGACGCCACTGTCAGCCGCCATATTAAACTTTCCAACGTCACTAATTCTCCAACTTCCCGTGTAGGTAGAAGGCTGAAATTTGGTGCTGATTTCGCTGGTATGATGCCACTGTCGGCCGCCATATTGAACTTTTCAACGGTCTTTGTTACTTATGGGCCCATCTTCAAGAAATTTGGTACGCGGGTTCCCAACGCTAACTGAATCCTACTTACGTACATATATACGTCCATAGCCTGCAGCTCGGTCACCGTGTGAGGCGGCGTTGGGTTCTCCATCCCAACGCCTCCCACGTTGTTGGCTGCCTGCCTATATAAGGCTGTCCGTCGCTCCGGTCTCTACATTCCCTTCCTTGCTTCGCCATGGGATTCACGTCTCCCTGCTGATAACTACAGCCTTTTTATTTAATCCACGGCTTCTCCGCTGTTATATTGTTCATTTATTACGATTATAGTTATTGTTTAGGTATTTTAGACTTACTTTACATTGTTCAGGTACCCATTTCCTTTATCATTCCAACCGTACTGCCATTAACATGTCTATCGAGGTGATCACCATCGATCAAAGAACTGTCACTTACCGAGTGGTTTCAATGCCCGGAGATGGCACCTACCTTTTCCATTCTCTTTGTTACATATTGCACGGCCATATCAGGCTCACTCTTGATATCCGGAGGAACAGTGTGTCTTATGTATTGAAAGACTGGGACAGGTTCAAGGTGTGGTTTAATTTTCTTCTTAATAAAAATTTTAAGGCAGTACTTCGCCGCTGCGAAGTGCGGGTATTTTGCTATATAATATATAATATATATATATTATATACAGTATAATATATAAAATATATATAATGACTGGGACAGGTTCAAGGTGTGGACTAATGACGGTACAGGAGATAATTATACTACACAGGAGCACTATAAGAGTGAAATGTTTAAGCCCTTCACCTATGGTTCTGCATGTGAGTTGATGGCTGCCGCTGAATTGTTCGGTTGTCGCTTTCAAGTGTACCGAAATGGCCAAATATTTTACACCTTTGGACAACCGCCAACGCCTCTTAAACATCTTAAATTCACAGGTGACGATATGAGTAGTGGACACTTTGATGTTTATGAATGTTTAAACTCTCAAAAGCTGGTTGCGAAGTTATCGATGAAACCAGTTGTATACTTACAACGCTTGACAGATGCCGAATGTCACTTCAACACAACAAGTCCTGCAAATACTGTCGTAATTGAAACAAACCATGAAACTCAAACCGATTATGACAGCAGCAATCCAAGCTGTGAGATTTGAGGCAAGATTGCTTTTCACATGGCCAACTGTACGTTGCATGCTCAAAAGTAAGCTCAGCGTACAGCTTGGTCATATTACAACCGGAGGGCCGAGCTGACAACGTGGCATACAAAGAAATCCTTAACAAATAATTATTGGTATATTTTCTCTCAGTTTAAAAAGGTTTACTTTTCTTCTTAATAAAAATTTTAAAGCAGTACTTCGCCGCTGCGAAGCGCAGGTATTTTGCTAGTAATTAAATAAAAGTCACTTGATTATTATTAAATACATTTTCATCATTTTATGTTGCTTTGATAATGTATTTACCCTACATTTAATGATTTCAGGTTTTATTAGAAAGTGGCCTAATTGTGAAACACTGTTTTTATTTAACAATGGGATTTTCTGAAATGCACATTTCTGAAATTAACATTTTCTGTTTCTTTTAAAATGCCTTCTTTCATGATGGTTTTATCACATATCAATCAAGACATCAAACTGAACCATTTCCTATTGGTTAATCTTTTGCTGTTGGTTACTTTTATCTGATTGTAGGCAGTAGGGCTATCAAAGATCTTTAGCTTTCCAAGTAGAAAATACGTGAAGGCAGATGAATTTTTGCAGATGAAATAGAAAGAGCCATTGCGAAGAAATCACTTTAGCACACATTATTGCAAAATGTCAGGGGCTGGAAGTTCCAGGTGACATGCTTTCATACGTCCTTCTATGTGGACATAGTGCTCAACTATTTCTTAAACTACAAAGAACCTTCTGATCCACTTGAATATTTTGAAGAACACTTATAATATTGTCAATTCATCTTAAAATTGTATCATATTTTGGCCAACAGGTAGCTCTTCAGATTGGCAGTGTTAAATGTTTGAGTGACAGTATTCCAGTAGATAGAAATGGGAAGTCTCTGCATTCCCAAAGTCTCAAGAACATTCAAAAAGACATGTGGAGACTTCCAGAGAGAAGATAAAGATGAGGTCCATGCAAGAGATGTGTGTTGTTTTTTGGTGGATTGTGGAGATTGAGAGATAGAAAGACATTGACAATGAGAACGGGGGAATTAGAGACACCAGCAACTCATACTATTATGAGGAAGCAATGCAGGATTAGTCACATCTTGCTTGCTGTGTGTGTTTGTTGCTAATAGAGGCATTTCCCATGAATCATAACTGTGAAAAAGTGTGACTAGGTCATTAGCCTTTTAAAGTACCATTTATTATCGCTGAATAAATTTGGCCATTGCCCCATGCATGTTATTATAAGTTAAATTATCTCTGTATATTTCACTTAAAAATCTAACTATCAACTTACTACCTTTATGTTTAGAAAAGTTTGAATGGAGAAAAATAAACATGAAAGATCTAATCTAATCTATTAAAAAAAGGTTCAGCCTGTTGGTCTTGAATGACAAATGATGAAACCATTGTGAAAAAAGGTATTCTTAAATAAATAGCGTAGACTTTAAACCAGCCATTCAGAAATGTGCTGTTTGGAAAAGTCCTATTGGTAAATACTGTAACAACAGTTATTAAAAATGTGGCCATTTTGAAATAATATGTGCAATCATTAAATGTAACTTAACTATATTATTCAATGAAAATACAATGAAATTGTATTTCAAATTACTTAGACGATGTTTATTAAATTATGCATTTTTTCACAATTTGACTCATTTATATATGTATCACTGCACTTTTCATTCGATTGCTTATCATAATTGCTATTTATTTATTTTATTTTGGCACAAATAGTATTCCATTGAACTATCAAGTGTGTAATTAAAATGTATTAGTTACTGTGTGTGGTGAGATGTGTACATATATATATATATATATATAAATAAATTGTATACAATTAGATGATAAGCACTACAGATCCCATGATGCTTTCGGACAGGACATACGGGGACTGTGGGAGTGATGGATGATTTTGTTGAGTTGTTGGATTGAATAATAAAAAACGTGCATTGCATTCAGTAACCCGTTTGAGTCTTGACTTTCTTTAATCAAGTAAGACTGAGGTGGCATGACACTGTGAGAATTCCAAACTACAGAAAGCACTACAGAACTGTTGATACTGATCTCACACTGAGCTGTGGCTTTATCCGTTTAGAGGATCTGTTGTATTGGTGGTTGGCACAGTGATTAGTGCTGCTGCCTCATAGCTCCAGAAACCTGTGTTACTCCCACCCAGTTCACTGTGTGTATACAATCTATATATTTTTTTATGTCCATAAAAGTATTCTCCAGCAGTCCTGGGGTGTCTTTTATGAGACTTTGTTTGGATCAGAGCATGAAAATATACTTATGCCGAAGAACATTAAAAGGCACACGGCAAAAAAAAAAAAAATCTTTATAAACACTGGTGTACACATGTTTCTATGCAATTTACTTTTATAAATTACAATCATCTTGTAAATGTATGCACATAAACACTCTTCGAACTCTGCCTGGTTGCCAACCTGAAATATCCAAACATGGACTATACTAATGAACTTCATACATATGCATTCACGATGCAGCAGTCCTTTATTGGTTGGTAGGGCAACTTCAAGTGCATCATTGTAGCACCTCTCCTCTGTGCCCTGGGGGTTGGAAAGGCTGGTATCCACTATTATCTGGCACATATAATGACATGTTTTCTGTTATAGTGAATAGTACAGGCCATATAAAAAGTAGGGTTCAGCCAGTTACCTTATCAGCAAGCTAGCCACCATATACAGTATCATCACATCTGCCAAAGCTACTCATCCTTACTCTGCCTACTGTTGGGTCAGTCTGCATATGGTGGTTATGGACACAAACGTTGTACATTGTAAGGTTATGTGCTTTACTCATCCCATGTTATATTGGTAAAACTATGTAAGTAATCCAAGCCTGTACTCTGTGGAAAGAATCTGAATTTACTCGATTGGCAACTATACATTGGCTTTGTGTGGGTGTGAAAAAGAAAGGTCCTTGCAATGAATTAGCATTCATTTCTCAGGTTCAGAATTCATCAGGGACTCACTGGCTGCCCTTATCTAGTCATGTTACTTGCTGATTCTATTGAAAGTATTGTATCACTACTGCATGTATTTCTGTTAAAGTGCATTGGGGTGGTATTCACATAAATGGTTTTGACTATATAAGTAATCTATCCATTTACAAACCCACTTACATAGTGCAGACATCAGAGACAATCCTGGCAAAACTCAAGACAAAACAATCTCCGTACCTGCCGCCAGTTCATGGCAGGTCACACTCTCCCACATAGGGCCAGTTTACAGTGACCAATTAACCTTAAAATGCACAGTTTTTTTTAAAGCAGAAGGAATCCACACAGATGTAGGCAGAACATATATTATAAAATCAAGATTGATTGCAGTGAGTGTGTGAAATCTGACAGGAAATGCTGATAGTACTGGGTGTTTTGGGTATCAGGCCTCTTCGATATTGGATGAAAGGCTTGGACAGGTGGTTGCCCACATTTTTAAAAGGGAGACAGAAGGGGGTGTTCCAATTATGGAAGGTTCAGTCTCCTTAGCCAGTATAAGGAAGTCTACATTGGGGTACTGAAACAGTTTAAATGATCCAAGTCACATCCAGGAGTGGCAATATAGCATTCATACTGTCTCTGAAACAGTTTAACATCTCTTTGTGCTTGTGTGGGTATTTGAGGTGTAAAGAAAATTTGCTAATCATATCTCAATGGGGGTTTCGGTGTTATGACTGTAGTATTTTGTGGAAACTGTTACCAGAGTAGATGGTCCTATGGTGTGTCATTCCATTCTGCTCCTGTATTTGTAAATTACTTTGTATTAAATTAATTTCATACAGTATGGCTGTGGATTCTATTAAGGACATATCTTATTTCCCCATCTGTTTCTCATTTTCATGGGCAAGATATGGAGGGTGTTTAGTATGGAAATCTACAGGTTATATCTCTGCTGTTTGGATATAATATGGTCTTCATGGAGTCATCAGATTGTGATCTCCGATCTCTGAAAACTGGAAAGATTTGTAGCTCAGAGTGATGTATTTGGAATGTTTTCTTCCAAATCCTTCACATTTCAAAGACGTGTGCGTTACATTAATTGGTTACTATAGATTTCTCTGTATGAATGAGTTTGATGGTTAGGTTTGGCCTTCATTTAACTGGGTTCTGATCAAAGCTTGCACCATTTCTTATGGGTATATGATGCCTGTGAGGTTAGAAAATGGACAGTTGTATAAGTGAGGTGGGTGGCAAAATGGAGGTGTAGTATTTAGTCCTGCTCCCTCATAGGTTTAGAGGTCTGGGTTCAATTCACAACCCAATCACTGCCACAGTTCATATTTACTCATTACTATGTTAAGAGTTCAGGCTCAAGTGATTCTACTCATTTACTTGCTCTTCCAAGAATCACTAAAATATCTTTTAAGTTTAAGTAGAAAAATGAAAAATGGCAATAATGTTTTTAGTTAACATGCATGCTTTTTCAGCTCACTCACTTTCAAGTCACATCATATGCAATATTTTCCATTAAAGAATGATCATGACTGAAATGAAACTGAAAACAAATCATGATAAGTGTTCTTAGAGTTTACTATTTTTTAAATTTTTGCATTTTTAGAGTATTTGATGTCACAATATGGCACCAGGTTTAGATACCAACTTACAAGGCTCAAACATGTGTGGATTTCTTGACGTATTTCCTTTTTTTTAATGCCCGAAGATATGTTAAGCAATTTGGCCCAGTATGGGTGACTGCATAAGTTTAGTCAGCAGTGAACCCTCAACTACTGACCAGGTGACCTTAAATATACAACACTAAATTGTTCAAATAGGATTAAATAATGGTTGGGGATGTCTAATTGCTGGAGATCCATATAAAGGTTGCTTTGTTCACTTAATATTTTCTTTCAGTTTTTAAAACAGCTGTGAATGTTTTCTGTAATCAATAAAAATATGCATGTAGTGTATTCTACATAAGGGCATGCCGTTTGTATTTTCCATCAAAAAAGTTTTTCAAGTTCAGCAAAAGGATACACTGTATTTAACTCTGCATGTTGTAGATTTTAGATCAAAATTACAACCTGAGCTTGTTGTAGACTGGTGTAAGATAGCAACCAGATGTTGCTATAATTTTATAAAGGATCATCCTGATCTTGAAACAGAGCTAATATGTCTGCTACCTATTAATTAAAAGCTTTTGTATGTTATTAATGGTCTTAATCTACAAAGAGATCAATAAAAGGGGCTAGGTAATGATGTCATTTCTTACATTCAATTAGCTGGATCACATATGTATGGACACCTGTGGTCTAAGAACGAAGATTAAGCAAACATATGTCTTTTTTACAATGAGCAATTTTGAAATGATAAAATCTATTCTTGTGCTTGACTAAAAATGTGCAGAACTCATCAGACTTTTTCTGTCTCCCATAGAAGTGAGGGTTTTAGAATTTTTTTCCCATAAGTTTTCAGATGAGTTCATTTTCCTAGATTAAACATTCTGTGTTTTAGTTTTAGCTTTATAGTGATGGCAGCTTTTGAAATACATTTTCTTTACTACACAACAACCTTAAAATGCAGATTTATGTTAAAGATAAAATAATCTCCTCAAATGGAAGTATTCCTCCTAGTATCAAAACAAGTCTGTTAATTATGACATATCTTAAAAGTCTCAAAAACATCCAAGTCCAATTCAGGGCCATGTAAACTGCACACAAATAATGACGTAAGTGTGGAAAATAAACCCAGGATGCAGGATTTGTGAAGCCGCAAACATTGGCATTGAGCTAGTCCATAAAGTGAAACCTTTTATTTTTGAAAAGCGACAGAGGCTTTTAGAAACGTGAGATATAAAATTGAGATATAAAGTGTTATTTAAACTCTATGGACAAAAGTCAGGAAGTTTTAACATCTGCACAACAAAGTTTTTGCTTCTTGAACACTGTTGGGTGTTTCTTATAGATTTTTGGGTGCTGATGACGAATATCACATCAAAATTTACCCATCACGTACCGTTTTGGTTTTGTTATGATTTTTTCTTATATTTGTATCCAAACATTTTCGCTCCTACAAGTGACTTATCAACAATGATTTGTGCTGCCTGGACATGTCCAGGCATGGAATCAAGCCAGGTTGGAAGCTGTTCTGTGGAAGTTGACATCCTGGGCATGCCTGGGCAGGTCTGAACGAGCTTGGTGCTGTCTCAGCATGCTATAAAGGTGGCTTGCATACACCGATCCTGCTCATTTGGTTTATATAGTCAGTCAGTGTATATGTATAGTATCAGTATAGTAAAGTATCTGTAGCAATATAACAGTGAGTAAGCTTGATGCTATAGGCGTTTTGGTGTCAGGTGATATGTCTCGTCAATGTCGTAACAGCCGCGATACATTCTGCTATATCTGTGGCGAATATACACTTGCACCTCAGAGACGTTGGATGACTGCTCCTGTGAAGAAAGCTTATTATCTGTATTTTGGCTGCAAAATTGGTAATCAAGACAAGGAATGGGTGCCTCACATTTGCTGTGTGACATGTGCTGTCAGTCTGAGAGCCTGGCTCAGAGGCACTTGAAAGACGATGCCATTTGCTGTTACGATGATATGGCGATAACAGAAAGACCATGTGACGGACTGTTACTTCTGTTTGACTAATGTGTCTGGTTTCTCTGCCAAAAACAAGAAGTCAATTGAATATCCTAATCTGCCTTCAGCAATGAGACCCGTGCCACATGACGACAGTCTTCCAATTCCGAAACCACCAGAGGATTGGACCTTAGACAGTGACATTGACCTGGATTTTGAACCATGCTCATCAGGCGATCCACATCTGATAACACAGCCCGCATTGAATGATTTGGTCAGAGATTTGAGTCTGTCAAAAGCAAAAGCCAAGCTGCTGGGTTCGAGACTGCAGGAATGGTGTTTGCTGTCACCAGGTCTGAAAATTTCTGTGTTTTGAGGCCGACATCATGATATAACCAAATTTTTTGCACAAGTCGACAGTCTCTGTTTCTGTTGTGACATTAACGGTTTGTTCTCGGCCTTGGGTTGTGATCACAACCTGGAAGAGTGGCATCTCTTCATTGATTCGTCAATGTTAAGCCTGAAAGCTGTTCTGCTACACAATGGTAATGTTTATCCTTCAGTACCTGTTGGCTATGCAGCACACCTGAAAGAAATGTATGAGATTATATGACACTGTTGCTGAAGCATGTCCAGTATAGCAGGTAAAACTGGAATATCTTTGGAGATCTTAAAGTCGTTGCTCTGTTACTAAGACTGCAGCTCAGCTATACAAAGTACTGTTGTTTCATCAGTGAATGGGACAGCCGTGCCAAAGAGTTGCACTATTCTCAACAAAACTGGCCACTCCATAAAAAGTTAGTTCCAGGACAGAAAAATTTGGCACATGAATTGCTTGCCGACCCGGCAAAGATATTTTTGCCTCCTCTTCACATAAAACTGGGACTCATGAAGAATTTCGTGGAAGCACTGAAGAAGGAAGGTGAAGATTTTCATTATTTAAGACAGATGTTCCCAAGAATAACTGACGCCAAGATCAAAGAGGGCATTTTTGTTGGCCCCCAGATCAGACATGTTATGAGTGACATGCAGTTTGAAGATCTGTTAGTTGGGCCAGAAAAAATTGCCTGGAAAGCCTTCAAAGACGTTGTTGACAATTTTATGGGCAATTACAGAGCCCAAAACTACATTCAGCTGGTAGACAAACTTTTCAAAACATACAAGACAATAAAGTGCAACATGTCACTCAAGATTCATTGCCTCCACTCACACTTGAACTTCTTCCCTGCAAATCTCGGTGCTGTCAGTGACGAACACGGTGAAATGTTTCACCAGGACATTGCTACAATGGAGAAACGATACCAGAGCAACTGGAATATGTCAATTCCTGCTGACTACTATTGGACACTGCAACATGATGCACCAGACATTGAATACAAAAGAAAATCAGGATCAAAACACTTTTAATTCTGTTGATTTTAATAGCTTATGTGAAACTTAAACGTGACTAAATATGTTATTGTCAGTAAACATATAAATGTCTGTGTCTCAGAGTTCCTACGTGATGCAGTAAAACTAAAACTATATTTGTGCATACCCAGTAGGTTCCTGTCACAATCAGCAAAAACTTTTCAGGAAGCAAGACTTTTCAAAAAAATTGTTGTGCAGTGTATTATTATTACTATTACCACTCATCATATATCTAGTTATCTGTTTTTCTTTATTTTGTTGACTGTGTATACTTTTCTTTCCCTATCTTTTTTATGAATATAATATTTGTAGCTGTTTCGGATTTTTGTTTTTCAAATTACATTTAAATCAATTATGAAGGCCAAACCCACATGTGCTGCCTAAAATGTCAGATATGGTCTGATCTTGCAGATACTCCTTCTCGACCACTAAGGTCTGACAATGAATGATGTCTGGTGATGCAACCTTTGCGTAGCATCAAATCTTAGTCCAGAATCTTTCTATTTTTATGGGCGGCATCAAAGGCAGAGGCTGTGGCGAACTGGAACCCAGACACACAAACAGACTCTTGGGTCATGGACTGTCACCTCTTTCATGGTGAAGGAGCCAGAGTTGGTGGGTGAGATGGAGAGCTACCACCTAGGTATAGTTGGGCTCACACCCACCCACACTCTGTATGGCTGAAGGTTACGGATGGAATGAGTCTGATTACCATATGTGCCTATGCACCAAATGTTTTTTAGTCACTGGACTGGATGCTGGATAGGGCCCCAGAAGGGGACTCCATTGTCCTGTTTGGAGACTTCAATGTCCCTGTAGGTAAGGATAGAGACACCTGGAGAAGTGTGATTGAGTGGAATAGCATCGCTGATCTTAACCTGAGCGGTGTTTTTTTATTGGACTTCTGTGCTAGGCATGGTTTGTCCATAACTAACACCATGTTCTAACATAAAGAGCCTCATAAGTGTACTTGGTACCAGAGTCACTTATGCCAAAGCTCTATTTCATAATCATATCATCAGATTTGCAGCAGTATGTTCTGGACACTCAGGTGAAGAGAGGGGCAGAGTTGTCAACTGATCACCACTTGGTCATGAGTTGAGTCAGGTTGTGGAGGAGGCGCCTGGACAGACCTGGAAAGCTCAAGTGAGTAGTGAAGGTGGGCTGGGAACCTCGGAAAGAACGTTTCACACACAGAGTCTGAATGGTTCTTGTTAAAAGCCACTATTGTGGAAGTGGCTTCCAAGAGCAGTGGTGAATGGGTAAAGATAATGAAATTCTGAAATATGTCAGAGAAAGGTAGATGGGGCCATATTATGCACTTCACTAAGCACCCTCTTCTACAGCTGATGATCCAGGAAAAGATGAGAGAGAAGAGAGAACCAGGAAGGAGGAGAATATTGTGTCTGCAAAATCTTCATCAGTAGTCAGGTTTATCATCTGATATGACTAAATTAGGTAGGCCATAGTAATTACCGATCTTCTCAGAGAAAAAAGGTATTATAAGAATAACTGTTATGCCACTATAGTCTCATTTTGTATCAAGGCATTCAATTTTTGCTTTACACACCACCAAAAAATGTAAATCCTTGCAACTACCAGTGCGTTCTCTGTTTATGGTCCTACACATCAAACCTGCTCTTGAAATAAATAAAGTTATGATCCATCTCTTGGTTATATTGAGGGAATGTGATATTTAATAGCACATCTAGCCCAACTATTTCAAAGTAATGAAGACCAAGCACCAGATATACAATTTTATAATATATTGCAAGAGGCAATGCTTTGCCTTTTTTAATGAAAGGAATCCCAAAGTTAGTTGTAAAATGAAAAGAAACTGTTAAAACTCAGAAGGGGATGATTTCAGAAATAAATAATTGAGAAGTTATTCTAAATAATGCACAGGTGTAGGAAAATGATAAAAGTTGTCCCTTTATTGGGGCTGATTTCATGTGCCATTAGAAATTGAAAAATCACTTTTGTAAAATGTCACAGTAGCTGCTGGTTCCTGGAGACTAAGAAAAAAATGCCACATGCTGATCCAGAATTTTTAAAACTTTCCTAAAAGGCTGTTTTAACTTTTTTCACTGGATCCCATTGAAACAAAATTCAGACGCTGTGCTTCTTTGATGTAAGTTACATGAGCTACAATTTAACTGCCAAAAATGGGTAAAGACAAGCCGACACTCCTACAAAATGAAGAGTCTGAAAACATCAGAGGTGGTTAAAAATCAAGATGTGAGCAGCGCACTTTAGATAATGTTTTGTATCGAACTAGTTTAAAGATGTGTATGTCTTTTTTAGTATTCCCTTAGTGATATGACATGATCCAAGGGCAGAAGAAAGTAGACATACTGATTTTGGGGCTATTTTAATATTTGTAGAAGTTGTATGGATTCCTATTCAGTTGTAAAAAAACAGCCTTGTAGAAAGAACTTTATATAGTACATAAGGAGAGCTGGGGCTCCAGCCCAGAGACCCTGTTTAATTTACAGTTCATTGAGTCAAAACCATTGAAATAAAATAGCACTGTGTCACCCTCAAGGGTCACAATGCTGCAACATAAACAGAGATGAGAGAGTGTCCTCTTCTTTCTGCCACGTGTGCTGGTCATATAATGATCTCCTGTAGCTGTCACAGCTTTTTATTGTACTTGTCTGGAAGGGAAGGAGCCAGAGGTGAGTTCTGGCTTCTTCCTCCGGGTGTTCTTTCATTCTACTGAGGGAAATGAAAACCATGTCAACAACTGTTTCCCCCATTACCATTATCCCTGCGCACCCTTAAAATAGTCCA
Organism: Polypterus bichir lapradei; assembly: GCA_026402145.1. Taxonomy (NCBI): domain Eukaryota; kingdom Metazoa; phylum Chordata; class Cladistia; order Polypteriformes; family Polypteridae; genus Polypterus; species Polypterus bichir. Next base: position 153,841,078 of record JANRMT010028174.1, read on the forward strand.
CATAATAGAATAACCATGTTTGTGTGTGTGACAAAGTACATGTTTAAACAATACATTCTTGTATGTTTTAGTCCATGACTTTCAGACAGAAAAGCACACATTTATTGTAATATGAGTGACTAATATTCCGAATAGCAATTTCTTTTTGTTTTGGCATTTGGGGAACATTTTGCTAAATAATTCTATCAAAATAGGAGTTCTGCTTCAAAGATCAGTAAATGTCTACAAAAAATATAAAACCAGTGACTTAAGGAAACAAAACTAGACAATGAAATACTACCAGCCTACATCAATTCTTCTTATAATTGTCTCTGTTATTTTGACTCTTTCTGTATCAGTTATATATGTTAAATATTTTAATTCCACGTTTAAGGTCTATTTATTACTCACCAGTTTAATTTCCAGTAAGGTCATATTCTCCCTTTGCCGATGTGGGATTCCTCATCATACTACAGCTTTCCACCTATATACCAAAATGAGCATTTCTTGTTAACTCTAAATTAGCCAGATATGAGTGAAAGTTAATATGTGTTCATGTATGTAGTATGTCATTCATAGTGGGTGCTTGTCAAGAAAACATACCCCACACCATTATCTCACAATTTCAACACCAGAACAAATGTAGGTTGAACCCAGCCATAGTTTCATATGTTTTGTCATCTGTCCTCATCTTCCCATCAATATGAATCAACATTGAAAGCAATTATGAGACCAGGCAGTACCTTTTTACTATTTCAGTATCCAGTGCCTATATTTGTTAGCCTTCTTTAATGGAACTTTTATTATTTTTCATTGACTTGAATTACACTTGTGTGGTCAATGTATCCATCACTATTCTCCTTTTATGACAAAATATGGTATGTGGTGCGAAATTGTCAGTTGATGCACTATGGACAATTTGTCAGCTTTTTCAGTATTTTCTTCAGATCACAAGACATTTTTTGAATGGTTGACCAGTTTAAGGCATGCCCATGATAGTATTGTGTTTGAAAACCCTGTAGACATGCTGATACTCTTATAGTATGTAGGTCATCTAATACTCATTACCATACCTCGGTCAATGTCCATTTTTATCCTGCCAATTCTCTCTGTCTCTCTGCACACGCAGACAAGATATGACTGTAATTGGTTTAAATGGCATTATTAGCATTTATAATAATGTCTCCAACAGAGAGGTACATTTTTTAAAAACACTATAGTAATTAATACAGTGGCCATTTTATTGTATACATTTTGTATGTGCTTCTATTTTATACATCAGTTTTTCTTCCCACATTTCAAAGGGTATACAGGGTGAATTCTTTTATACAGAATCCACCCTGTATAAAAGTGTGTGTGGGCGTGAGTGTGTGGGGGTTTCTTTTTGGGCACTGCACATCCTCTATAATTTGAGCCTGCCTTGGACCTGATAATTCTGAGATAGGCTTAAGGCCCTGGAAATGTGAAATGAATTAAGTAAATTTAAGAATGTTATGTTATTTTGTAAATGCAAATTTAGTAATTCAGCGGTTTTTCAGTAGTTTCTACCATAAATCAGGTCTGTGAAATTGCAGAGAAGCTTAACTTCTTATCATCTACAGTGAATTTTTATACAGTATGCAAACTCTGCCTTTAAATGGTATAATTGAGTAAAGATGTTTACATTCCTACAGTTTGTAGATTATTAAAAATATATGCCATGTTATTTAGGATATGCATAACCACAGTAAGGGCTTAATCAGGAATTGAATTTCAAAATAAGCTGTTTACATTAGCAGTCTTTCATTGAAACTTAACATAAATACTTTTGTGTTCTTATACAATAAATACATTTATTTTAGATAGACCCATGGATTTGCACTGGTGAACAGATTCGCTTTGAAGATGCTGAGTAGATGTTTCACCTTCTCTTATATGCAGCACCAGAAAAAGTGCTACATGACACCTCTGTAGTATTAAGCCATTTTTATATGTGATGTTTTCCTAGTGTTGGGTTTTTCCATGTAGGGATTTGATTTCTAAAGCTTATTTAATGTCTTAAAGTAAATTAAAAAACTGATTTGACTGCTGTCATATTTTTCATTATTTACGTGAAGCCTTTGAATTGGTCATAAGATGTGACAGTATAAGTATGACAGTGATCGCACACTGCCTTATTCCTTGGTGGATGCAAAGAGCTTTGAACTTCTTAGCAGTAGTAAACTTTATTCCAAATAGACCCTAGAGGTAGGTTTGTGTGTTAACTATGTTTTTGACTTTGACCTTGTCCCTTGGCTCTGTTGATTTGATGCTGAATGCTCTCCTAGTTTTGACTGTTTGCTACTCCTTCTAACTATATCATTTGGCTCAGTTTTCTTTTCCTGGTCTCCCTGCTCACAATAATCCTCAGGGTTTATACTGTATGTGTCATATTACAACATGCAACCTCCAGGACATAGAAAGACAAGAAGACCCACACCACTCCTCAAAAAATGAGAACCAAACTGGCAAGAGACAGTAACTGGATATACCAGTCTGGAATGATAGTGGCCACCAACAACTAATATATTTTGCTTATATACCAGGTGCATCATATTGCCAAGAGACAAGGGTTCAGTATAGAGGAGAAATATTTGCAGCCTGATTGAAAACATGTAATGTTCCTCAAAGATGCCAGAAGGCAGAAAATTGAGCAGGTGCCAGTGATGTATCAACTTCTAACAAGATAGTGAGTGAAGTAATGGTGGTCTAAGAACAGGCTTTAATACTTCCTGGTTAATAAATGGCAACACAATCCCCGAAGCAGATGGTAACTTGTCTATTTAAGATCAAGGTAAAGGATATAGTGATGGAATGCTGTCATCACACTTCTGCTCATACTGAAAACAGTTTAAGTGTGAAGTAAATCACATAAGATCAGTGATTAAGAGACCAGCACACTAATCAAGCCTGTGTAATAAAATAGTGTGGTCAGTGTTAAAAGATGCACTTAAATCAGTTAGCATAACCACTGTAGCATTTTTTCTAGCTCTAGACATTAGAATGTCAATGATTAGATGAGTTAAGGCTGTTTCTACTATGTGACTGGAGTTGAAACCAGACAAAAACTATTGTAGTAATTAAGGTAAAGTAGAAACAATGACTGCAACATTAATCAAGTACTCTGAAAAGAAAAATATATTTGAAATTGGTTAATAATTGTTATACAGTTTCAGTTTGATACAGCAATATTGGGTTGATGTGAGGCAATAAATAGCAGTTCAATAAAATATAAGCATATTCACGAAAAGCAACATATTAGATATCACTGAGTAGGTGGTTTGTAGCAGACCCTAAGAGAAAGACATAGGAATCCCAGTGGAATCATCTCTGTCTACAAGTAGAAGTACAAAAGCAATAAAAAGACTAATAAGATTGTGAGTAAAGCAGATGTCAAGATATGTTATATTCAACTAATATTATACACCATTTATTTGTGTACATAAATGTCACCACCTAGCCACTCCTATGAAAAAGATATTAGATTAAGTCACATGAGGTGATCTCTGGCAGGCAGAACCACAACGGATTAAGTTCCTTATTTAGTCTTTGTATGATGTCCTACCAAGCCCATATAATCTGCACATATGGTGAAAAATAGAGCTGTCAGATGGACAGCTATGCACAAAGAGAGGAATTCTGGAGCACATCTTTATGAAAGTTCTTAGAGAAGACAGAAAGCACTGGTGCTACAGTCAGGTGCTTAAGGTTATTATGGAAAAATCAGCAAAGGAATCTGTGTCTGCAATTAAGTGCGGCCCAGAAGTCAGAAGGTCTTTTTTTGTCAGACCTGGAGAGCATCTAATCTCTAGAGTTAAACCTATGGCATGAATTTTAGCAACTGTATGGTACTCATGATTGACCCTGAAAAACAACTGCAGTTGCCATAACCCATTGTCAAGACTTATTTGAGGTCAGATATCCACCTTATTTTTGAGTCAACAAAGGACATCATTCTTTTGGAACTGGCATCTCCTTGAGAGGGATTGGCTGGAGGATGCTAAAGGGAGGAAATTGACAAGCTGAAAGCAGAACTAAAAAGAAAGGTGTCTGCTGATTGAGGTTGGCTGTAGGAGTGTGTGTGCCATTCCCTCTGGAAAGCCCTCTGCTCACTTGACATCAGTGTAGTGAAAACGAGTAGGGCTATTAATAAAATCACAGAGGCAGAAGAGAAAGCATAGAGGATGCTCTGGATGAAGAGAAAATGCCCTTGGGGATCTGCAGCTAGTGCCACTTAAACACAAGTTGTGGTCTGAAAAACCATGACTGGGTCTGATGTATGTCTGATATTGAAAGATCTGAAATATGTGATGACCCCAGGAACATTACTGAAAATTTGTTTAAGAGTATTGGATGATATATTCTGATGATAAGAGAACATGCAGAGGGTTGTACTCTCCCAGCAGAAGTTTAACATATTAATATGTTCTCTTCCCAGAAAAAATAAACCACATTCCCTTGGAAATAAAGCCAGCCCACCAATCTGTCTCTGAAAGGCTTTCCCCTATATATACTAAGAATCTCATGGCCTAGGAGGCAAGAGAGACAAACAGGATCAGATCCTGAGAGGAAGACTAATCATTCACCTTTAGAATGACTGCCGCAAATCAAATTATTGCAACAAAACGCAGGTAAGTTGGTTCCCCAAATCATCTTCTGTTGTATTTTTAACATTTTATTCTTTTTAAGTTGCTAATTGTTTTATTGATTTATTTCCCTCTTGGACTTGTAAACAATTTACAACCTAAAGTTGGTGTGATTCATTTATCTTTAGCTCCCTGAGGTTACTGCTTGGAACACAGTGACAGAGTGGATGAAGAGTTGTATTCCTCACTTTTTGCACTTGCGGGGGCTACTGTATGTCACAATCTCTGGTGCTGGAATTGTTCATTCCTGCTTCATAAGCTTCATTTTCATTGACTTGTATATTCATAAATCAAGTCATCGCTTTCTGTAGTTTTACAATACTGTGGAAAGGGCTGCATGATGGGAACAGTATCAAGTTAGATAAGGAGGCTTTCAATTTACAAATTAATCCTCAGTGTATGTGTTGCAAACCAGTGCATCATGTCAATGTGTGGTGGCTGAGCTTACTAGACATGCACTGTATTCTATGCAAAGCTGAATTCTCTTAAGTACAGTAATTGTGCCATTAGCATAGTTTCAAACCAGCAGTACATACATGATTATTCACAACACCCATGGGCACTACTACGTTTTTGAGCATAGTGTAAAATGTACCTGTGTGTCTTCATAATCATTAATCACTTTTTCTTAAATATGCTACTGTAATACAACTCTTTTCATTCCTAGAAGACATTTAATCACTTAATTTTGCTTTTGTTTTTATCAACAATATCCAAATACCAGAATATCTAATGAAAGTGAGCCTAGCTGCCACTTAGCAGTAAAAGACAGCTCTTCAAAACCCTAACTGTGTATGCATAGCATATTAAAATTGAAGACTGCTAATATTGCTTGTTAATAGCAAAGCTTGTTTTACTGGTGGAGGCTACTGTCAGGCCTTTTACCCAGAAGCAATCGTATACTTATTGTGATACTTGGAAACAACTGCCTAAAAGGCATCTGTATCTCAGAATGCAAAATGTATTTGCTGCAATAATGGTGAATATTTTATTTATTTATGGTTTAATACCAGCTATTGGGAATACATGCTAATGTTTAACTGTGCCTCTGGCTTTTTTCTCCTTTCTGTTGCAGCACCTCCAATTTTTATTTAGTAAATGTTTTTAATTAACCATTTTTCTCACAACATTTTAACACAGAGACACAATACTTGGCTTGTAACTGTGAACTGGTTAATTCTTAACAGATACGGTTTTACATCAAGGTGAAAGTGAAGCAACACACTGGGTCTGTGATATTTCTAGAAAATCTGTTAATCATGTTAAAACAGGATCAAATTTTAGCTATGCAATATTCAAAAGGTAACTCATTTTTTATTTACATTGTTTATAAGGCATTAATTGGCTTTTACCGCAATATCAAAGTTCTATTATTAACAACCCTTAGCTATTTTTATTTTACATGAATCTGTTGCTTAACTATATCTGTCCTAATTAAGCATAATTTAGAAACACAGGCATGTCACTCTGTTGATTCCTATTTTTCAAATTTGTGATAGTGGCAGTAATAATCTTTCCACCCACGCTTTAACTGTAAAACTCTGGTTGGTTCAGAAAAGTCATTTAGCCAAGCTGGAAACATACAAATGTAGGTGTCACACTAGCAATAGAAAATTGACGCTGCAATGGAAAAGAATAATTTAAAGAGGTATGCTTGATTTTTTGGTTCGAAAACAGAATGTGAGACTACATATGTTTTTTAAATGCAGGAGTATGTAAGGAAATTATCATCTATACTAATAAAAGGCAAAGCCCTCACTCACTGACTCACTCATCACTAATTCTCCAACTTCCCGTGTAGGTAGAAGGCTGAAATTTGGCAGGATCATTCCTTACAGGTTACTTACAAAAGTTAAGCAGGTTTCATTTCGAAATTCTATGCGTAATGGTCATAACTGAATCCTACTTACGTACATATATACGTCCATAGCCTGCAGCTCGGTCGCCGTGTGAGGCGGGGTTGCGTCCTGCATCCTGCCTATATTGCGTCCCCCATCCCCACGCCTCCCACGTAGTTGGCAGCCTGCCTTATATAGATTTAAATGCTTAAATGAGCAGAGCAGACACGCTGGCAAACAACACTGAAAACTCTCTTTTGTTGATTTCATTATACTTTGCCCTTTCTCTGTGCAGTTTTTCCCCCTTTGTTGTATCTTAATAATGACAATTTAAAACAGCAGAGCAGACACGCTGGCAAACAACACTGAATAATCAACGGCTGCAAGTACTTTAGCTAAATAATACATTAATTAAACAATTAGAAGACCTAGAAAAGTACAATGAAAATCAAGATGAAAATACTGTTAAAAAGAAAAAAAAATACATTATTCCTATATAACTGCTTGGTACATTTTAATATTTTTTTTTTAGCAAACTTAGTTTTCTAATTTCGATATTGTTCCCTAAACACAGAACTTGGGAAATATTAGTTCACTTAATTAGCCCAGGAGTTCAATTAAAAACAGAAGCTTGTTGGAACAAAAACCTGCAGCCACAGGAGTTCACCAGGACCGAGTTTGGGAAACACTGGTTTACATTGTTCAGGTACCCATTTTCTTTATCGTTCCAACCGTAACCCCATTAGCATGTCTTTCGAGGTGATCACCATCGATCAAAGAACTGTCACTTACTGAGTGGTTTCCATGCCCGGAGATGGCGCCTGCCTTTTCCATTCTCTGTGTTACATGTTGCACAGACATATCAGGCTCACTTTTGATATCCGGAGGAACATTGTGTCTTATGTATTGAATGACTGGGACAGGTTCAAGGTGTGGAATGATGATGGTACAGGAGAGAATTATACTACACAGGAGCACTATAAGAGTGAAATGCTTAAGCCCTTCACCTATGGTTCTGCATGTGAGTTGATGGCTGCCACTGAATTGTTCGGTTGTCACTTTCAAGTGTACCAAAATGGCCAAATATTTTACACCTTTGGAGAACCGGCAATGCCTCTCAAAAATCTTAGATACACAGGTGACGATTTGAGTAGTAGACACTTTGATGTTTATGAATGTTTCAACTCTCAAAAGCTGGATGCGAAGTTATCGATGAAACCGGTTGTATGCTTATAACGCTTGACAGATGACGAATGTCACTTCAACACAAGTCCTGCAAAAACTAACGTAATTGAAACAAACCATGAAACTGAAACCGATTACGACAGCAGCAATCCAAGCTGTGAGAAAACAGTAAAAAGGAGGCGTGTCAGACGTCATGGTACATTTTCTGATGCAGCTAGACGGAAACAACTTCGTGACACTGCCGCCAAATACTCGCAGAAAAATCCACAAGTTAATAGAAACGCTGTCGCTAGAGTTTCTCCACACTGAATCCTCCAGGCACTCCTAAGCATAATCTAATTTTGAAGGTTGTGGCACCAATAATGTTACTGAGAAACTTACAGCCACCGAAACTTTGTAACGGCACAAGACTTCAGGTCACATGTCTGCAAAAGAACCTAATTGACGCAACTATTTTTACTGGCAGTGGCTCAGGGGAGAGAGTTTTTATTTCTCGTATCCCCGTTATACCCTCTGATCTCCCATTTCAATTCAAATGCCTCCAATTTCCAGTAAGGCTCTGCTTCGCAATGACAATTAATAAGTCTCATGGACAGACCCTACAAAAGGTTGGCATTGATTTGAGGCAAGATTGCTTTTCACATGGCCAACTATACGTTGCATGCTCAAGAGTAAGCTCAGCGCACAGCTTGGTCATATTACAACCGGAGTGCCGAACTGACAATGTGGTATACAAAGAGATCCTTAACAAATAATCTCTATATATAATCTTCATTTGGATCTTGATCTTTGTTTGTCCGCGAATGAATTAGAAGAAGAAGCACTAGATGGCAGTAGAGAGACAGCTAAAACATAGACATTAAGAATCTCCTCCAGGCTTATACTACTGAAGACTGTAGTACTCCAGTCACACTTCAAAACACAGACATTCAAACTAAACAAATTGTTGTGCTTTAAATTAACTAAAGAGATCTTCATTTAGATCTTGATCTTTGCTTGTCCGTGAATTCCACGGATGCGTAGACCACCTTCCAGTTTAGTACGTTGTTGTTACTCACAGATGTCAACAATGTGCCAGAATAACGAATAGGGTGGTGGACAGTGTTACGCTGGTTAGCTCCTGAGGCCTGGTTAGAGAATGAGATTGCTGAAGATAAAAGGTACATGCCTACGTAACATATGAATGAAAGAAAGTAAAATGAATGACAACGTAACAGCCTTACTCTTTGGATTGCCACAAAGCAGCCTGTGAGATTGGAGAAAGGTTGAGAAGACATCGTGAGAGCAAACGATAGAGTCGTGAAAACGAGACGGACTGTGAACGGACAGTAGCAGAAATGCTCCTACACTACTACATAATTACTGTTCGGACAGTGATTCCGAGTAGGCCGTTCCTATGGAATCAATGTCCAAGGGTTTTCTTTTGTAATTTAGTTTCCCTTATAAAAAATCATAATGCTGTGCGACAAAGAGCCCAGTTCACGACTGGCAGCCGCGTTTAAACAGGGAGCCCTTCACAGACAACTTTAACACGCGCAACATAGTTGGGCGCACATGGCTAGTTATTGGTATATTTTCCCTCAGTTGAAAAAGGTTTACTTTTCTTCTTAATAAAAATTTAAAAGCAGTACTTCGCCGCTGCAAAGCGCGGGTATTTTGCTAGTGTATTTATAAAAGGGAAACACTGCATGTTCATGGATCATAAAGATTTCCTATTATATTTAACGCCATCCTATGCTTCTTACATACTGTCCTCAATTTATACATTACATATAATATATACAGTTTGATCTCAGGTTACAACAGTGTCAACTTGCAACAATTCCTCAGATACGAATGAGCACATAAAACTCTAAATTTTATTTTCACCGTAATTTCAATTAATTTTCTTCTCTTGACTTCTGTTTTCAACTACAAATGAAGCAATCTAGTTTTGATGATGAATATGTAGTGCTGTCACTAATGCTGAGGCATTGCAAAGTACAGCATGTACGACATCACCATTTTAATCATTTTGTGCTCTTATTTGTAACTGTCACAAGTGTACCCAGTGTGGTAGAAACTGTTGCTTCAAATATATATCTATTAATAATCATCCCAAAGAATCAGGCAGAAAGAAGCTTTTCCCTAAATTAAGTAATAAAGCATCACACATTTTTGTATTTTTCTCATTAACAGATATATTTCTGTGCAACTTCGACTTAAGTACAAAATACTAATGAAACTCTGCACAAATGGAGGCCACCTATATTCTAGATACATAAGGATGGTACTGTCATGGATTCAAAATATGAACTTCAATTTTCAATTTTCAAGCGATTTTTGCATTTTAGGCATCTCTGAATGCAATCTGAGCACTTTTGCAGTGATGCCTGTTGACACTAACTATAAACTATAAAAGTAATAACTGACTTCAAAAGATTGTTTGCATTGAAAAAGTATTGTCTCTTGCACTCACTAAGGCACTGTGACTGTGACTGCCAAGTAAAAAGTTTTCTTTTCTTTCCTTTTTTGATTATATTAATTCTTTTTAAAATATTGTAAATATGATTATATATTCATCTCTTTATTTATATGTATTTATTTAAATAGCTTCTGTTAAAACAAATTTCCCCCGGAGACAAATATCTATCTATCTATCTATCTATCTATCTATCTATCTATCTATCTAT
>JANRMT010028174.1:153858278-153887440 GCA_026402145.1 Polypterus bichir lapradei
ATATATATATATTCCAGATCTGTAATGCTTATACACATTAAGCAAACACAACTAACAAGGTTAAATTACAAAAACAATGAAAAATAAAAAAGACTACAAAGCAGGAACACAGACCAAATAGACCTAATTCATAGCATTCAGCAGAGTCGTTATGGACACTACAACCTTTTTTCATATTTTGTGCTTGCATTTTTAATAGCTGTATTTTTTTCAAATGTCAAAATGTAATTAAAATATCCTTAATTTCCATGCTGCTTTGAAAGAGGCTTTGCTTATAGTGTTCAGTAGATTAGGTTCTCCACTAGTGTGTTTGCTTAATGTGTATAAGCATTACAGATCTGGAAGTCACTGATCTATTCAGTTTAATTTCTCTCTCCTCTTGATGAACAATAGATATTTATTGCTTCTTTTCTTGAAACATCTGATATGCTTTCCATATAGGACTAATGGTATCAGGTTCTGCAGAAACTGCTGCTGCCCTGTGATTTCAGAAGCTTCACAGAGCCCACTCACACAAATGTTCCAAATTCACAATCAAAGAGTCTGTCTTTAGGATCTTCAATTAATGTAACCAGCTCCACTTTGAGTAAGTTGGAGGAGTGAAAGTTTGATCAAATTTGGATTGCCTGTGTGCAATTTGAATGTTCTCCCTTTATATGGAGTTTCTCCATTTAGTCTAGTGTCAGCCAACGCTTTCCAAAGTCAAAGACTTTAAGTAATTCACAAATGGAAATTTGAGGCAGTGTGCACGCACTTATCCCACAGTGGACTGGTGTTATGTTCTATTGGACTAAGCAGTTGAAAAAAATAACTGAATAGCTTTCTGCAGAAGACACCTTTCATTTCCAAATTCTGTGCATTCCCAAGTATCCTTCTTGATTGTAGCACTTTGGAAACCTTTGAATATTCATTTAGTCAGTCAGACATAGTCCAACCCGCTATATCCTAACGCAGGGTCACGGGGGTCTGCGGGAGCCAATCCCAGCCAGCACCGGGCGCAAGGCAGGAACAAATACCGGGCAGGGCGCCAGCCCACCGCAGGGCGCGCACACACACCCACACACCAAGCACACACTAGGGACGATTTAGGATCGCCAATGCACCTAACCTGCATGTCTTTGGACTGTTGGAGGAAACCGGAGCACCCGGAGGAAACCCACGCAGACATGCAAACATGGGGAGAAAATGCAAACTCCACGCAGGGAGGACCCAGGAAGCAAACCCAGGTCTCCTTACTGCGAGGCAGCAGCGCTACCACTGCGCCACTGTGCTGCCCACCTTTGAATATTAATTTTGGTAAATTGTCCTTTTAGGTTCATAAATATCCCAGTCAATAATAAACAGTTCATTATTTGTTCAGTAGTTGTTTTCAATGAAAATATTTTGGCTGAACAGCACAAAAAGTAAGTAGTATTTATGTGATTTTATGATGGAGTGTCATCTGTGTGGAGTTTGCATTTTTTCTGCATGTTTCAGTTAATTGATGGCACTATACCATTTGTATGAATTTGTCTATGGTGAACTGCAATCCTGTCTAGGGCTGGTTCATGTGTGTGATGAAAAATGTAGAATCAGTAACTTGATGGGTGGATGGAATATTTTGCTCCCTCATTAGAAGTGCATTATTAACATAAAGGAAGTCATTGATAAAGAAAAATGTTTCATTTTTCTTTCTTGTCTCATGCTCCCATCTAGTCAAATTGGGAAAAAAAAATTAGTCTGTGGCTCAGTGGTCTCCAATTTTCCTCAGATCCTCTCATCTCTTTGTATTGCAGGCTGTACGTACATTGATGTCTCTGTGTTTAGGGTATCACTGTTGCTTTTTTAATCCCCATTGTCTTTCCCTTTTTTCTTTCACTGCTGATTTAAACATGCATAAGGCAAAAATATATATCTCTTTAAAACTTTATTATACAAACTTCACATGCAGCTTTAGACAATAGAACTCAGAAATGACTTTGGAGGCAGTATCAAGATGTTGCCATGTCGATGACACACATATATTTTGGTGCTCATTATTATTCTTGAATTCCTCCAATTTACATCTAAATGCAATGACTAATTTTGATCCAATGTTGTCAAGAGTGATAGGTAATGTGCTGGAAGAGATGACAGTCTCACCGACAGGAACTGGTAGATGGAGCATTCCTTGGGGCAATGATTTAATGCCCATGTCAGGTAATGCTGTCAAGCTTTTTAGCCAGATGCTTTGGATGCAGTAAGCTCCCCTCTTACATATACTGTGTGTATGGCATTTAAGCAGATGCATGGCAACATTGGTCTTAGCAGGGTATCAAATTATTTTTAAACTGACGTAATTTAATTACCAAGCTCTATTTTATTCTTAAAATACAATTGGCTGCAGAGTATTGTTAAAGCTTTACAAAATATTCACATTTTATAAAATGATGCAGTGCTATAAACATCCATTACTGTGAATCGCTAGACAACTCATCATAGCTTGTTTGTGTTTAGAGGAAAGTTAAAGGCTTGCAGGACAGAAATCTAAATGAATATCATTATCTCTTCTGATTTCCCCCGTTTTACCATTCAGGACTTCATTCCTGATATATCTTTGCCTCAGGTGACCCTCCTGAAAGAAATGAGAGAAAACTATGGAGTAGTAGGTATATTAGCATAAAAAAATTGGCAGTTAAAATGTATTATACTAGACAAAGCTGGTTTTACATACATAAACTTTTCAGATCAATAGGCTGTTATCTTTACTGTAGATTGTTAAGGTTTTTTTTTTATTGCTTGAGAGCATCTGAATAATGAAAGAGAAATTCACAGGCCACAGAATTAAAGACTCTAGAATGATTCGTATTTGCGTATGTCAGTAGCTGAATCTGTTCCATAGCTCAAGCATATTTTCCTAATTGGTTAATAAAGTTTATATCCAATTAATTACCCTTTTTTTTATTACATTGTTTAATCTTCTGGTGATGTATCACAGTAACTGGGTCACAAGGTCCTAAACGTTTTCCCATGTGGGGAGGAAACCAAAATACCTGAAGAAAGATCTTATAAAAATTATACAAATTAATCACGTAGAGTAAATGGGATAGCCAAAACAAAATCCTAATTCGTAGACAGAGAAATGTGGAAAAAAGTTGTAATGCCGGGAAAACAATAACTAAGACAAATGCAAATTCTTAAAGGGACAATCCGTCAAACTTGGTTAATGAGGAAGTGTCCAGTGCAGACTTTCTACCATTGAGCCAGTGATTTTATACATTTATACTGCTAGGTTGTTATTATAACAGCGTCAGCTCATCACTACCACAAAATGGTGGGGATCAAAATAAACAAAATGGCATTGAGAGAAGACTCTAAAAATTATCAACTATATCAAAATGAAAAAAAAATAAATAAAATAAAAAGCTAAAGTATGCAATGGATTCAGACTTCCAACAAATCATTATAACTTAACTCAAAAAAATGATTTCAAAAAATGACTATAAATTCTAAACAAAGTATATTTCCAACAGAAATTGAACATATTTATGGTCATCTTTATCATTTGGTAAATAACAGTACAAAATGTCTTTTCCATTTCATGAATTTCAGCTTTACAAAATACAGTAATATTAAAGACATCAATGAAGAATTATACTTTAAAGGGTTTCCTAGACGTTTGCTTCCCTGACAGTGTGAATTCCTACCTCCCACTCGCTGTGTGGACCTGAACAAGTTACTTAATTGTATTGTACTCTTATAGCAGAAAAATGCATTTTTGCCTTTCCACATAATGGCAGGTTTAATATTTACATTAACAAAGTCCATTTTAATAGTAGTAACATACTTCTTTCCAGTTTCCAGAAAACTGTTGCCCATTCACACAGAAAAAGTGATGAAAGAAATATGAATATTGTTAAGGTAGATGAAAACAAATGGTTCTTCCTAACAGCCCGAAACAGACACAATTCCAATTTTCTCCAGTACAACAAATATACACCCATAGAGATAATTTATGATGTAAATAAGACAGTTACCCAAAGAATCAGTTTAATTGTCATAATAGATAGATACTGTAGATAGATAGATTGTTCTCGAAGGGATGTTAAAGTTTTACAGAAGTTAATGAAAAATATAAATATTATAACAAACAATAACCCCAAACAAGAACTTCTGGTTTATTTAATCATAAGAGAGCTACTGTCATCTAATAACAGGATGGTAGGTGGGAGTAAGATTGATGACACTGTTGTCAGATCTGCCCACTTTTGCCACTTTCTACATTTAAAGGCATTTAACATTTATATAAAGTAAGTCCAGACTGTTGTGTCCATATGTCATTGTGCCTTCCAAAGGTCTTCTCTGGTTAAAGTCACCATCAATCCATGGTTAGAATGATTCATCATCAGAATGGTTAACAGAGTTAATCATTTCTGTTACAGTTTTTTTCAATTGCTTAGACGCTAAAATTAAAACTTTCTCACAATTAACAAATCCTTATTGTCAAGGAGCAAAACACCGGCCTAGATTTGCACAACTGTAAGCACATTTTCAGCTTCACACTTTTTGCAAAACATAACACACAGTGATTTGCAAAACACTAAACACACTTAACATACATTACACACAAAAATCTATCATGAAGTCACTTCCTTGCAATACCAAAGCACTGACTGTCAAATTACCGCACCGACCAACCAATTGGTTCAACACAGTCATCAGGTGTGCAAACACTTGTTTGCTAAATTGTAGACACACCAATCAGGTGTTTAAGCACTATAAAAAGGCAACATGCAAGTTCACCTGTCTTCAACAAAAATGGACAGTGTCGGAAGAAGAGGAAGAGTACGGATGAGAGGGGGAATCCGGAGAGAACAAGGTGGAGGAAGAGGCCAAGGTAGGGGAAGAGGAAGAGGGAGAGGAAGACTTAGAGGAGGGGTAGGACATGCACAAAGAAGAAGACAACCAAATCTGTGTAACGAAATTCGTGCTACAATTGTGGACCATGTAATAAACCACGGACTAACACTGAGGGAGGCTGGACTGAGAGTATAGCCTAACCTAAACAGGAACACAGTGGCATCAATAGTTCAGACATTTCGTCAAGAGCACAGGTGAGAAACTTCTTTCAACAGAAAATCCATAGCTTACTGCATGTACTATATCAACCGTTTTGGTATGTATTCATGTTTCATTTTACAGTAAGCTACATGTATTTTGTTTGCCCAACATAGGATTGAACGTCGAGAACACCAAGGAGGGAGGCGCCCTATATTCACACAGGAGCAAGAAAGAGAGATCATAAACCTCGTTTTGGCCAATAATGCAATCAGACTTCGAGAAATTCAAGCCCATATTGTCAATGATCACCAAATTTTCAATAATGTCCTACAGGTCTCTCTGTCAACATTAGGCCATATCCTTAAAAAACATCAAGTTGTGATGAAACAATTGTATAAAGTGCCATTTGAAAGAAATTCAGACACGGTGAAAGTCCTGCGGCATGAATATGTGGCGGTATGTTTTGTTCACTGACTGTAGTATTGTGTACTGCACACATAACCTTTTTACAGTACATGTAATTTTACTGTATAGCAGACCTACAGTATATTGATAACGCAATGTGATATTTTTCTGTATTTCAGAGAGTTTTGCGAATGGATGCGGAAGAAGTCCCGCATGAGTTTATATACATTGATGAAGCTGGATTTAACCTGCAACAGTGAGAAGAAGGGGAAGAAACATCCTTGGCCACAGGTCTATTGTCAATGTACCAGGGCAACGTGGGGGTAACATTACCCTTTGTGCTGCCATTACACAGAATGGGGTCCTCCACCGCCATGCCAACTTGGGTCCTTACAACACTGACCTCATTCTTACATTTTTAGACCGATTACACAATATTATCACAGCAGCAAACCAAAGGGACCAGATGCAATACATTGTCGTCTGGGACAATGTGGCTTTCCATCGTTCCGCCCAGGTCCAAAACTGGTTTCATCAACACCCACAATTTACAGTTCACTACCTTCCACCATACTCCCCCTTCCTAAACCCCATCGAAGAGTTCTTTTCAGCATGGCGGTGGAAGGTTTATGATCTCCGGCCCTATGTCCAGATGGCCCTCATTCAAGCTATGGAGGAAGCATGTGATCAAATTGAAGCAGCATCCATACAAGGGTGGATTCGTCACTCCAAAAGATTCTTTCCACGTTGCCTTGCAAATGAAAATATAGCCTGTGATGTTGACGAGGCCCTGTGGCCAGATCCAGCTAGGCGGAGAGATGTTTAGGTTTTTATTTTTTATTTTTATTCTGTACTGAACTGGATATGTAATTTGTTACAGTATTATTGTAAGCTTACAGTACAATGGTATGTTTAGTAATACCATATGGAAACTGGAAAAATGTTTTGTTACGTAGGAATGTTTTGTTCAAATGTTCAGTATTGACTGACTTGAGCACATGAAAAGAAATAAATATGTTCATCAAGGTGCAGTACTTGTCTTGTGTATTGTGTTTGGTCAATATATTCATGTTCTTTATCAATATCTCAAAAAAGAGAAAAAAAAATCAAACCAGGACTGTATCATTAGAAAGGTAGAAATGTTACAAGTGTTTAAGATTGAGCACAGCAGTGTGTAATTGGTTCAAACAGAATCCGACTGTATGAACCATGTGTGCGCCATAGGGTACCAAAATGGGCTTTTGGTAAATTATTGTACAGTTTTGAATTAAGTGTTTCATTTTGCAAAAGATCTAAGATATTCTGCTACTTGTGTGTGTAGATGTGTGAATTGTGTGTAGGGTTTTGACAAAATGAGCCTTGTTTTTAAAATCGTGCCTAAGCAATCGTAAAAAACTGTAATACCACAATAATAGTGAATGAAAATTGTAAATGTCACACTATTGTGTTATATAAAGTTGTTTGGTCTTGACAGGTCACATTCTTCTGATTAGTCCTGTCAATGAACTGCGAGATTCATATCCCAATGGAGACTTCTCTAGTGATGCGGTAATGTTGTAGCCTCTCAAAACTTCACAAAAAAGTCATAAGACAAAAAACAGCATTAGTCAACATCAGATTGGTTCTTCTCAATCCAACACATCTTCACATCTCTAACTATATTTCAAATGAAGAAACAATTAATATAACACATACTGTAGTGCACATAGAAAAGACATTGTATAATGATAAAACAGAATTTTTTTCTTTCTTTATTTTCTTATTTTTCAAACAGTTTTGTAAGTGTACTTTTGTCCTGCTCTTATGTCATTTTGTTCTTTGTATGTTGAACCAAAAGGGGCAGAAATGCCTGAAGCCAGTGGCCGTGATATTTCATTTCTGATATTAACTGTAGTTTCAGTTTTTATTTTATAAAAATAACTTTTATTTTTATTTTGTTCTAGTTTTCAGTGGAGTCAACAATTTTTATTGTTGACTCCACATTTTAAACATTTTTTAAACTAAATGTTTAAAATTTTAGTTTTTATTCTATTTAGTTCTGGCCTTTTTACATAATATTAGTACAATTTTAGTTTTTTTTCCTGTTGCATGACCGCAAATGCTGGCCTACACATATTTCAATGCAAATTAAGTTTCAGTCAACAAAATACACTCACAATTCTTAATGTCGTTAAACACAGCTTGACTATAAATGATCAAACAGATTAAGTGGCCCAATGAGTACAATCAGCATGATCAAATGTTTCAACCCAATAAACCAGTCTGTGCAAGCACGTTTCTGTTAAGCTTTAAACAAGCATGCATTTCAATAGATTTGTTCATGTTGCAATGACGTCCATTGCACAGATAGCTGCACAGTGAAAATATTTGCTTGATGAGTGCCTTTAATGCAGGTGCACAGGCAAGGTCCTCAGCCACTAGTGCCAGCAGACTGTATGTTGATGATTTCTGTTGCCAGTACTGAAGCAGTGAAGTGCAGGGAGATTCATGGCTGGTGAGGCATTGACTCCTTCAGGGTCAGATTTACAAATATATGAACCCAAAAGAGTACCTTATTCACTACTCAGTTTGCAGCATGCACATTGACTACTGGTTATGTTTCATATCTTATCTGCATTCTGGCTATGAAAGAATGTTACATTTATAGCAGCAAGAGAGAGTGGAGAGAGCGCATTTGCTTTACACCCTCCATGTGTTCTAGATGTGCAATTCCACAATTCATACTCATACAATACAAATGAAAGTTTAGAGTTTAGCGCTGTCCGAGGAGAGGTGAGGCTCGTCGCTACCGCACCTTGAGTTTCTTCCCTGTATTTGATCAGGAAATGCGCAAATTCAACGATTTTGACTATAAAAATGATCAAAATTATTGGAATCATACAAAAAGCAAATTTATAGCACAGGCGAGTGGACAAATTCATTTTATGGTATCAGTATTAGTTTTTTTACTTTTCATGATGACAGGTCAGGCTCTGCCTGCCTCCCCTGACTGCACATCCCTGTGCTGAAATGCAGTCATGGTGCCAGAGAAGTGTTGGACTTCCATTAAATACTGATCCAGTTGGCCCTGCACTGAAACTCTGAGACTCCTTTTCTTCTCACACACTACATTTGATTTTATTATCATCTGCGCTGCAGTTAAAGTATGTATTTCCACACGTTACTTTTTTGTTTTCTACCCGCAAACATCTGTACAAAACTTGTCATTGTCAATCACAAGTCTTTACTGCTTCAACCCGACAAGCCATATATGCTCAACAAACAAACAATGGTCCTTTACGGCAGTTACACCACGTGACTATAGTAAGCCCAAGGTACAAGATCATCGCATAGTAAACAGTGCAACGTAACTGAATGCTCAGGGCGACCTACAAACAACCCTTCTGCATGACTGAACCGGTTTGAACGAAAATGCTATTGCTGTTTTTTTTGTTTTGATTCAATTTTCGTTCTTGTTTTAGTTTATTCACATACCACTAATTTTTGTTTTTATTTATCTTTAGCTTCTCTGTTTGCCTTAATTTTAGTTCTCGTTCTTGTAAAACGAAAAACAATATTTTTAGTTCTAGTTCTTATTTTCATTATGAAAATATCACTAGTGCCAAGGAATTAAATCCTGCTTGTATAATTTCGTGGAGTCACTTTATTTGTAAGTTGTTATTTTTTTTTTTTTTGCTCTATCTTTTTGGTTGCTACTTGGAGGCAACATTTTGTACCTCTTAACTAATTCTAAATGCTGTTTTAATTTTGACTACCCATCTAAATAAACTTTATTATCATTGTTTTAAAATGCGGTCTTTTGTTTGTGGACAGGGGGTTTTTCGGTGTCCCCTCTCCTATTTGTGACTAATTAGCTTTTAAAGGTTGCAGACCCCGGTTTCTGTTGCAGTTTTAAATTTAAAAAAATAGGATATCATCCACAGTTTATTTGTATCTATCTATAAATAGAAAGTTTGAAAGAAAAAACAAATTGGATTGACATGAGAAAATTACAAAAATGATTGAAAAATATGGAATTACAGAATTACAAACCATAAAATACAAATGAAGGGACATTAACAAAAAATGTTTAATGGAATAGTTTATAAAAATGTCAAAATATGTAAACCTAAACTGAAGAAGCTAAACACAGGTTTTTGTACAATTATTAGATACAAATTCATTAAACAAGACGTTTAATTAAGCAAAGCTTTACTCCTTGGCTATATCTAATAATTTGAAAGCTAGAAATTAAAACTTGCACTGATGGTCAAGCTCCAGGAATTTGCTGAAAAGTTTGGTGGAGGAAACAAAGTTTAAAACATAGTAAACATTGTAGATGTACTGTTTATTGCTTTTTAATAAATGTTCACCTTTTATTGCAAAGTGAAATGCTGCCACATAAAAAATCATATTACCTTCAAAAGAGCACCATTTTCTTTTATTTTAAAAATTAACTACGATGTCAAGAGTATTGCTGCTGATATTTGCTTTTTTTTAATATCTGAAAGTGTTCTGGTTAATGTCAGAATGAAAGGCAAACACATAACATGGGGTGTTTATTTACCATGTACTTCATCTCTTTGGGGGCTTGCTCTTCTGCCATTGAAGACCCCAGTCACGCTCATGCAACCTTCTCCAAGACTATGGTGTGTGGGTGGGGGCACTGTACTGTGGACTTGCTTTCTATTGAGAGGAAGAGCAGTACACAGGGCAATTTCTGCCAGAGGCACCCCCCACTCCCCTCAAATCTACAGCTGGGAACTTCTGAATGCAGAAATGCAAATTTTAAACTGAAAGGAATAAAAGTAGTGTCCATTTCAAACTCTGTAAAGCATTGTTTGTTTGATGCACAGCATGTTTGTGGGCTGAAATAGAAATCTGAAAGCATAAATATTGCCAGTGGATTTACACTGTCGAGCCAAGTTCAGATAAGTTTTTTCCCCAAATAGTGAATTACTCATTTGACTGACAACCAACTCAGGGATATCTATGAGTGTGTGGGCAAGGTGAAGGGATTGATCTGCTCATGTGTTTGGTAAGAATTGCTACAAAATTAGCACAAAGAAACTGTTCCCATGTATTATAGTTGTGAAAAATACAAGTTTCAATTATGGCTGACCTCTTGTAATTATTTGAGTCTACTGAAAGAGAGGAAAATAAAAAGACAAATTAAAAGCTGTAATTTTTCAATCACATACATGTAAAACAGTTATCTTTATATTCTGAATAAAATATTTTTATATAATGGGTAGAGAATTTGCTTCTTTTTAAATTATTTACATTTGGTTTTCGTGATAACTTTGATGTGTGAAATTGCATCATAATGATGTCTTAGTTTAACTCAAAGCTCAGTCATTTTCTGGGTGGTTTCTTCCATTTGTTTGTTCTGACCTTTTTTAGGTTCTTCTCAAAGTTATGCTGTTGGGTCAACCCAACGCTGGTATTAGCAAGTTCAGGAGTGTACATGTATCTGCCCCACTTTATGTTGGCATCCTGTCAAGAGTTTATATCACAATTTGTACACTGCTTTCAGTAAACTGAACTGGTTAAGAAAACATGTGTATCTTCCAAAGATAAAGACCTTCTACGATAGGTTTAATGCTGTTAGAAAAGGCTCTGCTTCCTTGCACTTTTGTAATGGAAAAAGCAAATCAGAAAAGAGACCAATGGATGAGATTTAGAAGATGAGCATGAGTGTGCGTTGTAATGGAGAGGTATCCCATCGAGGGCCGATTCTTATTACATACCTAATGGTCTTGGAGCATATCATGGAAAATTGATTTAAAAATGGATAAGTAGCAATGACATGAAGTCTAAAATACACTAAGATTACAAATAAAAAACTGTATTATACATTAATTGAATCCAGGATTGGTCCTAGCCTTGGATCAGTTCTGTCAAGATAGGCCCCCTTTTTGGTGTTGTGAGGTTGTACTGTAGGAGAAGCAAGCAAAAACAGAATTTAGGGAAACGCACCATCCCACGTAAGCAGTATTTTTATTATGGAAGATACTTTCATTACCTTAGGGAAGAATAGTCAAAATAATATAACATTAAACTCTGAAACCCACTTAATCCATTTCAAGGTCACATTGGGTTGAGCCTCTAGTTAAGTTTAGTAAAATGATATTTTAATGTACTGCATGCATGCTATATACTACTGAGAAGAAATCAGCTTACACTTGTTTGAATCAAAGCATCAAAAACAGGGATTTGTAGTTCAGAGTAAAGTAGGGTTACTTTTGGAATTTAACAGAGAAACCAATTAGACAGAAATGTTTAAGCTCACTGGAATATTTAGAAAGAAAATGGTACCAATGAAATTTCCCTGCTGGAACAGTGCTTTTACTCATTTTAGTGAAGAAGGTGATGACAGAAATTAACCTTAAAATTTTGGACAACTTTGTTCAAAAGCTTTAAAGTGACTTAGCAGTGCTGATAAAGGAATGCATTGCTATCAATGTTTATTCTTAAAAAGATTAACACTTTTTATCAAATCAAGACCACATACAAAGGAGAAACAGAGACAGAAAACCTAATAACAAACACATTTATTTTATACTGCAGTGAATGCAATATTTTTATTACTCTTTGTTATTTATTTAATTTCATTACAAATGAGACAGATTCCTCACAGCAGCTATAAGGTGAACACAGGAAGTACTGGACAATGAATGAAAACTATGAAAATATATCAG
This sequence comes from Polypterus bichir lapradei, assembly GCA_026402145.1. NCBI lineage: Eukaryota > Metazoa > Chordata > Cladistia > Polypteriformes > Polypteridae > Polypterus > Polypterus bichir. Next base: position 153,870,383 of record JANRMT010028174.1, read on the forward strand.
AATTCCACAATTAGTATTTAAAATGCCTAATAATTCATCTTAACTTTGGGTTCTCGTTCCCTTTTTTTTGCATTTTTTTTTACATTGGAAACTTATCATGTTTGCTGCTTTTTTTCACATTTCTCTAAATTTATTAACAGATATAAATGTATTTATCCATTTGTCAATTTCTGAGCTCCATTTTCTATTACAGAGTTTTAGGGAGCTAAAATATATGTTGATACTGCATATATTGGCACAAAGCAAGTGCCAGCTTTGACATGACTCCTGTCTAGGTATCAAGTTTATTTAACTGTATATAGTTTATTTAGTTTAGTTTATTTAACTATATATACTTTTACATAATAGTAATTTTTTTTAATCAGAGCAAAGATTTAATTGTTTAAATTGGAACATTAATATGAATGAGAGTGAGCCATGTGGTTCAAAATTAGACACTGTAATGACTGATATACATGATACTTTGTTGTGGAGCACCTTTAGCCACCAGCTAATTTATCAACAGTGTGCTAGGAGACATCACTGGGCTCTTTTTTGACTCTCTTTAGAGTTTTTGACACCTTCTTCCTACCATGGCTTCTGTACCCTGCCAGAGAAAACAGATACATTGGCATAGACAGTATCTCTTTAGAGACAATATACATTAAATCAAAATAGGTTACATGGTATGTTTACTGTTGTACTTGTGCATTTATATGCACTTTAGTTTTAGTGTTTTTCACTATATCTATGTGAATTAATATTCATTATGGGGTCAATAAAGTATCTATTAATCACTTTTTGTCTATTTATCAATCTACTGTATCTGTTTACACTATATTACCAAAAGTATATAGACAATTCTCTAAATAGTTGAATTCAGATGTTTCAGCCACACCCATTCATAAAATCAAAGCATAAAGCCATGCCATCCCCATTGACAAATACTGGCAGTAGAATGGGACATATTGAAGAACTCAGTGGTTTTGAACATGGCACTATCATCTGCTACATCTCAAGTGTAAGTGCTCTTATTGTGAAGCGGAAGTGTCTAGGAGCAACAACAGCTCAGCCACAAACTGGTAGACCTTGCAGATTTACAGAGCATGCTGCTGAAGTGCATCACATATAAATGTTGTTTATCCATTGTTGTTTCACTCATAACTGAGTTCCAAACTGTCTCAGGTAGCAACATCAGCACAGGAACCCTGTGTCAGGAACTTCATGAAATCAGTTTTTATTGCCAAGCAGCTACACACAAGCCTATCACTATGTGCAATATTAAGCGTCGGATAAAGTTGTGTAAAGCAGGCCACCATTGGACTCTGGAGCAGTGGAAACGTGTTCTCTGGAGTGATGAGTCGTGCTTTACTATCTGGCAGTCTGATTGATGAGTCTGGGTTTGGTAGATGCCAGAAGAACATTAGCTTCTGAACTGCACAGTACCTACCAAAAACTTTGGTTAAGGAGAATGATCTATGGCTGTTAATCTGAGTTCCAGTTAACGTTCTTGTTGATGCTATAGCATACAAATACATTTTAGATGATTTTGCACTTCCAACTTTGTGGCAATAGTATGGGAAAGGCCCTTTTCTGTTCTAGCATGACTGTGTCACAGTGAACAAAGCCAGGTCTGTAAAGACATTCTTTGATGTGTCGGGTGTACAGAAACTCGAGTGACCTGCCCAGAATCCTTACCTTAATCCTATGGAATGCATCTTCGAAAAATAGGACCGCCGACTGCAAGCCAGGACTTCTCATCCAACATCACCTGACCTCAGAAATTCGATTTTCACTGAATGGGCACAGATTCACACATACGCACTCCGAAATCTTGTGGAAAGCATTCCTAGGAGGGTGGTTGCTATTACAGCTACAAAGAGAGGGACAACTACATTTTAATGGTAACTAGCGACTGGAAGCCCGATCGAATTGGGCTACAAATTCTATGTTTGTGAAATCCATACTTTCTCTGCAAAGAATTATTTGTTTTTTTTAAGTCCTTGAAATGATTTGTTATCATGGCCCTGATTTGTGCTTGAAATAGACCTTTTCGGCCGATGTAATGAAGAGCTTCCTGTTTAAATGGGGCTGCGAGACGTGAACTCAGCTCTTTGGCGCACATCATTTGATTTTTTCTGGCAAACAAATTTTCAAAACAAACCATATTTTACGACTCTAATCAGAGTCGGAGTAATAATTATGTTGGCTTGGTCATTTTAGATCTGAGATCGGCTAAAATTTAAACAATGACCGTGGTTAATACGCAGCCGTCATTACTCAGTTTGCCAATAGATGTCAGAAGGACGGATACCAAAACTGAACTGCCCAAAGATAGATTTCAACCTACCAAGCAAATGGTGATACGTTCTAAATTACTTTAGGTTCCGGAGCTGTCGAAGGGTTTAAGTCAGTCAACAATGTTAGTCCTGGAAAGTATGCCCCATCACACCAACGTTCCAAAAACCAACCGAACTTACTGTTATCTGCTCGAACCAACACTGACTTACTATACTCTGCCATCCAGCGGCGTCACTGAAGCATTCGAACATTCTTAGCCAATCATGCAATACTGTGTCCGCGTTTGCCACGTGATGTTCTAACTACAGAGTCAGAGTCCCATTGCATGGTTCTAACTTGTATCGAGTCGTGGTATTGGCACGAACACCATACATACGGGGTATTGACGCGAACACCATACATACGGATAGTATCAAATTATATACAGTATAAGGATGGTTTTAAGAGTGGGAAGTCCAACAAGCTTGAGTGATGTTTGGGTGTCCACAATATTTGGCTACATTATCTATCTATCTATCTATCTATCTATCTATCTATCTATCTATCTATCTATCTATCTATCTATCTATCTATCTATCTATTAAATAGCACATAAGTCAGCAAAAATTGAAAAGAAAGATATGTTTCCCTCAAAACCGGTAATTGAAAGAATGCATTATAAAAACAAGTGTATAAGGGAAAAAGGTGTTGTCACTCAGAATAATAGAATGGTTGTTGTGTGGTGGGCCTGACTGCCAAACTTAAACAAGTTAAATGTCACTTATGGTTTTCTGAAATATTTTTCCTTTCTGTGTTATAAATATCAACTGTATTGGCTACCCTAATTAATATGACTCTATTTGAAATTAAATTTATGCAGCAATAAATTTCCATTATCTGAGTTCTGTAAAAAGAGCTTCAGTTTAGGACAAAAGATGAAACAAACTGTCTGTTTATAAGATTTACATCATTGGATTGTTTAACCCCTGTATGGATTACCTAAACTCATAAAGATTTAAATAGCTTAGACCACAGATTTTCAAAGCTTGTCTGTAATCAAGTAGAGCCCCACTTTATTAAGCAACCTGGCTATTTTCCTCCATAAGGATTTAATGAGCATTAATTGTACACGGAATGCATGCTGCATATTTTGGCTAGAGTTTCAGTCTCTGTCCATATGAGCTTGGGATGGTGTGGCTGATTATGGCATTCACAATGACTGGGCTCCAGAATAAAGGAAAACTCCCATTTGAAAATACCACATGCATGCCGCAACCGGAAACCAATTAATAGATGAGGATGATAAATGGACATTTTAACTAGCAGTTTACTTAATATCCTTATTAAACAAGCTTCACTGCATTTGCCATTTCATCCTCAGGGACAAGGGGATTCACTTAAATTGCTAAGTATAGGCATGCCAAGTGAAATCCTGAATGAGAGAAAATGACTTTTCCAGTGTGTGACTGCCAGTTTGCCAAGAAGTGTCTAATAGTATCATGCAAAAAAATAAGAGTCTAAATACCAGCATGATAATATTCACATATGTTAGTTATAGGGTAGAGACATTTTTCTCTGCATGCCATTATTTGGATTCATTTTTCTGACATTTTACCTGACATTATGTGCCTTGACAACGGAATATCTGACAGTCCATTCAACAGCAATTCAGAAGGAAAATGGAATATTGGAAAGAATGAAGCCAAGCTTCTATAGTTAATATTTTTAGGAGCCCTTACTATAAAGGTGAATAAAATCAAGTCAAAACAGGACAAGGTACCTGAGGTGTAATGAGGACAGCAGCCACTAGTAAATCAGTGCCCCTGTACCAACATATAAACAATAATGCCAATGATGCTTACTTTCAAACTAGATTTCGATTTTCAGTTCTCTTTTTTATTTCTTTGCCTATTTTACACACTTTTCTAAAGGTTTCCATTGCAATTTTTAAAGAGCATGTAAAGTAGATATTAGAATATTAAACTTGTAGAGGGTTAGTAAGTTGCAGAGATGGCACAAGACAGGGTATAAGATAATCAAAGACTAAAGAGAACATTAAAAATCTATAGAATGTGGATTTGTAAGATTGAATGTGGACATTCAGAGGCCATGTTGGGAAAGCAAGCTTTATCATTGCATCTGCCGGAAAATTCCCATAATGGGAACAGCAACTAAGAATGACACCCGGAAGGACAAGCAAGAGTCCAGCACAACATTCTAAACAGACATCAATTAATATAAGATTAATAGAGATGGGTATGGTCTAGCTATAGAAAGCAATGGTTCACTTAGAAGATGGGGCCCTGTAAAGCATAGCAGAGTTTGGTATTATTATAGCAAATGGTTTATTGAAACATAATATATATATTTATAATTTAAATCATTCAGATGGATATATGCAAAATTATTGAAATTTATTAATTTAAATATGCCATACAAAAACTTGAGATGGAATTACAGTGAGGTAGTGGTTAGTGCTGCTACCTTAAGAATCCATCATCCTGGATACAAATCCTGCACTTGGTCATGAAGTAAGCACAGTGTTTGGGTTTTTTTTCTTCCAGGTATTCCAGTTTAACTCCCACATTCACAAATATGTAAAGTTTAGGTTAATTGGTGACCCAAACTGGCTGTGTGTTTCAGTGAGCGTAAGTAGGCAAGGCAATGCATTAGCACACCATCTAGTTTTGGGTCCTACCTTGTGTGCCCTTTAGGCAGGAGTGAGAATGTAATGCAAGGTTGTGTTAAAAAATCTTGAGAGTCATAGTAGACATCCCATTGTTCACCACCAGATAACACACAAAAATGACTAAAAATCCAGAAATATTAGATTTTATGTTTCTATGTGTAGAATTTTAAGAAAGAATATATTTACCATACTATTCATGAGGGGCACATCTCAAATAATATGTGCAGTGTAATGCAGGTCTCCATAATGGAAGGGTTTAGCACAGTTAGAGGCAATCCAGCTTTTGTTCCACGACTGAAGAAGATAAATTATTAAAAAAACAAAGATTTTTCAATGGATATTTGGAGCTGATCAGTTGAAATATTAAATGTCATTAAGGAAACATAAAAAAAATTTCATCAGCTTTTACTTTAAAATACATTTTTCAACAAAAATTAGAAAGAAAACTGAGGCTAAAGAGAAGTTTAAACTTACCAAACCATTTGTCAAGGAGTGTGGTGGGCCCTGAGGGCTCAAATTAACTTCCAAGTCTCATCATAACATTTCCTTTTGTATGTGTAATTTTATCCAGATGCTGGTGTTATTAAAGTACAAGGCATTAGATTGTAACTATTCATTTTTTATTCACCTCCTCCTTATAAGTTGTTCCTTACCATCCTCCCTCAAAACAATCTCTCCAGTACTAGTAACTTTCAGTTGTGCCTTGAATGCTCATTTAATGTTTTTATACTCTCTAATACACAAAATGTAACTCATAACCCATAACACAAAAGTCAGCAGAGGCAAAACTCTGACATCAAACAATCTAAACCTGATTATTTTACACATTTACTGTAGTCTTTGATCTTTTTCATTCACGAGGGTAGCACAGTTTTCCTAACTCTTAGTTCATCACAGCTCATTTTTGTTTCCCTACAATGACATCTACACTAGATTTCAGTTGCAGGTTTAGAATTCATGCCTTGGAAAAAGTATAGAACAAGTACAGAACACAAAGTATAGAACAAGTATTGGAAATTAGACGTGGCATATGTACAGCCAAATGCTATCATTTTTATTCTTAACTGAACTAAATTTGGTGTATGGATTTGCAGTTTTAACAAAGCTTGTTGTGATTTAAATTATTTTATAATTATTTACTGTTAAAATCCACAAATGAAAAAAGATGTGAAAGAATTAAAAAAAAATAACAAGGAAGCAGCTGGCACTGAACAGAATCTAAGCCAGCATGCAACGGACCTCGGAAATCCTAGGAGCACTAAGGCTGCAACAGATTTGCTAAACTAGAAAAGGCTACATTCACTCCAGAAATGAAGATTGAAGAACAAGATTAATCCAGTACTGTAAGTATTCTTGCCAGTCAACCACCCGTTTACATAAACAGAATACTACAAAAGAAAAATGGCTTAAACCCAGACTGTATTATAACATTTAAAGTAAAATATTTACTACAACCCCTGAACAAACAAGGAATAGACACACACAAACATCAAACTGTATTTACAGAGCCCAATAGAAATTCAGATTAGTGGAAGTGATGTATAATCCAGAGGTTGTGGCTAGGAGCAGGAATGACATTTCCACAAACTGGACACCAAAAGGAAAACAAAAGAAACACTCTTCCAGTATCAAAACAATAGATATAACAGTTAGGTTGACTAGCCAAGATTCTGGTCAAAGTGTTAGGAAGTTTGACCGCTCATGCCAGAAATTATGCCTTCTCCTGGGAGGCTCAGGATTTTATGTAGGCTGAATGGCGGAGTCAGTTGCCCTCACTGGCTGGTTTCTCAACAATGTGGGGAAAGAAAGAGTATTAATGATAGTCCCCCCGCTCGTCCCGGCGAGTTATTACATACCTCAACAAAGTCTTTAAGGAGGTCCTCCGACGCGCATGTGTGACAAGCTAAGCGAACAAAACTTATGGAATGGTGATGAGGATTGCTCCTTTGACCAAACAGCTTCCGAAAAAGAAGTGATCAAAAGTTCTTCTCTAGAGGATGAGCAATACTGAAGAGGTAAATTTGGAAATGCAATCAGTTGTTCTTCACTGATGCTTCAGGATGGGAGCTTTAGCTTTGTGGTCTGTTTGGAGGCTGGGAATTATTTTTTTATTATTGGTAAATGAGTAGATGGAAAGTTTGAACAAAAAGATGTCCCTGGCAACCCTTCCTGCAGATTTTTTTGGATAACTAATAAACAAACATATAAAACTGGCAATACCCACAAAACCCCACAGCAACCCACAATTCCTTGTTTAAAGTATGATTTTGGAAAACTAATAACAGAAAGCAAACTTTAGATTGGACATGCTAAATAACAAAAATGAACCTTTTTATGTGGTACTGCTACAAGCTAAATTAATGTGGAATATGGAATAAAAACCTATACATATATGGGTACAATGTACAAGTTCTACATGGATGGTAACAAGGCTGGGATTTGAATACAGTATGTGAAAGCTATGAAGCCACAGCACAAACTAATGTTATTAAGATGTTTTTATTTTACTGTACACCAGTTTCAGGCCCGTTAAGCACAACAGCAGGAAGGGCACCAGATACTGGACCTTTAATATTTTCATTTCAGGTTGTGACAAAAATGATCTGCTACCATGTGTATGATCATTCTCATGGACTCATGGGAATGACATTAAGTGGGACACAGGATGAGGTTGTGGTTGAACCAGAACGTTTCCTGGCAGCCATTTAACACCTAGCCTGCAGAAAAAAAAATTAACTTGGTCTCAACTCCATCTACATTCATTTTTGGATCCAGGTAGCAAATGCAACAATTCTGAATCTGCAAAAAATCAACTAAATGGATTTTTTCTAACTTTGAACTCCAAACATTTAACCCAGGTTTTGTATTTAAATTTTGCAATATTTTTAAAGAAATTACATTTTTTTCAGGTATATTTAAAATATATAAAGCATTAATAATGAGTAAAACCGAAAACAAAAAACAGTATAATTTGAAGACTAATACAATTAGATTTACCTTTGAATTAAGCCAAACATCACAGGAATTATAGGGTCATTATTAGTACATGTGCAGGTATCGTGCTAACCAATGTACAAAAAGTCTTTTACGGGCAGAGTCACAAAGCACTGTACCACAGACAAAAACAATTAGAATACACAGTTACAGACAGTGAAAATTAAAAACAAACTAACATTCCAGCAGACATAAGCAAAAACAGGATAACCGTAAAGCAATCAATATTCCAACTGAAACAGGTGCATCTTCACCTGTATTTTTAGATAAATCAGCAGCCTGTAAAGCACAAGGAAGGCTATTCCACCATTTTTGTGCATAGGATTAAAAAGCCTGATCCCCATGATTCCTTAGCCTAGAGTATTGGAAGGCTATGAGATGACTGAAGTGGGTGACTAGTGGTATAATGGTGTAACAGATCAGAAATATATTGAAGTGTTTGACCATGCAGCACTCTTTAGGTGATTGCTAAAATTTTAAAATGGTTTCTAAATTCCACCTGCAGCCAATAAAGAGAATATAAAATCAGAATAATGTGAGACCTTTTACTAGAGCCGATTAACAATCTAACTACAGCATTTTGAATAGACTGGAGATGTAGCAGCAAGGACATGTTTAAACATATAAATAAAAAATTACAATAATCAAGATGTGAATATATAAAAGAATGAACTAATGTATCCGTTTGAGCATTGAACACTATTGTTCTCAGTTTTGATATAATCTTTAAATGTTAAAAACAAGAATGAGTTTCTCATTTATCTGAGAATCTCAGAACATATTTGTCATTGAGTAAGCCTCTTAGAATGAGATACAGATCATTGAAAAGCACACTAACTTCTAAAACTGTTTTGCATAATATGTAGTGACCACCATGGGATATGGTAAAAAAGACTTGCAATGGATAAGTCAGTAAACAGGCTAAGATCTAAAACAAAAAAATAACACAAGGAAACCAAATGTTAAATCTAAAACACAAAGTCAAAGCTGACATCTGAGTCTACAGTATAGATCCTTTCCATGTATAACCTGTATGGCTTGGATGCTCCAGTTCCCCAAATCTGATACAAACAGACACAGGACACAAGTTTTGCATAACACACGTTTTTCATTTGTGGGAAATGCTTTCCAAGTGCTTCCCACAGCACAGTACCCAAATACAATGAAGCACAGTAACAACACTCTTACTTTTTTCCTCTCTATCAGCCTGTACTCCTCCTCCAACAAGCTTTGTCTTCTTTCACCCAACTCTGGTTCATGGAGCAGTGGCAGCTGGCTCCTTTTATGTAATCCCGGGAGTACTTCTGGTACCCCGTAGGACTGGTCCAGAAGCACTTCCGGGTAAGGTGGGAGCTGATGATGTAGGGCTCAGGAGTCCCTACATCACCCCCCTTGTTGCACCTTTGGAATCTAAACGAGGCTGAGCCACCAATCTCCAATTACCAACATGGTCTGTGGGAACACCTGGTGCCATAGCAACCCTGGGTATGTGCCCTGTGTTTGTTCTCTCCCCCAGTCTTTTTACTGTAGAGGTGTCCCAGCTGGTCAAGGACCCTGGCCATTCACCACACTTGTTAATTCAGGAAAGATTTGTTAAACTGTTATCCTGTGGTCAAAAAATAGAAACAAATGCTTCAGTCTTTTAAAGCCTATGTGCAACTGTGTTGTCATGTGAGTATTCATGTGACAAGCAATGAGCACCATTGCCTTAAACAGAATGGCTGTGGTCATGCTGATACTATTTAGAATGGCACCATCAGTAGGTGAACTTCACCACCAAATGCTGACATGAAGAAATCATCTTCATAATGCTAAAAATATGAAAAGTCAGTAATACACCAGAACAGAACAAGTCAGTGGGGTGCAAAAATTCAGAATCAGAACACAAAGATCCAGTAAGGAGGTAGCATCAGTTAAGCAAACACAACAATAACAACATTTATTTCTAAAGCACATTTTCATACAAGTGATGTAGCTGAAAGTGTTTTACACAATGTCAAAAAAGTAATTACATCCATACATCCATCCATCCATTATCCAACCCGCTGTATCCTAACTACAGGGTCATGGGGGTCTGCTGGAGCAAATCCCCGCCAACACAGGGCGTAAGGCAGGAAACAAACCTCCAGCCCACCGCAGAAGTAATTACATGTAAACAAGAAATTTATTAAAATTAGACATATAAAAAAGCATAAATAGTACACAAAAAATAACTAATGCAACTGTTAAAAAATAAATAAATAAATGTCTACTAGAGATGATGTTTTTGGATTTAAATGTCATCAGCATGTGACTTGAAGGCAGCATGGATGCACTGTGGATAGTACTGCTGGCTCACAACTCTAGGGGTCTGCTTTTAATTCTGTCTTCTGTCATCATCTCTGTAAATAAGGTTACTTCTGTGTGGCTTTTCCATGGCTACTCCAGTTTTCTCCCATATGTGTGTCTTTCTATTGGCTGATATCAGATACCCAACATAATTGGATATCAAATGATGGCTTTTGTCCTGTCATCAAAGATGCAAACAGATCAATGAATACATTTTTTAATCATTAAATTATAATAGAAGTCTAATGGAATAAAAGAAAAATTGAACATGTGGGAAATTCTGTATACCTTTGGGAAAAATTTCTTGGTCTATCTCTTTCAGTCACCTACTAAATTCTCTTTCTTTCATTACTCTATAAGGTCATAGACATTGAAATTTTGGATATTTCATGTTGGCTAAATTTAATTTTTAAGTGTTAATACAAAGGTGAGACAGACATCCATTTTGAACTTAATCACATGGCGACAGGTTACTGTTCCTTTTTGGGGGGTACCATGTGGTGTCTTTGTGTTTACACATACAGTGTTACATTAAGGAGCAATTCATTTAGTATACTTTCTAAATTCTGATTGTATTCCTTTATTTAAGGACAAATAACAGACAGCAAAACTTTATAAATTATCATTGCATATTTTTAGATTTTTTTAAAGAGGAATCTGTATAATCTGTGTAGCTTTTACTCTCTTCTTATTCAAATGATAATAAAATCAGGGCAAATTATGTACAAAGGCTGTGCTCAAGTAACTTTTCCAGTATTAAGGAAATTGCCATACCACACGATTTTCTTTACTAAGCCCACGTAATTCACAGGAGGGTTACGGGGGGCTGGAAATGATCTCAGCAACCTTAAGGAGCAAAGCAGAAACAATCCCCTGAACAGTGTGCCAGACCATTGCAGGGTGAGCTCCTGGAGGTGACAGGGATTAAGAAAATAATGATTGAAAATGACAAAAATGCTCTGCATTTGCTGACTTATTCTGGGAAATTTGTATTTTTATTGATAGATCCATGCATTAAATGTACTGACTATCTTCCTAAATAATACAACCGACAGGTCAATTGGTCAGGCTTTTTAGTAGGGTTTTTCCAAGCATGATTTCAATATTCATAAAAGAACAGTATTGTCAGGCTATCTGCTATTTTTTGATGTCTGCTTCAAATATTCAAGCATTGTGTATTTTCGTGAAGAGTAGCATTACCAATATATTACTATGTAGCAAGGAACTGCCATCAAAATGCTGATTTCTGTAGTTTGTGCTGTGTCAAATATTTGATTTAAACAAATGGGTAAAATACAATGATTTAGCTGCAGTCTCTAACATTTTGATTAAATTAATAAAGTGCATAAAAGCAATGGCTATTAACTTTATTTTATATAGCTCCCACCATTATAACCACTGTGACAAAGTAATTTGCAAACACATCAAGTACATTGCAGCAGAAAAGAAATAATTGATGCCTTACCCAGCTAAGCACTGCCAGGAACAGATTGCCAAAATGAAAAGCGGTTTAAAACATTCTTTGGCATTTATGACAAATTGATGAATTACTGCATCCTGAAATGCTGCAGCACAGGACCATGTTTCATTCAACCAGCTCTTGACTTTCTGATGGGAATAAGACTTTGACCCAGAACAATTGCACACTCTGAATAAACAAACCTTTAACTTATGCGATAAGCTGGGGTAGATGCTTAATACAGATCAGAAATTGAAAGATACCAATACCAGAGGAGCATCAGAGTGGAATTACTTCAGAAGGACCACAAATGAATCTATTTAGCAGTTTAAGATGAAACCTTGGGATTTTTGCAATTGCTGAACAGTGATTTGTTTTTCAGTTTATATGTGCGAACAAATAACACATAGCATTTTCAACTGGCTTAGTCCTGTTCAGGGTGACAGGGGGTGTCAGGGCAGAGCCTGTACTAGCAACACTGTTTAAAGGTGTTAGTGGATCACATGGCCCAACGATGACCTCACAGACACATACACTTGAATAGCAGAAACTTGAAATTGATAAGTAATCAAACACAATTGTTGATATTGGTACACACAGAATTGAAAAATGTAAACAACCAAACCAAAACACTAAGCAAAAAGTCAAAGTCAGAAATATGTCAAGACACAGAATTCCTAAAGTATTATCTGAACACTTTACCCTATTCTGAAGTCAATCCATTATTTTTGAAAAGTTCTGATACCTTGCTGAGGTTGCCATGATCATTCATAGTGCCTATATGATGATGTAACACATCTCACAACATCTTTGTCACACAACTAGCAACAATCATTGCTGGTATGAATATTTTGTCGGCATCCTTACAATTCAGCCCTCAAAATGGCAATGTAGTGATAACAGTGAAGCACTGCTAATATTAGTCCAATAATAGTTTTGATGCAGAATGAACAAATCATTATTGGTAAACTGATTTTGCTTCCAAATATCCCCAATATCTACAAAAAATTATAAGTGCCCAGAAAATTACACTCATGTTTCTTTGTAAAATATATGACCAACAATTACAGCATTGTTATTTTTTCCTGCAAGTTTTATTATATTTTAAAATGATATGCAATACATTTCAATGCATTGCATGTTGATAATTAATAATAATTAAACATTTAAATACTGCTTCTATTCAATTTGCTGTTTATTTATCAGAGTCCCTCAAGCCCAGTGTGGTACAGCATGGTTTATGAAGATTGTGTAGTAAATATTCACTCAGACTTCTGCAGGTTCTAGGTGCGTGTGGCAGCGTGGCGGAGTGATTCTTGGGGAAATGGGGTGATCAGTTCAGCGTGTTTTCATGTTTAGGTGCATGTGGTTCAGTCAATTACCTTATTCGTGCTCTGGAGGATGTAATCATCTCCAGTACACCTGTATCTCTTGAAAATGTATTAAGAAGCTTGAGAAGGAAATGGGAGGAAGAGAAAAAAGAGAGCCATGAATGGGAAGTATCAAGTGCCTGAGCCAGTGTGAGGGAGAAGAGGCAGAGTAGTGGTTAGTCCTGCAGAGGAACAAGCAATCGATTGGTGCTTTAGGAATGGATTGTCTACCACTGAATTTATAGAGAGGCGGAGTATGATGGAGGTGATGCCCTCTTAGGATTCCAGAAGATGCTCGGAAGAAGGAGGGAAAACTGGGTCAGAGTGTTTTACCAGACCCCAAAGGAATCCATCAGTTGCAAGACTGTTGTGGTGAGCTGGGGTGACAAAGGAAGAAGATACACAGGGCTCATGTGGAGAAAAGATTGAGTGTGAGAGAGACAGCAGAAAGTACATGAGGACAGTATGGGTTTATTTCAGTTTTATCATTGGATTATTAGATTTTAACTCACAGGCAGACACTGGTTTTTAGAACTTGTTTATTTATTGAAAGAAGCACTTCACTTTGGGCACTATTTTGTTTTTTGTAATAAAAAGCACTAAGCACTTTTCAGCTACATCTTGTTGACTGGATGCATCATCATTTGCCTTACTCATCCTCAGTTTCGTTATTGATGGTTCCAGGTTCAAGCTGCCAGGGACCATGGAGCCAATATGGAACATCATACCCAGAAAGAGAGAATGATTATAAATAGTATAATGCAGCCTGACAAAGATTGTTCAAATAGTTGTATAGTTTTCACAGTTACATGTGATCAATGTCACTTTAAACAACATAATGCCACATATAAAAAAAAGTTTTGGGTTATTCTCCAATAAGTAAATTTTTTTCTAATTTGAATTGTTATAGCAAATAGCTTTCACACTTTAATATGGTGAGTAAGTTAAAGACAATGAGACAGCAGGACAGCTGGTAGGGTAGCAAAGGTTATCAGAGTACTGAAAGAGCTATGGGTATCCATTCAAAAAGGGCTGATAACACAAATCCAAGAAGTTCAAAAGCTAGACATAACCAAAAAATGTGCTTGAGGGAGGTATTCACTAAGCAATTTTAAGCTAAATTAGCCCCTATCTTACACAAATTGAAGGAGAATAAATTACATCCAGGGTCAACTTCCATTTATTGTCCTGGAATCTACTTGTAAGTTCCTGTTAGAAATGCTCTCTCGTATCATCTAACAGTGTCCTGTTGTGGAAATACTGGGATAGCTTTGACATACTTACCATAGCAGCATTTGTATCCTGTAATATGGTGTCTGTGTCAGATGGTGCAAGAAGGTTAAGAAAAATAATTTTAGATTTTATTTGATAAACTTTATTAATCCCCGAAGGGAAACTGCGTTTTCGCATTACCTTTGGGGGTCAGAGTACAGGGTCAGCTCATTGTACAGCACCCCAGAGCAATTTTCTGGTTCAGAAACTTCCTGAAGGGTCTAACGGATTAGGATAACTTCTGGTAATAATGGAGATTCAAACCAGCATCTTTCTAAATACAAGCACAGATCCTAGTAAATCACAGAGTGTGTTGTATATTCATTAAGATCACTCCACACGGTGGATGGCTTGGCCTGCAAGGATTTTGAAAAGACTGGCAGGGATACTTTTCTTTAAGGGAAAAAAAATGTTCCATGCAATCTTTCGCATAACTAAAATCAGCAACTTACACCACAACTCCAAAACTATCCAGAAAATAAAAAGGAAAAAAGCCCTGTAAAACCAGAAAATAAATTGCTCAAGAATCTAGAATTCTTGCACTCGGTCATTCATTTACTGAAAGCAAAGTTAGGATGTTGCTCAACCTTATAAAAATGGCTGCCATGATGTCACACATACATAACAATATTCTATTCATGTGTTACTTTGATGCTATGCACTATACCTACCACTATTGAGTAGCGTCATAGCAACAAACAGAATGCCACTGAAAAATATAAAATGCATGTCAAAAACAAAATAGAAAAAAATGGTGAAAAAAATAAAAAACTTAAGAGTTGCTCTTTCCTAAGCACTAGTCTTATGACCATTAGATTTCAGGTGTTGGTGATGAAACTGTAAACTGTCTGAAGGAAGTGGGGTATGATGTACATCTCCAGCCTGGGATCAAAAACATTTGTTAGAACCCCAACCCTATCAATGAAACAGGTTTTGCACCTTGAACCTTGTCTGCAAGAGTCAAAAATCATCTGAAACTCATATTCTGGCTCACCATCCACTAGGCAACTGAAGATGAAGAGTCCATCCTAGACTCATGAAACAGGAAAAGACAGGCTGACTCCAATAATGACCTGAATGTGTAAGCTTACAAGTGACTGGACCAATTTGTTTAAGAAAAACGTAATGTTTCTAATCAATCTGAGGGTTATCTTGCATAATGAAACCTTCAGTTGGACATCTTTTGTGGAGAGCCAAACTTTCTTTTCAATCTAATATTGCAGATGAGCTTTGTGTTTCTGATTAGCAAAATGTTTATCAGAAGTTCTGACTTTCAACAAGTTCTTGTGTAGTCTAAACAAAATAGATTTGAAATTGCTGAGATGATCCATTAAACTACTAGCAATAGAAGGCTGTAAAAGAAAACACAAATAACCAGATGAGGGTTGGGGTGCCACATATAATCCTGTTTAAAGTCTGGTGCTGAAAAGTGCAAAAAAGATTAGTAGTGAAATTTTGTCCATTTAGGCTGGAATAAGGACATCCTTCTTAGCTCTGCTTCAGATATCTAACTGGTTTCAAAAGACTCAGTTGTTCTTTTTTCAATGGTATTTGAAATTGTATTTGAACCAGGGGAGGGTGGAAGGATTGAATGGGGGTGTCGTGAAACAGGAAGCCAATTGCCGTCCAGCGAGATCTTCTTCTAATCTAGGACAAACAGAAGCTGAGCTACATAGTGTGTCATATCAAAATTCTTCACCCATAACCCTTTCAGACTGACCTGTAGCCATAGCCCCAATCTTCTTACTTTTCTGTTATGGCAGCACCCCCTAGCCAAGATGTCATGTACACGAGACAGAGCATTGGCATTGGCATTGAGAAGTCCCTTGTGATGGACTATTTTAAAGTAGTAGCCCTGCAGGTCGAGGAACCAGTGGATTAATCTCTTTATGAGTAGACATCCAGTACAGGAGCACATGATCCATGAAAACGATGAACTCCTGACACAGGAGATAATATCTCAACTCTGTAATAGTTAATTTTCACTCCACCACCACATATCTGGTTTCTCAGTCCAACAGTTTTCCAGCTTAGGTACAATATCAGTTGTTCATCGCCGTTAATGATCTGACTTAACACAGTACCAAGGCCTGTTTCAGGTGCATCTGTCTGGAGAAGGGGAAGAAGAGAGACTTTAGGTGCCACCAAATGTAGGCACTGACTGTAGGGCCAACTTTAGGCCATTTTGTCATCCTACCTCACAACTGAAATGTTTAAGGCTCTGACCAGACAAGCAATGTTGAATTGCCAGCCTCTAGAAAGTTTAGCCTTTATACCTTGGGTGACGTCATACTTCGCTTGAATCTTCATCTTAATGACCTCTTTAGTCAAAACATGAGCATCAAGGTCAAAGAAAGCATGCTGTGCTTTTCCTGTAAGAAATGATAGGAGTATGTGCACCCACAACTTTTTCGCCTATACCTCAATGTCATCAGACTTGTGTAAGGGAATGAGTACCTGTGAGGGTCCTATGCTTCGTTCCTTTAGTAGAGTGGTCTCTGCATTTCTCCAAGCTTCTGCCACTGCCAGACTGTTTTGCATGCTGGCAACCTAGATCTGCAGGTGGTTTAGCTAGTCAGTCATTTGCTGGATGATTGTGGTTAGTGGTTGTGATCTATCTATCTATCTATCTATCTATCTATCTATCTATCTATCTATCTATCTATCTATCTATCTATCTATCTATC
>JANRMT010028174.1:153887450-153911150 GCA_026402145.1 Polypterus bichir lapradei
ATCTATCTATCTATCTATCTATCTATCTATCTATCTATCTATCTATCGATCCCCCAGTGTTACTGGCAAAGGGTAACACCCTGCTTGCTGTCCATTTATGTGGCCATGGAGCGTGCCATCAATGCCTTGCTACCATAACTGTACAAACAGAAACCATCCTGGGTATCACAGCCCCTGAGCATACTGCATTCGCTACACTACAGTTGTTTTGTACAATGTAGTTGTCCCAGTGTTATAGCACTGGAACATTTCACACAGATCAGTTTCACTCATGTCATACTCTACAGCTCAGCTGTCTGATTTGGCATATTCAATAGTGCTCTGATGTAGCAGATGTACCATTTCTTCTGGAATTGGTTTCGTAGTCCAACTTCCTACTTCCTAAAAGTTCTGAAAATTTATTTTTTTGTCGGGTCATTACAATATTAAAACATCCATGAAAAAATTTCATATTACTTGTTTCGCATAATCAACTGATCATAATCAAAATGTACAAACTCATGCATTCCTCCATTCAAATAAAAATAGCCCACAATTCAGAAGTCTTTTCATTCAGGGTCAGCACTTTTGAATTGAAGATGGATTCTTTAACAATGTGTAAATAGGAGGGGTCATCTTCAATTCAACTTTTCCATTTTTCCAGCATTTACTTTGGGTTTGCTCCATAAACAAAGGTCTGGAAAGGAAAATTACACATTTTGGACATTTTAGAGTGCATAACAAATGTTTATCACAAAAAAGACATCTCTCTTATATAAAAAAATCTTGGGACGAGACAAGACTTTTTTTCCGGCGACAAGGTGTGATCTTTTGAAGAGAGACAGAGAGACACTTTCACATCCCACGAGACGGTCAAGTCACATCATACTTACAACCTTTAAAAAGCAAGTCATGTGAGATGGTGACTCTTGTAGGGAAAAAATGGAAGAAACCTTGGGAAAGGCAGTTCAAAAAGAGACCCCTTTCCAGGTAGGTTGGGCGTGCAGTGGGTGTCAAAAAGAAGGGGGTCAATATGATATAATACTGTACACAGAACAGAACAAATCCTCAATACATCCATCCAGCCATCCATTATCCAACCCGCTATATCCTAACTAAAGGGTCTGCTGGAGCCAATCCCAGCCAACACATGGCACAAAGCAGGAAACAAACCCCGGGCAGGGTGCCAGCCCACCACAGGGCACGCACACACACCCACACACACACTAGGGACAATTTCAGGATCGCCAATGCACCTAACCAGCATGTCTTTGGACTATGGGAGGAAACCCATGCAGACACAGAGAGGACATGCAAACTCCCCGCAGGGAGGACCCGGGAAGTGAAACCGGTTCTCCTAACTGTAAGGCAGCAGCACTACCCACTGTGCCACCGTGCTGCCCATCCTCAATACAGTATAAAAATAAAAAATTTACAAGTATGGAGCAGAATTTAACAGTAGATGATATCACATAATATGATTTGGATTTGTTTAGAGTCCTGGAGACCTCATCCATCAAACTGCCTCCCCCATTTGGCCATTCCACGGCTGAAACAGAGCTGGGCCTGCCAATCCAATGAAAGGACCCCTTTACCCTATGATTCCAGCGATCAGGGATGACTTTACCTTAGGTAGGCAAAACAACTTGGCAGGTTGGCCGTGACACCAAGTGCCACATTTGAGTACCAAGAAGGGAAACAGAATAGGTGAGGGTTAGTAACAAATTATAACTATCATGTTACTTATGTTTTAGTGCTAATGACTAATAACAGAGATGCAATCTGTACGGTTAATCAGCAGCTCTAGTCAGAATATGCTAAACTGAAGTAGTGAGTCTTAAGCCAGGATTTAAAAGCTGAGACCGAAGAGGCAACTCATAGTAGCAGGCAGACAGTTCCACAGTTTATGGGCCCTGTAACTAAAAGCTTGACCTCCCACTGTTATTTTATTAATCCTTGGAATCACAAGCAGACAGGGATTTTGAGATCTTAATGTGCGCTCTGGTTTGTAAGTCATGATAAGTTCAGACAAGTAAGCCAGACCTTGGCCATTTAATGCTTTATATGTTAAAAGGAGGATTTTGAAATCTGCCCTAAACTTAACCGGGAGCCAGTGTAAGGATTTAAGAACTGGAGTTATGTGTTCATATTTTCTTGTTCTTGTAATAATTCTTGCAGCAGCATTTTGGATTAACTGGAGGCTGTATAAAGAACAGCTTGAACATCCAGTGAACACCGCATTGCAGTAGTCAATCCTACTAGAAGTAAATGCATGAATTAATTTCTCAGAATCCTGTTTATTTAGAAAGCGCCTTAATTTCCCAACATTTTTAAGATGGAAGAAACATGGTTTGGACAACTTTGTAATGTGCGCTTTAAATGACATGCTAGAGTCAAAGATAACTCCTAGATTGCGGGCTGAAAAACACTGGTGCAATACACATGCAGAGCAGGTTAGAGATAATGAAAGTAGGAAAATTGGAAAGTCTCAAAAAAATAATAGTAAAGATCGCATTAGTGCAAACAAACGGAAAATATTACTTGGTTAAATAATGGAAGAGCGAAAAGAGATCGAATAGTGTATGAGGATGTCTGGGGAACAAGAGAGAAAAGGCAGTGAGACAAAAGGACAGCTGCTGTACAGGCTTTTAAATGTTCAAAGCGCCGCATGAGATACAGATCACATGGCATGGCAGCAGCAGCAAGCCAGCAGCTGATCGAGCAAAGAGGAAGTAAAGAAAAAAACTATTTGTTTCCCATTGTTTCACCGTTTAAGAGGGGTTTTGGAGGAGCCAGCATGTCTCCTTGGGGTGCGTTCAGCTCCCCTATTCACAATGACACCTAACGCAGCCTGGGTGGGGGGGATTGGCAAGCGAAACGAGGTAGTAGTATTATTAAATACATGGTAGTAGTATTTAAAAAAAAAGTCCAGAGAAGAGATATTAGGCTGATTCGAGGTATGAGCTATGGGGAGAAATTGAAGGAGCAGAACCTTTTCAGTTTATAAAAATGAAGATTAAATTGGAGCACAATTAAGGAATCTAAAATTTAACACATTTTATGCAATTTTAGAGTTGGTTACAAACATTTATCACAAAGAATACATAGTTACAAAAACAAAGTCCACAGAAGATTACTAGGCTGATTTGAGGATTAGGAGGTATGAGCTATCAGGAGAGATTCAAGCAGTTGAACCTTTTCAGTTTAAGCAAACAAGAGGGGACACAAGTGAAGTTATTAAAATTATTAAAGGAATTAGCAGAGTAAATCCCAGTTGTTACTTTTAAATAAACTTTGCAACAAGAACACAGGGACATTTTTGGAAACTAGTTTAAGGCTGCTTTCACACAAATGTTAGAAAGTTTTTCTTCATGCAAAGAACCAGAGACACGTGGAATAAATTACCAAGTAGTGTGGTGGAGAGTAGGATATTAAGGACCTTCAAATCGCAACCTGATGTTATTTCTGGACAATTAAGTCAATAGGATGAACGAAACTATCGGGCTGAACAGCCTGTTCTAGTCATTTTTCTAATGTTCTAATGTCTTTTAAAGTTCTAATATTTTCAACTGTTCTGTTTTAGAAAAAGGTCTGTAATTTCTAGTTTGGATGGAAAACGTCTAAAAAGAAAATGACTTTTTTAAATTTATTCATGTTATTGTGGACTAAGCCTGAGAATGCCTAGCACAATCCATAGTCTCACATTTATTTTCTTATGTATCTATTTCTTGGAGGAATTCGGCCAAAACTGTAACGAGCTGACCATTAAGATTGGATTACTACAACATAAAAAAGTCTGAGAGCTTCACTGGAGTATAGAAGAATTATTGTCCTATTTTTCATAATATAGTAATTTCTGTACCAGTGGCCTTTTTCAGTCAGCCAACTGTGGGTGTGTGTATACTTATCAATAACTAGTATGTGGCATGTGGGGTTCACACCAAGGGAAGTTCACCAGTGTCACTGAACGACTGCCAGAATGCTCTTTATGTTTGTGTGTAAGGAAGCTGAGAGACATGCAAATACCGAGTTGCTGCTTGCGAGTTAAAAGAAAGTATGGAGAAGTATTACCAATAAACAGATGCTTATCTCTTTCCTGTTGTGAAAGACCTGGTATTATTTTATACTTTTTGTTGAAAACCCATTTTAGTTAAACACTGTTAAAGGCTTACAACAACATGAGTTCAAAAAAATCAGCCAGAGGGCTTTAAAGCTATTCACAAACTGCAATTATACTATTTTGTTAACGGTTAACCACAAGAAGCAATTAAAATACCAGCACAGCTCCAGCTGCAATACCGTATGCATTACAATACATCCTGAAGGGCTCGATTATGCCTGACCAGTTCTGAAGAGGAATGCATTTAAGCAGCATAATGAATTCAAGCTTTAACTGTACAATTATCAATAAACACAGTAAAGATCCTTATATTTAAATCGGATTTTTATTGCTGCTTAAGTCAGCCCTTGCATAAACTTTACAACTCTGACAGAAGGTTTAGTAAAGGCAAGGCAGAGCTAAATCAAATAATATTTCTATCTTTTACTTTCATTTTTGTGATTTTTTTTTAAGTTAAAAAAGTATGACCAAAATAAACAAATAAAATAACCATATAATGGATAACCACTGCACACAAACCATGACAAACAAGCCCCAACTGCATCTAAACACTGTATTAGGAAAAACTGAAGGCTGATAGTAAAGGAGATGCCTTAGCCCAGAGGTTCCCAACCTGGAGTGTCACAGAGTTTGTGGCAAAACGTGGAAAAAATTTTTAAATTGTAAATAATAAAATGTTTTTCTAGTTCTCCTTGTATTTTAATAATATTGTCACTTTGTTAGTGCGCTCTTCAAATATGCCTATTAATAAACTCTGTAGGAGGAGAAGCCGGATCAGAAGATATCCCATTACCCGGATGCGATTCCAGTGTGATGACAGAAACAAACTGAGCACAGGGACAAGGAAATAAATTTGTATGCAGCTGGTGTACTATAGCAGATGGACTGAGAAAAGCTGAGGATTTGGAGTGGTTCCATCCCCCATTTGCCAGGTGGCAGTGGTCCTCGTATGGGAATCTAGTTGGGACAACCTGCAGGGGTACTTGGGAGATGGAGTCCAGAAGTGCAACCCTGTTGGGGTCTTTGGGTTTCGAGAGAGTGTGCTGTTGGTGGGGGGCCGCCCTACTTTCTCCATGGCATGGAAGTGCTTCCAGGAAGCTATGGCATGGCACCAGAAGTATTTCTATGGTCCAGCTTTAAAAGGAGTCACACATGGATGAGTCAGAGCCAGGAGGCATTGGGCATGCCTATTAGATGGAAGGACCTGGGGAAAGAGGGCACTATCCCCAAGGAGCTCTAGATGGCAGCCCCTCTGGATTGCAGCGGTGCCTCAGACTCCCACAGAGCACCATGGGACATGGAGTTCTTCAACTCAGCCCTGTTAGGTTTTGTGGGTGGAGCCAGGGGGTGCTGCAGGGACTAGGGACCCCTATTTCATGGGATTTCTGATTCATCTGGATGTGCTTTCAGACCACATGTACGGAAGAACGGAAGTACTCCTGAGTGGGACATAAAAGAAGCTGCCTCCCTCAGGTGGACAAGCCAGAGTTGGGTGGAAGGTGAACAAAGCTTAAATGCAGGCAGTTACGTGTGGTGAGGTTCATAGCTGGTGAGGCACTGACTCCTTCAGAGTCAGATTTACAAATATATGAACCCAAAAGAGTAGCTTATTCACTATTCAATAGGCAGCATGCACATCGACTACTGGTTGTGTGTCATATCTCATCAGAATTCTTTACACACACATAGGTAAGGTACATATTTGGCTAAGAAAAATGTTACATTTAAAGCCGTGAGAGAGAGCAGAAAGAGCGTATTTGCTCTGCACCCTCCATGCATTCTAAATTTGCTGCTGCAATTCCACAAATCAAGCTCATTCAATATAAATGAAAGTATAGAGTGGTGTACAAAAAAAAGAAATTTCAATTTTGACCATAATTGAAATATTTAGTTGTTTTTAAAAACTTTTAATTCTGATGCTATAATCAATTTTAATACAGACTGTTAAACAAAAGGATAATAAGAAAAACAATAGAATATTTTATTTAGGGTCAAAAGTAAGTTTTTAAATATTGGATTGTTTTTTTCTTAGTGTGATCCCATTTTTTATAAAATTGAAAACCATTTATGGTCTTAACTTTATTTGTAAATGAAATCTCCGTCACTTTCTTGTAAAAGTCCTCCTTATTTTCTTTTAGTTTTAAAAGTCTTAATCTTCCATTTTAGCGCCAGTCTGGAAAAAAATTAAAAATAAATGGAGCGCTGCAGTGCACTTGACTTTCTGATATCGCTAACTTATTGGCGCCACTGCGTAGAAGAACAGCAGCAACAAGCACCTGTTGGGCTCACATCTGCCCCCTTTAGTGCCTTTTCACTGAGGTTTTATGTCCGATCAGCAAGACTAAATATGTCACACACATTCATTAAAGATATTAGCCAGACAGTGGAAAGTCAGGATGTATAATAAACATTTCTGGAAACATTATATTGGTGACATACAGAGAGAAAGCAACAGGCACGCAACAACTGTATGCATCAACCCAGTGTGTGAGGGACAGCACAGTCCGAGGTGAGGTGAGGCTCGTCTCTGCCGCACCTCACGTTTCTCCCCTGTATTTGAATAGGAAATGCGCCAATTAAGCGATTTTAACTATAAAAATTATCAAAATCACTGGAATCATACAAAAAAGAAAATTTATAGCATAGACCAGTGGACAAATTTATTTTATGTTATCATTATTAGTTTTTTTACTTTTCATGATGACAGGTGATGCAGAGAGCCTCACCTGCCTCCCCTGACCGCATGTCTCTGCATGTCAGAGAGGAAGAAGAGTTGTGGTTGTGCTTTATTGTACTTGTGGCTGTGGTGGTGGGAAAGGCTTGATAAGGAAGAGTTTCCCACAATAAAAGACTTTGTGCTTTTAAGGTGTGTCCTTGTCTGCTTGTATTGGGTGTTTGAGGCTTAACACCTAAAGCCTTCTAAATTGAAAGGACATCTAGAACAAAAGCATCCAGCTGATGTTGGGAAAACATGTCGACTTTTTCTAAAGGAAAGGAGCACTGCTTGTGGAACAAGTAAGCACTTCAACAAAGTAACCGATGGTTTCAGAGAGGTCACTGAAGGCATCTTTTTTGGCATCATATCACATTGCCCGTTTGAAGAAAGTTCACACATTTGGAGAAGATCTGATATTAACAGTGATAAAAGACATAGATGGGGAATTACTTGGTGAGGAAGCTGCCCGTAAAATTGACACTGTCCCTTTGTCCGACAAAACTGTGTGTAGATGAATATTTGACTCTCCTGAGGATGTAACAGACCAATTACCAGAACAGGTAAAAAAAAAACCCTTGGTTTGTGTTGCAGTTGAACAAAAGCACAGATGTAGTTAACACAGCACAGCTTATTGGCTGTATAAGATTTATTGCAGGTGGAAAGTTTCTGGAGTAGCTTTTATTCTGCAAAGAAATTCAGGGGAAGACAAAAGGTCTGAACATTTTTCAAATTATGAATGTGTTCATGCCGGCAAATTGTAATTGACTGGTCTCATTGCTCAGACATTTGTATGGATGGCACTGCTGCCATGACAGGCAAGCATAGTGGAGACGTCATGTTACAAGGCCAGAGCTCCAGATACTGTGCATACATACAGCATGTTTAACAGAAAAGCACTTGTCACTAAATGGTTGGAGGATGAAGTGCAACAAGTGCTTCAAGATGTTATTGAAGATATAAATAATATCAAAGCATGTCCCCTTAAACACAGTCTGTTTGCCAAACTGTGCAGTGACATGGGAGCCATTTTTGAAAGTTTTTTACAGCCAAGTTCTGTAAAATCGATATTGTTCTACCTTCAAAATATGGTACATACCATTTAATGATATATTACGGTTAAACTGAAAAAAATGCTGTTAATTTTACAGTGTAAAACTGTTAAATAATGAAGGTAAACAAGTGTAAAATGTAAAACGGTAAACGCCCCCTTTTACCATATTGTTCCCGGTGAACTGCATACATTTGCACAGTAGGGAAAAAAAGTTAGCACACTTATTTTTTCTTTTTTTTTATTTGTGTGCTGAAGGATTTTTGAGGTTATGAAATCTGATTTATGGTGGGTTGTATTCGATAAGCTGACACAACAGTAGAACACCATAAACCACAAAAACAAACTTTACTTCTCCACCAGACAGTATGCCATAACGTCTTTAAATAATGTATATAATTAAATGATACATCATGTTTGCTATTGATTGTTGTTATTTTGCTGATGAAGATAGTGTACTGGTATTTGATCCTGGTTTCATTTTCAAATTGTTTAATGATTGGCATATTCATTACAGTGCATGGATTTCAGGTTATGTTTAAACATTCACTTCTACTGTAATGTGTTGTAAAGAATAACAAAAAAAATAGTTATTTACTATAAAGTTATAGTGTAGACCTAAAAATATTGTCACCTTATTTTTTACAGTATAACTCTGGCAATAACAGCCACCAGTTTTTTTTAACCATAAATTGAACATTTATTTTTACATAATGCGTGAATTTCTTTCATCTGTGAACTTCCAGTTTTCTAGCTGTTTTGACAACCAGTTGTGGGATCTGAAGTTTGCTTATTTGGCTGACATATTTCAACTTTTAAATACCTTGAATCAGAGCATGCAGGGTTGCAATCACAGCATACTTAATTTGCAAGACAGAATTTGTGGATTTACACAAAAAATTAGACTTTGGGAAAAAAAAGTTAAATGAAGGAAATACTGAAATGTTTTCCACTCTTTCACTAGGAGTTGGGAACGTCCAATACGCCTGCAGACATAGTCCTGCATACAATATTGTCACATCTGACACACCTGAAGGAATACTTTAGCATTTTTTTCCCTGACCTAGACAGTCATCATTTAAACTGGACCAGAAATTGTCTTGATTTGAGGTCACAAGAGGAATTAATTTAAATAGCCAATGAAGGAAGTTTGAAAATTCAGATCAGTTGAATCTTGGAGAGACATTTTTCAGAGCTTGAGCTGGATGATTGCTTAATGTATTCTTCATCAGGTTCAAGCAAAAGTTTTATTAAGAAAACAGAATTTACAAACACCACATAAAAGACAGTTTAGAAATTTCTCATGAAGCGTCATCGAAGATGTTACTACTGTTGATGCTAAACAGAATAGCCACAAATGGAAATTAGGAAGAGAAAGAGCACATAATTCTAGGAAGAGAAAAATTTGTAACAAGAAGGTAATGGTAATTGGCAGAAAAGAAGCCTGGAAACTGCACACCATAAGTCCAGCACTGGAAGGCAATCCCAAAACACATGTACAGTATAGCAGAAATGTCTCAAGTGCTGATAGTGTGCCTAGTGAGAGTACTGGGTTGGGTCCAACTCCCATAATGTGACATTTGTGCACATCCATAAACCTTCTCTTAGATCTTCCTCTTTTCCTCTTGCCTGGCAACTCTATCCTTAGCATCCTTTTCCCAATATTCCCAGCATCTCTCCTCTACACATGCCCAAACCAACACAATTTTGCCTTTCTGACTTTGTCTCCCAGCCGTCTAACCTGAACCGACCCTCTAATGTACTTTTCTAATCCTGTCCATCCTCGTCACACCCAATGCAAATCTCAGCATTTTTAACTCTGTCACCTCCAGCTCTGTCTCCTGTTTTTTGGTCAGTGCCACCGTTTCCAACCCATATAACATAGCTAGTCTCACTACCGTCCTGTAGACCTTCCCTTTCACTCCTGCTGATACCCGCCTGTCAAAAATTACTCCTGACACTCTTCTCCACCCATTCCACCCTTCCTGCACTTTCTTTTTCACCTCTATTCCACAATACCTGTTATTCTGTACTGTTGATCCCAGGTATTTAAACTCATCCATTTCGCCAGCTCTATTCCCTGCATTCACACCATTCCACTGACCTCCCATTCATTTACACACATGTATTCTGTCTTGTTCCTACTGACAATCATTCATTCCTCTCTATAGAGCATATCTTCACCACTCCAGGATCTTTTTAACCTGCTCCCTACTCCACTACAGATCACAATGTCTTCATTAAACATCATAGTCCATGGGGACTCCTGTCTAAACTTGTCTGTCAACCTGTCCATCACCATTGCAAATAAGAAAGCGCTCAGAGCCGATCCCTGATGTAATCCTACCTCCAAGTTGAATGCATCTGTCACTCCTATCGCAGACCTCACCACAGTCACACTTCCTTTGTACATATCCTGTACAACTTTTACATACGTCTCTGCCACTCTCGAGTTCCTCATACAATACCACAACTTCTCTTGAGGAACCCTGTCATATGCTTTCTCCAGGTCCACAAAGACACAATGCAACTCCTTCTGGCCTTCTCTATACTCCTCCATCAATGCCCTCAGAGTACACATCGCATCTGTGGTGCTCTTTCCTAGCATGAAACCATACTGCTGCATCATCACCTCACTTCTTAACATAGTTTTCTTTACTCATTCCCATAATTTCATGCAGTGGCTCATCAATTTTATCCCCCTATAGGTATAACAGCTCTGCACATCCCCCTTATTCTTAAAAATCAGTACCAGTACACATCTTCTCCGCTCTTCAGGCATCCTCTCACTTTATAAGATTCCATTAAACAATCTGGTTTAAAACTCCATTGTCATCTTTCCTAAACACCTCCATGCTTCCACAAGTATGTTGTCTGGACCAACGGCCTTTCCATTCTTCATCCTTTTCATAGCTGTCCTTACTTCATCCTTGCTAATCCGTTTAACTTCCTGATTCACTATCACCACATTATCCAACCTTCTCTCTCTCTCATTCTCTTCATTCATCAGCCTCTCAAAGTACTCTTTCCATCGGCTGAACACACCCTTATTGGTTGTGAGTACGTTTCCATCTTTATCCTTAATTACTCTAACCTGCTGCACATCTTTCCCAGCTCTGTCCCTCTGTCTAGCCAATCAGCACAGGTCCTTTTCTCCCTATTTAGTTTCCAACCTCTAATACAACTCATCATACACCTTTTCTTTAGCCTTCGTCACCTCTCTCTCTTCACTTTATGCCATATGTCCTTGTACTCTTGTCTACTTTCTTCATTTCTTTGACTATCTCACTTCTTCTTCGCCAACCTCTTCCTCTGTATACTCTCATGTACTTCCCCATTCCACCACCAGGTATCCTTTTCCTGCCTTCTCTGTCCAGATGCTGTAGTTGCCCACCTGTCTGGTAACTCTTCATTCCCACCCAATGCTTGTCTTACCTTCTTCCTGAACTCAATTTTGTAGTCTTCCTTTTTTAACTTCCACCATTTGATCCTTGGCTCTGCCCTCACTCTCCTCCTCTTCTTGGTCTCCAGCATCATCCTACTGACCACCATCCTATGCTTCCTAACTACACTTTCCCCTTCCAGCACTTTGCTGTCTTCAATCTCCTTTAGATTGACCCTGCTGCATAGGATTTAATGTACCTGTGTGTATCTTCCTCCACTCTTGTACACCACCCTATGTTCCTCCCTCTTCTTAAAATACGTATTCACCACAGCCATGTTATCCTTCTTGCAAAATCCACTGTCATCTGACCTTCTTCATTTCTCTCCTTGACTCCATACCTATCCATCACTTCCTCATCTCCCCATGCCCATTGAAATCCACTCCAATCACCACTCTCTACTTGGGTACACTGTCCATCACTTCATCCAACTCACTCCAGAAATCTTTCTCATCCTTCGCACACCCAACTTGTGGGCCATATGTACTAACAACACTGATCATCACACCTTCAATTTCCAGCTTCATAATCATAATAATAATAATCATCACTCTGTCTGACACTCTTTTCAATTTCAAAACACTCTTGACATACCCCATTTCTCCTCCCATATACACCATGATAGAACATTATTTGAATCCACCTCTGATCCACCTGGCCTTACTCCCCTTCCATTTAGTCTCTTGCACACAATACAGTATATCAACCTTCCTTCTCTCCATCACTCTCTTTACCGTCCTCCTCTCCTCCTGCCTGACATGTCTCTCACCTCTTCTTCTCCTTTTTCAGCCAATAGTACCCCAATTTCTGCCAGCACCCTATTGGTTAACAGTACTGGTGGCAGTTATTGTTAACCCGGGCCTCGGCCGATCCAGTATGGAAATCTGTTGTCTATATAGTGATCTGCCAAAATTTTACACCTGATGCCCTTCCTGATGTAACTCTCCCCATTTATCTGGGTTTGGAACCGGCATGAAGAAAAACACTGTTTTTTGCATCCCCTGTGGCTGAGTTTCATAAATCCATGATTTAACCAAGGAGAAATAAGAAAAGACTGCCACCAGTTCAGCAGGAATATCACCTGCACTTCAGACAAGATAATTCATCTGAAAGTAAACATGTCTGAGTCTGGCCATACTTGTGTGGAAGACCAACCAGCAAAGTTTGAGCTACTGCCAAAAGAGGTGTTGGTGAGGCCACCAGAGGTATACTTTTCCTTTGGTCTGAGCAGTAACGGGGACACTATGCTAAAAAAATTGTGCCATCCTTTGGACAACATGTAAAACCAAGGTCCTGGCTCTCTGTGATCGTAAAATATCCCTGGGGATCTTTTGAAAAGAGAAGGGTTTCCTACAATGTCCTGGCTAAATTGCCCATCATGGCCTTGTCCATTCTGGCCCCATAATCATCCTGACTATGACTGGCTATCTCTCTCACACCTTGTGGCAAATTTGTGGTGAGCATATGTGGAAACTCGTACCCTTAAACCCGTGGTAGTTTCATAGCCAAAGAAATACAGCATCTAGCATGAACTCCATCCCTTTAGAATCCTTTGCAGTCAATTATGGGTGACGCTCCAGGGTATTACTATATCCTAATTTACGTAGCATGGCAAGGTTTGTCTATGTGTCATTGGCCTCCCAAAAAACTCCTATTAAACTTGTAAGTTTTGAGCATGTGCATTCTCCCACAATATCTGCTGCGCCACCCCACGCTTATAGCTTGTGGCTTGTTCCTCCAACGGGTCCCTACTCTTTCCTTTGCATAAACCAGCTTGTCTTTTATGCATACCTTCATGGCAGATACTTTGCCGAGGCAATCGCCGCATACCTGGTGCCCTGTGTTAAGGCTGGAAACCCCAAAACACTTTCTTCCAGGAGGTCTTGTGCACTAAGGCCTGTGCTTCAATGAAAAAAAAGAAAAAAAACAAAGGTAAGTGCACTGTTTTAACTATTTACATGAGAACATGCTGGCTATAAATAGTTACACTTTTATCAAATACTTTTACTCGAGTGTAGCACTAAGGCACTAAATCATAGCATACTAGCAAAAAAATGGCTGTCATTGCATCATCCAAATGGTTGCTCCACATTGGCAGTATTTGAAGTGGCTATCTTTCGATTTGTAAAGTGTATTGAATCATTAGAAATATGCTATACAAATATACTTAATTATTATTTATTATTTACGTTATTAAATAAGAAAGATGCCTTTCCACTTTGTACCAAATAAAGAGAGCATGTCAGAGTATGGGACCAACAACAGATAAATAATAGTTAAGGGGCGCTATGAGAGGGATAAGAGATTAACAGTATTGAGGGTTAACAGGAGAATCTAACTAGTTCTAAATAGGTCTTAACACAAAGGAAAATTTGGGCAGAGAGCCCCCCACCCCTTCCCTGATGATAAATTAACAGATTAATTAACTATTTCTTTAAAACTGTTCTGGTTCTTTGTCATTGTAATTCTGTTGCACCTTGATAAAACTTTACAATAGCTTTTTATAATAAAAGTGTAATTGTTAAAATGTATCAGAGTATTGAAAAAATATGTGTTAAAAAATTGATTAAATATGTTAGGCAGCTGAATTATAAAAAAAATATCCAGGACTGCAGGGTTGTAGAATGTGCTAGAATTCATTAAGTCAGACAGCAGGTTTGCATTGTTGCCTTCATTCCCAGACCTTCAAGTCTTTTTTTTTAAATATCCCTACAGTAGCGCACACAAAATGTTTTAAAAAATCTACCACAAAAATTGCTGTTTTATAAAAAAATATTGAATTAAGACACTAGATACAGGGCAGCAAGCACATCAATTAGTCAATCACTTTATTTACATATGTAGCTCTTTAAAACAAATTAATTTGTAATTCTGGCAGATAAAGTACCTGCTTTGTCCTCAGGTAGTTCATTCTTGGCACCTATTGATACAGGGGTCCGTTTCAGACATTTTAAAGGATTAACACAGTATAACAAGTCAGATAGGTTTATACAACATATGAATAGAAAGCAGCCCATTTCAGACACATCAGTGCTTCAAAAATGGCAGAAAATACACAGCATGAATACTGGCCCAGTGAGGAAAGGATAATTGTAACTGGTTCAGTTTCCCTACAAAGCCAAGGTGAAGAAAATTAATCCAAATAAAATCACATGCAGAACTGTAGGCACCTTTCAAGAGTTAATTTAACTATAGCAGAGTTAATCTGATACTGGCAGTTTTTGCTGTGTAGAGACAGTGAAGAAGATCAAAGTTCTGCTGACCAAAGTAGAGCACCTCCCGGGTAGCTTGGGGGCCTGCATCTCTGAAAAAGTATTATTTTGCAGAATTCAAAATTTGCTCGAAAGATTCTTGGTCTTAAAAATTACACTTCATTCACTTAAAACAGTAGAGTGTGCAAAGGCAATCAGACCCAAGGGAAATGATGTTAAGGAAAATGATGTCAAGACATTTTGGAGTTAACCAACAACTACATTACAATAACACATTTATGCCTGAGAGCTATACAGTTGCTACATTTTGAACACATTCATTTTTAAATAGTGTAACATAAAAGAAAACAAAAAAATATATAATTTAGCGTGTTTATTAAAGTGCACAGCTAAAACAGTAAAAAGTAGAGCATTTCTCATCTTTGTTTATAATGATTGAATGTGCAAGCTGTTGATTATGGCCCAAATAGTGACAAGAGGAGGATTCTGTGTCTATCAATGCAGTACCTAAAGTCTTGACATTTCAGGATACAGAAAAAGACTGTGATAGCGTGAAAATTTCCTTTCTAAAGTATTTATGATTTTATTTTGCCCTTATTTACTTACAACATTGTACTTTTATGGCCTTTCCTTTTAAGAACCTTCACAGTTAGCTTGTATTATCATGGATGGCTCAATGACATAAGGGCTGGAAATGTAGGGAAACCCCAAGGAAATGGACAAAGAATAGTTGATGCCTTGCAGCATGTTCTCCTCTTTTCCCAGGTTGAGAACGGAAATGAAAGAGTACATACCCAGGACAGACACCCGAAACCCTAATTGCTACCCTTATTGCCTACTTAAGACAGCAAGAACAGTTAGTAATCCAGCTACTTCCAGTCAAGAGGCAGCAGATAAAAATGATGACCAAAGTTCCACAGAAAGTTCACTTCCCACAAGTGAGAGACACAGACCTCCACCCTTCTATGGGTGTTAACTTGGTACTAATAGACTTCTGTATCCCCATTGAAAAGAGTTTTAGAAAAGGAGCAAAGTAACTTGTTGAAAACTCAACAAGGCAAAGAATTTGTAGACTGAACTTTAATTTAACTATAAGAAGAGCAGGGGAGAATCTACTATGAAACTACTGAAGCATAAGCTTCAGGGCCTCTCATCCTGGAACAGCCCCAAAAACGCTTAAAATTTTGGGTGTCTACATTATGAGACAGGTTTTTTTAAAAACTAACAATATTAATAATATAGTTTAATTCAATACAAAATAATTGTTAAAATAAAAATTAAAAGGTTATTAAAGTATTGTTTGTGGTAGCTGCAAATGAAAAAACATCTAAATTAAGGATGTTTCATTCTTAATATACTTAATATGAAATAACTAGAAGGGTGTGCCCTCCTTGCCACCTCTGGCGGCCCGAGCCCTCATCCATAGCTCTATTTGCTTGCTATTGGTCCATGGATATATTTCAACATCAAAACTCTTGTCCTAAGATTTATTTATAGTTATAGTAAATGCTAAAATGATTGGAAATTGTCTTCTTTGCAAGATGAATGGTAATCTACTTGCTGAAGCATCACCAGTATCTAACTTAACATGCAAAAGGAATATGACTTCTCCTGCATGATCAGTTTTACAGTTTGTAAGCCTGGCCATTACATAGGCTTTATCTGTCAGCTCCTAACACAGAACTGAATTCCTGCTGTTCTTAGTGGAGTGGATGTAATATAAGGTATTTTGTTTGATGTATGCACGTTAAATTGGTTGCATTGACATGAGAGTATCATTGTTGTATTCTCTTAATGAAAACAAAAAATAATATATAGATTGTAATGGAACCGGGGCATCAGCGAGCCCCAAATCCCAACATGAACGCACCAGCACAATCCTGGGTTCAAATAATGGAAGATTGTTTATAAAATACTTTCAAAAAGTAGCACAAATTCAGGTTTTCTTTCTCTCTTTCCACAATATTCTCTTCTCACCACTGCACTGCCCTCCTCCATTCGAGTGTTGCTCCACGTCCTCCCAGCTCCGACTCACTTCTGTAAGGGAGTGCACTCCCTTTTATTAAGAACCCAGGAGTGCTTCCAGTGCCAGGGTTACTGCCCGATGGAAGTACTTCTGGGTCATGCGGAAGTCCCACTTATTAGGGAGCGCATCTCCCTGCAGTGCACCCTTGCGGCACCCATGGACCCCAGCAGGGCTGTGTTGCCAGACTACATTTCCCAGCATGCTCTATTGGTTCTGTACTGGGCACCGATATCCAGGATCACTGTTATCTAGTGTCTTCAGGGAATAAAGAGTCCCCAGCAACATCTTCCATTCCAGCCATCACTTCCAGGTCTGGTTCCTTCCTCTCTCCTAAGTCGGAATGCCCATCTGCCAGCTCGGAGTCTACTGTCCGGGTAATGAACCATCCACTTTTCTGGCTGGGATTCCCGTCCAAACCCTGTGGTATTTACAAGATGTATACTATATGATCCCTGCGGTGGGTTGGCGCCCTACCCGGGTTTGTTTTCTGCCTTGCGCCCTGTGTTGGTTGGGATTGGCACCAGCAGACCCCCGTGACCCTGTAGTTAGGATATAGCGGGTTGGATAATGGATGGATGAATGGATGTATACTATATGATGTACATTTTTGAAGAAAAATGAGAGTTGCATGAAGACGTCACATGAAAACATCACATGAAATTGTTGTTTGATTTCGCTAATCTTCGCTAATCTTTTTATATATAGAGAGCAGATTATTAATAATTATAATTAATTAAATTATAGATTATAAATAATTTAAAACACTGTTAACATTTATGACAGAAATTAAAACATTTAAATAAATGTGTTTTTATTAGCCTAGCCATAATTGAAAAAATGAAAGCATATTGCATAGCTTACAGTGATTGTAAAGGACAACATTTCCATAACTTTTTATTGATTTCTCATAGGTGTCTAAAATAAAAGATGATAGTGACTTTGGTTTTTTCAATGTTTTATTTCGCCATTCTATGATGCATCATGCATATAAATAACATTTCCCTAATTTTCATCTCCCCATAACTCAAAAACTATAAGACATAAGAAATTTGAATTTACACCAGTGACTCTGTCATGGGAGATAATCCAGCACAACAGTTTTAATGAAATTCTGAGATATAGTGGTTAAATATTATAAGTTTTTTGGTGATCTGTCATGGAGCAACTCCATGTGAAGAAGAGTACAGTAGTTACACAGACCTTGTTGATGGATGTGAAGGGGCTCCCATAACAGTTCAAGCTTCAGTGTCCCAAAAATGTATGTCCGCCACTGAGGAAGAGTGTGAGTTTCTTGTGCTGAGCTTAAAAGAACTCTTTGAGAGTATTTTAATTTTGTGGACTATAATCCCTCATTTTTTAATAAAATGGCTGACTTTCTTTCCCCATCATCTCAGCATTCTACTGTGGCTAACAGTATATGATTTAGTAAGTGTTCTAAATAGGTTGACTAATGCCTATAGAAACTTTATGATACTTATCTTTTAGTTACAGGTCATCCATTGAACACGTCTTTTAAAGTATAAAGATGTAACACAGCATGTATCAGAGTTTGGGAAATGGCATTTATTTGTGCTTTATGGGCATCCTATCAATGCAAATTATTTTACTAGAGATTCTGCTGACAGTACTGTTAGTAATTGTTTTATATTTGCTGTTTGAAGAGCTGGATGTTAGTTCTTACAAAGTTAGATTAAATTAGTCAATTTAAGTTCAACCAGTACACCATTTTACCTTTGGATGTCAGCATTGGGCAAGCATCCATTATTTGATGTATTTTACCGATTCTGACCTACTCCTTTATTTTGATTTCTTTCTATATTCAATTTCATATTGTGGCTATATATTTATCATTAATACTTATAATTTATTAATTGTCTTTAGAGGGAACACACACATGTTGTCAGGCTGAGTAACAGGAGCCTGCATGCCTAATAAATAATAAATAAATGCATTGGACATAACTCTCCATGCGCTATGCACTGATCTAAAGCTGACTGCAATCATCGTCCCTGAGATCTATCAAACCTGTATTAGAGACATCCCATCTCTAATCCACATAGAGTTAAAGGGGAATTTTTTCATTGCAAATTTTAATTTGGACCCAATATAAAGTATGTGAATGTTTTAAACTATTAAACTCCAGGCCAGTAGCTTCAAATCGTGTAAATAATATATATTATTGTGGATATGATGCACCCACTGTAGATGGACTGCACTGTGTACCTGTAGATGTTCTGAAAATAGAATGAGAAATACAAGCCGACCTCAGATGTCTGACAAAGTGGAGGCACTGGTGAACAAAAGTTGGACAAAACTGAAAGGTGTTCCACCCATTTCAGTTCATCAGTGTTAGTCACTCCAAGAAATTCAAAACTCCACACCTTCTCAACAGTATCCTCTCCAATGTAGATAGAAGTGTGGGCTGCCTTCTGCTTTCTGAAGTCAATGAACAGTTCCTTGGTTATGCTGACATTCAGGGTGAGATTATTCTCTGTAAGCTGTCTCACCACTGTTGGTGATCTGGGCTATGAGATTGGTGCCATCAGAAAACTGAATGATGGAGATGGAACTGTGTTTGACAATACATTCGGAGGTAAACAAGGAGTGCAAAGTGGAGCTCAGAAGTGTTTTTGTTGAGGTCTAGTTTTGACAATACAGTAGTGTTAAATGTTGAGCTGTCATCTATATATAGGATTCTGAGAGAATAATCTTTATTACCCAGATGTGCAAAGATCATATGAAGGGCAAGGTATAAGCCATCTTCTGTGGACTGGTTGTGACAATGTACAAACTGAAGGTGATCATAACTATCTGGAATATTCTGTTTAATGTGTCCCAACACGAATTTCTCAAAGCAATTCAACATTTTGGAATGAGTGCCACCAGCATATACTGTAGTCATTCAGCGCGATAGACATATGCGCCCCGACAAAACCGCGACGGACAAATGAGCACCGACAAACCCGCTAACTGGTTTTTGACAAATGCGCGCCGACAAAATCGCCATGACAAAATCGCGAGAGAGGCCAAGAGAGTGGGACGTGTACGTGCGCATTTTGTACACATTATGTGCTAGGTTATAACTGTTATAACTGCTGATGGCATGCCGCGAACAAATAACTCAGTCGAGGGTTGGCATAACGCGTCGTATACAAAGCGGAATTACCAGCAGTCAGGCAGCCAGCAAGTCTAAATACGCTCAAGTATCAAGACATCTTGCTGCAATTCTTCCTACATATGCAGGGCGTGATCTTAAGGACTATCTGCGTGCCGTACTGATGGCATTCTGCGTCTCATAATATTGACTTCTAAAATAAACATTATTATATATGCTTTAAACTAGTAATTCATATTTAATGAAACTTTCGCGATTTTGTCGGCGCGATTTTGACGCCACGTTGTAATCGGCGCTATTTTGTCGCCGCTCATATGTCTATCACGCAAATGTCGGGTCACAGTCATTCAGTTGATCCAGTTATGTTTTCCAGGGCACAGGCATCATTTTTGACAAAAAGGCAAAATCTAAAGGCAAATTAATCTAATATAAACCATATACAGTATCTTATTAACAAATCAGGGGTCAAAGCCAGAAGTTTATTTATTGAAGTCCCATCAACAATAAATAACTTCTCAAAATATACAGTAAATGCAATAGTGCTGTACAAATCATTCAGCACATTGCTCATATTGGCTTGTAAAGAAATATAAACATCAACCAGGAAAAATACTAGAGAACTCCTGTCAGAAGATGCAATGGACCATACTTGATAAAAAAAATATCATAAAGCAGATGAACAGTTTTGCACCATAGTAGTGCAACACATATTGTTCACCATAAAACACACACCTGCTTTTTTACCTGTTAATTAAGTTCAAATTCTATGAAAAACAGTAAATCCATCTGGCCGTATTGCAGCACCTGGTGCCTCAGCTGTTTCAGAGAAACAACATAAAAACAGCAGCCACTCTCTGTGTAGCCAGTTTTGCCTGAATGTTGATTAGCTTATGGTCCAAAGACTGCACGTTGCCCAGAAATATGCTGGAAAGAGGAGATCACTTGGCAAAGTTTTTGCTCCTCTTAATCTCAATTTCTTACGTCTTTTTGTCCAGTTACTCTTAGTTATGTCACCTCAGTAATGTTGTCTGAGTATAACTGATGGCAACCGCTCAATATTTAATAAGCTAAAAGTCAAATTTTGTTTAAAAGGACTTGTCAATAATAATTAATAATCATTATACCTGACTGCACAAATGACAATAATAACAAAATGACATACATAAAAACACAGATGTCTATGAGAAAAAAAATAACATATTCCCACACTCCAGTGCCATGAGTAGCTGAAAAAGTATTTTGAAAAGTATGTTAAAAAATGTAAAGGCAATGAACTAAATAAATAACTAGGGACAATATTATTACAAAGCAAAAATGGAAAATAAGCTATATTAAAAAGTACCAAGAACACAAAAGAGAAACTGGTAAAAATGCAATATTCAACCTTTAATTTAATTCACTTCAGCTTTGAAGGTATATACAGACTTTATTGTAGCAAAAAAATGCTTAGGAAGAATGTCCAAACCCCATATAGACAACTCTAAATCCTACCCGAAAGACTACTTGAATGAAAACAAATATTCTCAATGTTGCCTGCATATTTCCCTAACTATATGATTCTGCCAGAAACAAATCTGTTACACTTCCTTGAACGGTATCATGATATCATATGATATAGCTCAGTTGAATTTTAAAAAGGCCTTTAACATTGTTTCTGAATTTCTCAGGATGACACTGTACATTTGCTGATAAATGACTTCAATGGAAATAATTTAACGGGTAGAAGACAAAAAGTGAAGAAAAATTTAGGTTGTCAGTGGAATTTCATTAAGATTCACCTTAGGACTGTTAGTTTTTCCCTTGTATATTAGCATTAGAACCACTATACATATTTTCAGTACTAAAACAGCCAAAGCTACACCAAGTGATGTCTAAATCCTTTTTTTCGCATTAATGGCCCATTAGCTCAGCATCATGATGGTCTATCCCTACTGCCCCACCCTCCAAAACAGTAGATTGCCTAACAAGAAGTTATCAAAAGCTTGATTAAACATAAAATACATTTCTTAGCACTCAACTTTTTGTCTGATACAATTTCTATTAAAAAGTTAGCATACCTTTGCAATAAAAATAATACGTTTTATAGGTTGCGTTAATGTTTGGCATAAAACCGTTGTAGTATTTATTTCTCAAAAACAAAATATATTTGAATTGGCTAGATTCATAAATAAATAAATTAGGGACTGCTTATATTGTTTATTTTAATATTAACATCTGTACATGGCAACTGGCAAGTCAGGTGATTATAAAACGACATCAACAGTCAACACACATTTTTTGCAACTTCTTTGAGCAGCTCCAACACAAAAAACAGTTGTACTTTACACAGCTTTACTTTGTTTTATTATGGCTATGTCTTTCAACCAATGCCTTGTTTGTCCTGCAGTAAGAGTGACCTGAGTGAATGTAGTGACATGAGAGGCTTTCTCATTTAACAATGCAGCCATCCAGATCATCATGTGGTTATTCTCAAACTCCCATGCCAAGACCATAATAAACTGCCCACTGCCTTACTTCATGTCCACACATTGTGAATACAAAATATGGATGATTGTGTAGAGCCTTGTCATCTGGTCAAGCACATCCAGACATACCTGTTATAGTGCTAAAAGTTTGTTTTTTTTCCCCTACAGTAGATAAAAATAAGAAATATAGAGTGTAGCAAGATACATATTTCGGTGTGTCTGGTTTCTTTTTTGTGCCTGTACTGATGCTGATGGTAGAATGAATGGTGCTGAGAAGGCAGACACTCATTCTTGGTTTGTACGTATACAGTAGCTAGTGAGTATGGCTTTCCAAGTTGTGATTACTGCTGTTGAGAGAAGTTCTCTTTGCGTCTTATCTCATTCTTTTTACTTTACTGAGAAGGTTTTTTTTCCTTTAATAAGCTTTTTCATCATGGAAAACACCATAAAAGCTGTCAATGGAAACATTTCTTGCTTTGCTTGTGAAATATTCAAGACATCATATCACTACAGTCATTCTCTAGGTGGTCATGTGGAATCTTCCCCAGAACATGAAATAGCATTTAGCATTAACTTGCTATTTACATCAGCAAATATGCAACAGCTAAAATGGTCTGCCATTGTATACTTGATAATCAAAGTTTTGTGTAAAATTGTTATGGTACAACTTCTTTTATTTATGTGATGCTGGAGACTGGTCATTGACCTAGATCATTGTATTTGTTAAGTCACCAAGAAATGATAGTATAAATACAAGGGACATTCAAAACCTTTCCTCACTTTTTTAACTCTGTTTATTAAGAATTTCAAAAACAAATTACATCACTTTTCTACATAGTCACCTTCGTTTGTGATGCAATTTTCCCAGCATCGTACCACCTTTTTAATGCCCAAGTACTACTCCTCCTGCCTTCACCGTTTCCAATGAAAATATAAAAGTGCGAAACTTTTTGAATGTTCCTCATATGATGGTGACCCCAGTCTAAGTTATCCCTCAGTTGGATAATCTTCAAATAAAAACCTTTAGTGACACTTAGCTTTATTACAAGTAGGCCTAGTACTGGGTTTTGTTTCAGTCCAGAATTATTTTTGGCTTAGATTTTTGTGTTGTGTCTACTCTTTTTTCACTCAGTTAACTTTGTGATTCTCTGGTGTTAAACTCGCCAACAGTTTTGCCTTGCATTTATTTTCTCCCAGTTTACTAGAGACACTGACTCATAGCAAAAATACTGCAATACAGGTAAGTTCATATACATTTTTAGCTAAGCAAAATTACTGGTATGCCTACAGTTTTTCAGATTAGTTTGTGATCTTTTTTATCTACTATACTGTATATATATATACTTTTATACATATATACTGTATATATATATATATATATATATATATATATATATATATATATATATATACTAGCAGAATACCCGCGCTTCGCAGCGGAGAAGTACTGTGTTAAAGAAGTTATGAAAAAGAAAAGGAAAAATTTTAAAAATAACGTAACTTGATTGTTAATGTACAGTAATTGTTTTGTCATTGATATGAGTGTTGTTGTCATATCTATCTATATATATATATA
>JANRMT010028174.1:153926150-153954052 GCA_026402145.1 Polypterus bichir lapradei
AACTGTTACTTTTTGTCTGCGCACTGCGTCAGTTCACGTGAGCCGCTGAATATGGTTTTATATGTCAGTCGCTCGCTTCTAATTGTTTCGCTGCCTTCTTAATTATATAATGCATGTTTTCTAAAGCGCGTTTTGTAGCTCTTCCTGGCTTTCTACGTAAAGCGTGATTACTTGAGAGGCGTGATGATGTCATACGAAACTCCACCCCTACAGCTCAACTCCATTACAGTAAATGGAGAAAAACAACTTCCAGTTATGACCATTACGCGTAGAATTTCGAAATGAAACCTGCCCAACTTTTGTAAGGAAGCTGTAAGGAATGAGCCTGCCAAATTTCAGCCTTCTACCTACACGGGAAGTTGGAGAATTAGTGATGAGTCTGTCAGTCAGTCAGTCAGTGAGTGAGTGAGGGCTTTGCCGTTTATTAGTATATATATATATATATATATATATATATATATCCATTATCCAACCCGCTATATCCTAACTACAGGGTCATAAGTGTCTGCTGGAGCCAATCCCAGGGCACGAGGCAGGAAATAAACCCTGGGCAGGGCACCAGCCCACCGCAGGGCACACACACACACAAAGACCAAACACACACTAGGGATAATTTAGAATTGGCAATGCACCTAACCTCTTTGGACTGTGGGAGGAAACCAGAGTACCCAGAGGAAACCCACACAGACATGGGGAGAACATGCAAATTCCACGCAGGGAGTTATATATGTATATGTGTGTGAAAGGACAATAGCAAAAGCACCGGGAAAAAGAAGAATTTCAGCGAATGCCAAGTGAAGGCAATGAACTATTTGTTTGTTTAAGCAATTGTATAACCAACAAAAGGAAGGCGATCGAAAATTCAAGTTCAGAAAGTCGCACAGTGTCTGAAATAAAAAAGAAGTGGTCAGATATCAAAGTCGCCATGAAAAGGCGAATCATAGCCCACCATTTATGGAAATTATTACAGTACAGAGAAAAGAAAAAAAAACAGGGACATGGGGAAAAAATGCTTGAAATGTCAACTTTAACCTCAAAAATTTCCACTTTATTCACATTGTGTATTTTGTCATTAAAGTAGAACTTCATAAACTTCATCTGGAAATCATTTAATTTACTAGTTTCTAGTAAAGTAGCATGTTAAATGCTTTGTATTCTGTGTATTCTTCTATGTACTCAATGTGCGTGAATCACTATGTGCTTCTTAAATGGGCTTTCTCTTACGCCGACAGGACACAGAACACATTACATTCACGATATTACAGCTCTCTGAACAAATTAAATGAACACTAAGATGTATACTTGATATAATTTTCATGATGATAGGAATTAAAGCATGTATTACACAAGAGTTTCACAGTGGTAGCGATAAGCAGGCCCCCTGTCCAGAGATTGTTCCTGCCTCCCACAAGATGCTTGCTGTAGCGCATTTGACCCTTGATAAAATAATTTATTGCAGCAGTACTGTCTCTTTCAAACATACCAACCCCCAGTTCCTGTCGTTTCTTTTTTTTCTCCAAGTAACCAATCGCCACACAATAAGTTCTTTAATAAATGTCAAGCCATCTCTAAGCTTAGAATGGCAATTCTTCAAAATTTTAAGGAACATTGAAATATCTTTGTAGAACATGTTTAATTATTCCATCCATTTACCCACCAGGGTTGTACCAGTCCCAACAAACATACAGTCAGGAACAATTCCAGAAAAGTGCACCATTTTATCACTACCACTGTCCACCGTATCCACACATTTAATTATTAACAGTATACATTATTTAAATGAAGTTAAAAATGTATCTGTATACAGTGATCCCTCGCTATATCGCGCTTCGACTTTTGCGGCTTCACTCCATCGCGGATTTTAAATGTAAGCATATCTAAATATATATCATGGATTTTTCGCTGGTTCGCGGATTTCTGCGGACAATGGGTCTTTTAATTTATGGTACATGCTTCCTCAGTTTGTTTGCCCAGTTGATTTCATACAAGGGACGCTATTGGCGGATGGCTTAGAAGCTACCCAATCAGAGCACATATTACATATTAAATAAAACTCCTCAATGATATACGATATGCTTCCCGCGCGGTGCTTGATCGTTTGCTTTTCTCTGTCTCTCTCACTCTCTCTGACATTCTCTGCGCCTGATGGAGGGGGTGTAAGCAGAGGAGCTGTTTGCACAGAGGCTGTTTGCCTAGAGGATACGGACACTCCTCTAAAAAATGCTGCTTTATCGCGGTGCTTCGGCATACTTAAAAGCCCAAAAGCACGTATTGATTTTTTGATTGTTTGCTTTTCTCTCTCTCTGACATTCTCTGCTCCTGACACGCATTCCTTTGAAGAGAAGATATATTTGCATTCTTTTAATTGTGAGAAAGAACTGTCATCTCTGTCTTGTCATGGAGCACAGTTTAAACTTTTGACTAAAGGGTGTTATTTCATGTCTAGAGGGCTCTAATAATGTAAACAGTGTGGGAGAGTTTATAAGGGCTTAAAATATATAAAAATAACCATACAAACATATGGTTTCTACTTCTTGGATTTTCATCTATCGCGGGGGGTTCTGGAACCCAACCCCCGCGATCGAGGAGGGATTACTGTAATGTAATGTACATATTTTACTGCATCTCATCTTAAAAATGATATGAAGAGCTCCAAGAAGATAGAGCTTGGAAATCTAAATCGACTTGGAAGACAGTCATCATCATCTGTAAATATGCGCTTTCTTCTATTGAACTGAATTGATTTCCTTTATTGTTATTGCGTGGTACAATGAGATTCAATATGCAAATACTCCATAAACGTATTTTCCTATAAAATGATAAAATAGCAGTAATAATAATAATAATAATAATAATAATAATAATAATAATAATAATATATCAAAAACAATTAAAAATATATAATATGAAAGCATAAGTGGCTCAGGTTGTGCAATATTACAACTGTAGTGTAAGTTTACAGTGAGGTACTTATTATCTTACTTATAAGTACAAACAGTTCTACTGGAAGCACTTGATTAATTGATTTGAGTGCATTTAGAACTCTTGGGATTAAACTGTCTCTGAACTGTTTTCTATCCCTATAGGAATGGCTCTGACGTGTATTATGGTAGGAGTTCAAATAGACTGTGCATGGCTGAGGCAGTGTGTGCTAGAAGCTGTATCCTGATAATTATCTCCACTCTCAACACAATCTGCCACAGAGCTTTCAATCAGCTGCTGTAGAGCTTTGATTACACACTTAGATACAGTAGGTTAAAATACTCTGAGTGGTGCACTGAGAGTAACAACGCTAAAGCAGCTATGGTATTTAGAATAGTTTGGCCATTCCGTGCATCATCATATTGTTACAGGTTGATTAAAATCAGATGCCTTAAACTCAACCATATCCGGTTAATTTCAGTGTATTTGATAAAGCCGCGTCAGGGATGTGAATGTAAAAAATAAAGGGAAACACACAGGAACAGTAGCACTGCTTTGACGCTGGGTTCCTTTAGTTTGCAAAACCAAGTGCCAATTTTAGTTTTTATACATTGCAATGTAATTGTGGAAAGGGGCATACGCAACATTTGTGTTCATACGCACCATTTGTACATGAGGCCCCAGTTGATTACATAAATATGACTTAGTGGCAATATAAAAAGTATTTTGACATAGAAAGATCAAATGATAAAAGCCACATAGGGTGAAGAAACCAAGAGGCTGTGTTATTAGTGCCAAATGAAAGGTTTGGAGTATAAAAATTTGATTCAGAGGTCATTTTATGCCCAAACTCACATTTACATAAAGTGGCAAATAAGTTACTCCTTGTGTAACATCTTTTCCATGTACAGAGACAGTTCTGGGCATTTCAATGTACTATAGAACCCTAATATTTTCACATTTTGGATTTCAGTTACACCACCTTTCTTGTTATGTTTCCTTTATGGATTTTCCCAATATTCCTGGAACCATTTATAAATTGTTGTGGCTGGGTTGGCACCTGTTCTGCCTATGGAACTACCCCTGACTTTATAATGGCTTAATGAGGCCATGGTGGTGTCACAATCACTGAATGGTTTATCACTGGTACTCAACATACAAATGGCTGATCTATACTGAAACGT
Source organism: Polypterus bichir lapradei (assembly GCA_026402145.1). Taxonomy (NCBI): domain Eukaryota; kingdom Metazoa; phylum Chordata; class Cladistia; order Polypteriformes; family Polypteridae; genus Polypterus; species Polypterus bichir. Next base: position 153,930,257 of record JANRMT010028174.1, read on the forward strand.
TACATCATCAAACTACATTTTTAAACACTCATTTTAGTTGTTTGAATGCTTTGTTTTACACTTCTTATGCAAAATAAACATCAGTAACAAAGACATTGGATAAACATAATCCAAGCACTAAATGATTGAAATCAATGTGACTTGAGAATTTCAATTCACAATGAATAGGGAATATCAAAGGAGCTGAAATGGTCAGTTATTCTGTACAGCATATAACAATGGTCAAAAAATCTAAAATAAGAGTAAAAAAGAAAACGGAACAAAAATGAGCAATTTCTTAATTAGTCCATATATTCTAGTACATAAATATCTATCACTTACATTTGATTTAATCAAAGTGCAAGTAATACATGCTTCAGAGTTCGTGTTTGTAGATATGTTGAACCAGAAACACCAAACATCAACCAAATAAGCTGCCGGTATCTCGTAACAAAATAGTTCATTTTTTATTATAGATCCAAAAACTTAGATGACAGTTGTATGCCACCATCTTAAATAGGTGGAGAATGATGGCACAATTCATCATGTGACTTATGAGTCCCATCACATGCAACAAGCATAGCAACTGTAAACAAATTTGTGCAAATCTTTTCACAAAATGGCACTAACATACAGAACACAAAATAGTGTCACAAGAATAATGATAAAAAATATAAACAACTAAAGTAACAGAAGAAAAGCTGCTGGTAACTCAGGAAAGTTGGCTGTCTTGTGTTGTTTGTTTTTATTTTGTCTGTATTTGTTGTTTATTTTAAGAGTAATAGAATGGAACAATCAGGCAAGATTAGATTGTCATATAATGCAGTATTATTTATAAAATGAAAAATTGATTGATTTTAACACAAAAATACCTAAAGAGGTACTTAAGTCTGAGAATCAGAAGCAGCAGAGGTTGTGGAAATGCCCACAATTCAAACACAGAAGTGGTAAGTGTGGTGGACTATGTAGAAAGCTTCAGCTGTGGAAAACAAGGCCCCTGCTCCCTACAATTTTATTTGCCTATGTGATGTCTTTAAGAAGTAAAATCGATGGGCTCATTGTTAATGTACGTTATAGCAAGAATATAGAGATGCCTGAATCTAATGCTTCACTGAGACATGGTTATCAGAAAATGTACCAATTGAAGGCTTTCAAATGATAGCTTTCAGGGACAGGTTCTTGAAGACAGAGATCTGCTTAGCAATAGGTAAATCTATCAGCAGAGGCTGTGCTTCGATATTAATCAGCAATGGTCTTATGCTGTGCAGGTGGAATGTATGAGTTCATATTTTGCTCCCCTGTTTCTTCCATGTGAGTTTGGAAATATCTATGTGTATGTACCTCCGACAGAAGACACAGCTTGTGCCTCACAGACAATTTATCACTGTATTAAGAAGATAGAAATTTACTTCTCTGATACTCCTCAATTCATCTTGGGTGATTTTAACTCTGGCTAACTCAGCTCTGAGTTGCCAACATATAATAAATAACATGTAACACTAGAAGAGAGAGAATACTGGATTTCTGCAATGGGATCATTAAAGGAGCTATGGAAACCACCTCTTGATACATAAGCGCTTTGAGTAGTGAGAAAAGCACAACATAAATGTAAAGAATTATTATTATTACCTGACCATTATGCCACAGAATTACTTTTTATTTACAAACAGTAACAAGGAAAAAAAAAACAACTTCAGGTTTGGTCAAAGTAGGGAATGGAACAGCTGTGAGATTGGTTATCTTCTATAGATTGGTAGTGGTTCATTAAAAACCACTAGCTGAATGAATCTACTGCAGATGTAACAGATTATTTTAGCTTTATTGAAGATATGACAGACATTAAGTGTTACTCAAATAATAAACTCAGGTTTACAAAACAAATTGAAGAGACAATACAGGCAAAACGCAAGGCATTTTCTTTATGATGGAAAAGCAAATGCAAAGAAATTCAAACAACTCTTAAGAAACAGCAGAAGCTAAAAACAATAAGAAGAATACAATGGAAAGATTTCTGATACCTGGATTGGATTGTCAGTCTTATTATGAATCAGTGGAATATACAATAGACACAACTAAATTTGTTAATGACCTGAGAAAATTCTATTGCCAGTTTAATGATATAAGTTCAGCAATTGATTATGAGTTTTGCAGTTGCAACTCCTGGGAAGCAGTGGTCCAGTTCCTTTCACTGAAGGGAAGGATAGGGAAGTTCTGAGAGATGTGATTCCTTACAAAGTTCCAGGAAGTGACCTGAATTAAGGGAATGCTGTGGAGAGCTTTGAGGAATCTTGTATCAGCTTTTTGATTGCTCCTTTATAGAGCACAGAGCACTGACATTTGACAAATCCCAAATAATAACTGTCCGACGAATGAAATGATTATTGTCAAATGACCCTTACATCACTTGGTAACATGTCTGGAGCGAATGGTTCTTGTTTCCCTTTCTTTAAAGGTCAGCATCTCTTTGGATCCATTGCAGTTTGCATACATACAAAACCATTTAGTGATCATGATTGTACTTCATATCAGTTATACACATTTGGTGAAACCCTACTACTTTTTGTGTGTATTGACTTTACTTCATCCTTAAACAGCATGAAACCTGATATCTTTTGCAGAAAATTGCATACATTGCAGGTGTACTACTGCTGTCTCAACCTGTGGATTATTTACTTTCTCCTAAACAGGGAGAAGTGTGCTACTTTTGATCATTATTTTTCTACAGTCCATTATACGTTGATAGAAGCTCAACAAGACACTGCGATCGACCCCCTACTCTTCATTATCTATGCTAATAGCTTGAGAGGATCTGACAGCAATGGAGAAGTTGAGAGGGTTAATAACTTTAAGTAACTGGGATCCATATTGGAGTATAACTTGAACTTTAATGAAACCATGCAATACGTCAAAAAAAATGGCAACAGTCCAGGTATTTATTAAGAAGGTTGAGGAAAATTAACCTATGGAATTACTGTATATGTTATATTGAGAGTGTACTGACTTTTTCATTGTTGGCCAAATTCTGGGGACTATCTGTGACTGGTAAAAAAAAAAAAAGGAAAATAACCTAATTGGGTCTGCACTCTGTGAGTAATCACTACTAAGGATTCAAGAATTGCATAACAAATTAGCAAAAAGAAAAACAGATACAATTGTAAAGGACCAGGCACACTGTTTAAATAATTGTTTCCAAATTATACCTTCCTGGAGATGATACAGTACTTGCTGTCAAAATTTAAAACAAACAAAAGTACAAATAGTTTTAAACCAATGGTAATACATCTTTTAATAAGCACCTATTATAAATTTCTGTTTAGATAAATACCATACATACAGTATGTCACAGATTTGTATCATATTTCATGCCTTGTATGCAGTAATCTGCTCTTGTATGTTGCTGACTAGATTAAAGTAAATTGCTACTTGTGGACAATAAAGGTAAACTAAGATAAAACCAATTGAAAAGCCCAGATTCATGTCAGAGGAAAAACAGCTAAGATGATGCTGTTGGTCTTGTTCTGGTACCTGCTTGTTTCTAATGTTAGTGGAAGAGTGCAGGAACTGTCTACAGAGAACAAATCATTTTCAAAACCTATGACTTGATAGCTAGTTTCATTACTTTTTTATTTGCATATTTTTGACAGTCTGTGAACCCCAAGCTCATCCCTATAAAATGCAAAATAAGAAAATAAAAAACATATATAAATAAAAGGTTTTCATGTCAAACAATTTAGGGAAGGGGGGTGAATACTTGCTTTACCATTACATTTATTAGTTAAAATAGATTTAAATCTGGTGCCTTGTCTGTATTTGTAGAGTGAATTATATTTTAAGCAATAATCATTGAATTTTCATGTGGACAAGTGGTTGATCTCTTTCTAGTTTACTTTGTTATGTAAGATATTATTTAATTCATTAAATGTTTTGAGAGAGTTATAGCATAAGCATATAAAAAGTTCTGAAAGCATAAGCATTTAACAAAGTGTAGAGTGGAATACATAGTCAAGTTGCTCTGTAAATCTGACCAGTAATAAGTGCAGTATGATCAGAGATTACTATGACTTTATTGTTAAGACAACATGTTATTATCAATAATTTTTTTTTTTAATCAGGTTGTTCGCCAGGAAATATGTCTCTAAAAGTCTGGTGGTCGAGTGGAATGTTTCCCAGAATACAGAACAGCATTTAGCACATACTTCCTATTCGGATCAGCAGCTGTCCGACAGCTTAAAATTCTTGCCATTGTGTACTTGTGTACTTGTTACTGAAAGCCGTGTGTTATAATGTAATGGTTGTAATACAAGCATTCAATCTATTAAATGTTATGATACACTGCAGAGAAAAGCAGGTATTGAGTATATAAGAATAAAACGACTTGGTGAGAACAACCCACAGAAGGGTTGTTAAAAATGCCCAACTTGTGTTTGTGGTTGTATATATTAAGAATAGATATGAGACAGGAGAAGGAGGTGGTTGGAATAAGGTTAGGAGTATGCAATGAAACAGCGTGTTGCTGCATCTACCGCATGACAAACCACCTCAGGATCCCAGATTAGGACTCAAGTGCAGCTGTGCAACAGATGACACCTCAGCACCACTGTTGGTTATAAATTCACTTTTAATTTAGGTGTATACATTAGATTTACTGTACATTACTTTCAGGTGATTTTCTGACTACAATAACATCATAACCCACAGGGTGAAAATCTGTTCAGAATAGCTTTATGCATCAGGTTTCTTGCTCCTCAAACTTTATAATGATCAGGGTTGAATCTTGGGGTCTTATAGACTATTTCTATAGTGGATGACACTTTGCATAGCCAATGTTAGGGTTTCCAAGGGCATGGTCTTTGGGGTCATGACCTTGAGTTCATCAGCAAGACGGGATAAAAGGTCAGCGGTTCCACTAAGCTTTATCTATTCTGCGTATGAATTCTCACTTTGTGATTGATTGTTGTGTCTTGCCTGGTTTTTGTCTTATGTATTGCCTGAATTTTAGTTGTGATTATTGCCTCTCATCTTGGTTTCAGTTTTTCATACATTTCCCGGTTCAACTCAAAAAATTAGTTATTTGTTTCCTGCCAAGTCAAGACACCAGGAACCAACCTCTGTTCTTTGAGCTAGCAGTGCTAACCACTGCACCACCATGTTTCGTGATAACACTTTCAGCCATGCTTCAGTCCCTTAACATTCCAGCTAGTAAAATTCAGTAGAGCAGCCAGAGACAACTAATGTTTTATTTTTGGCGTGTCATGTTTTGTGTTAACATATGGAACTTATACTACATTTCTACTTCCAATCAGAGAAGAATTTGATTACCACGAAGAGGCTGTGCTCCATCCTACTCATCCTATGCAATAATTGAAAAGAGAGAGAGACATACAGATAAGCAATGCATCTCTGTGAGGAACCAGCGTTAAACACAGCACCTTCACTCTGCCAAAATATAAATAAAAGTAAAGAATGCTCCACAACTGCAGCGGGCTGGTGCCCTGCCCGAGATTTGTTTCCTGCCTTGTGCCCTGTGTTGGCTGGGATTGGCTCCAGCAGACCCCAGTGACCCTGTAGTTAGGATATAGTGGGTTGGATAATGGATGAATGGATGGAATGTTCCACAATGATAACCAGTGGAGACCTTTGAATAATGCATTGTTATTGGTCAACACTGGCAGATCTGTAAAACCTCACATTTTATAACAGGATGCCATTGCTAGAGCTCTAACAATTAATGCAAGTGTGTGATGCATTGGAAAGTTCACCCTGAACTGACAACAGCCTTCTTCTATGGAATAAAGTTGATTTGGTTATATTAGAAAATGAAGTAAAAACAAGATTTTTCTTACAGTATGATAAGAGTTAAACATGTAATATGTACATAAAACAGCCTCAAAACATTCATATATTTGCATTATTATGTTTTATTTAAATACTGTAAGTACATTTTTAAATAATATACCTTGATATTATGAGTGACTAGTAAACTGGGCAGGTGGTACTCGGTGTTGTATTATTGATAATGATTAAGTTGAAGACAATCCAATTAGAAAACTCAATGAAATGTATTTGATGTTATGGAAATTGATTTCCAGATGTTGTGTTAGGGGAAACTTGTTAAGGGATTCACATAAGCATTGGGATGGGCAGCACAAGGGAGTAAGGTTGCCTGAATTTAACTTGGAATAACTGGTTAGAGGTGTAATAACAGCTATGAACCACAGTATATCAATTTTGGGATTTACATTGTGATCACTGATCCAGTCATACATCATTGACATGAATTTATTATTTGTGCCCTCGGAGAGAAAATAAAAGTCAGAAGGTGAGTTGCACCAATGGCTCCCAAGAGAAGCAGTGCTAGCAGAGCACTGAAAAAAAAGGAGAATGAAAAAAACCATGAGGAAAAAAAAAGAGAAATGTATGATGTGGTACATACCACATTGACAGTTATGGTTCAAGCTTTCATAGCCATATGTAAAAATTATATGATATTTTTTACTCAGATTTAGTTTTTTAACGTAACAATAAAATAAAAGGGGAAATATATAAAGAGGTGATATAGAAGTGGATAAAGAAAATTGAACACAATAAACTGCAATGTACAAAATGTACTATGATTATTGCTTTGGGATAAAAACCCTTCCCAAAGCGTTTGGTACTCTTTATTTCTATGGATTGTAAAGGTATGAACAGTTTGTGCCAAGGGAAACTGGACTCCTGCAAAATGAAATAGGGTGGTACTCTGCAGTAACTGAAATCAGTAACAGCATAAGGATTTCATAATAGGGTGGGTCATTAAGTTATTTTTATTATTGATGAATATACATTAATTAATTAAAAAAAACAATAATTTTAGAATAGAAGTCATACAACACTAACTTAAGGATGCTTACAAATGGTGAAAATAAACTGCCTACTTTTTGATGATGTGTATGAGACATCAGCCCATCCCAAGGTGCAAATGCTCAAATAATAAACGTTAAAATTTTATACAGTAACATTTTATAACAGCAAAAAAATGAATCACATTTTGGCAATGGTTATGGCATTCCTTGTAATTTGTATATTTCAAAAGCACTCCTGAGTTTTACTTGAACATGCCTGATGTGTGTTTTTCAAGCTTCTGAATCCATGAGAAATCAGTCCTGTGTTAGATTATCACCAAAATGGCAGCATGTTTTTGCCAAAAAATTTAGGTCTTTCAATATTCTGTATTTCAATACTGTTATCTGTTGTATCAGTGAGTTTCGAAGTTGGGCGCCCCTACTAGTTGTAACACAAGGCGGAAACTTTACCACTGATTGAATTCATGAATATCACTCAATCCATGACTCTGGCTGTGACTTTTGGCACCTGAGTAGTTGTAGATTTTCCAACACAGTTGGTAGTGATTTTGGTTCAGTTGCGGTGCCATTTTCACTTGCCATTTGGGCATCACCAACATTTTCCTATATCAGAGATTGGAATATTTTTCAGTTCTCTTTGTTCTTTCCTTTTGCTAATAAAACTTAAAAAGGTTTTTTGTTGACACATTGTTTAGGCTAATGGTGTTTTGATCTTGTTACTCCACAAAAGGATATCTTCTGCATTGTACATAACTTGTACATTTAGAAAGCCAAATGTTTTGAGTGGTTGTGATAGGTAAAATTTAAAGTCAAACTTATTTTAAATGTGTGTTGTAAAATTGCCATCTATTTACATACTTTACAAATACTTCTTTAGAGTTAAATTAACTCATATTAATAATAATTCTTTGCATTTATATAGTGCTTTTCTCACTACTCAAAGCGCTCAGCAATTGCAGGTTAAGGGCCTTGCTCAAGGGCCCAAAAGAGTAGAGTCCCTTTTGGCATTTACAGGAATCGAACTGGCAACCTTCTGAATACCAGTGCAGATCTCTAGCCTCACAGCCACCACTCTGCCTAAACTCTGTGCGTATAGGTTAATTTTCTTTTGTAAAAAAAAAATGAAAAAAATAAAAAGATAAAAATAAAATAAAACTTAAAAAAGCAAAGCTCCAAAACATCATGAGCCAATTAGCAAAGTAGGTGGACATATGCCAATATTGGCACTGCAATTGACTAGAATAGACTTCAACTGGTTTCAAATTGACAATTTATGTGCAAAAATCACAGATCACACAATCCTTTGAATGCCTTTTTGTTTCTTGTGGTTGTGGATGTGTTATGACACCACACAAAAATGCCAAACGTGCAATAATTAAAGTCCCAGAGTGGCCTACCACGTGTCATTAATAAATAAGCTAGTACCCTTCTAAACTTTAATGTATGATGTAATACAGTTTAAATGCATTCACATTCATTCATTGATATAGGTCTTCACTTTTCCTGTACTCAAATTGTCCTTACTAGCTTCAGTATTTTTGATTCATTAATTTTCTAACGCCAAATATTCCAATGTAGAGCCACGGCCATGACAAAATATATTCTGGCAGCTTCAAGTACAGAACTCCAGTATATTTGCAATGGAGCACAGAGATAAGTGCACAATGACAACAGTGTACAGGAAAAATGTGCACAGAGACAAATGCATAATAAAGTTTAAATGTTTAAAGTAAGCTAAACTCCCTTGATAATGATTACTCCATTACATGGTATACAATACACATAAAAATATCATTTTAATTAAGATATGTCAGCCATTCAGTAATTATTACTTTAACCTGAAAAGATAAAAAGTTATTTATTTTTTAGGGAGCAGGTTGTGGAGACCCTAAGAGGTGGAGATATGCTCTAAAGAGGAGAGGAATGAAGGTCAGTAGGAACAAAACAGAATACATGTGTGTAAATGAGAGGGAGGTCAGTGGAATGGTGAGGATGCAAGGAGTAGAGATGGTGAAGATGGATGAGTTTAAATACTTGGGATCAACAGTACAGAGTAACGGGGATTGTGGAAGAGAGTTAAAAAAGAGAGTGCAGGCAGGGTGGAATGGATGGAGAAGAGTGTCAGGAGTTATTTGTGAGACGAATATCAGCAAGAGTGAAAGGGAAGGTCTTCAGGACGGTAGCGAGACCAGTTATGTTATATGGGTTGGAGACGGTGGCACTGACCAGAAAGCAGTAGACAGAGCTGGAGGTGGCAGAGTTAAAGATGCTAAGATTTGCATTGGGTGTGACAAGGATGGACAGGATTAGAAATGAGTACATTAGATAGTCAGCTCAAGTTGGATGGTTGGGAGACAAAGTCAGAGATGCAAGATTGTGTTGGTTTGGACATTTGCAGAGGAGAGATGCTGGGTATATTGGGAGAAGGATGTTAAAGATAGAGCTGCCAGGGAAGAGGAAAAGAGGAAGGCCTAAGAGGAGGTTTATGGATGTGGTGAGAGAGGACATGCAGGTGATGGGTGTGACGGAACAAGATGCAGAGGACAGAAATATATGGAAGAAGATGATCCCCTAATGGGAGCAGCCGAAAGAAAAAGAAGAAGATTATTTATGAAATAAAATGAAGAAGAGGAAGTATGGCAAAACAAAGCTGGCAACACAAAATATATAACATGAGAAGAAATACTTTCCACAAATTCAGAGAAAACACAAAACCATGTAAAGAAAAGGGTAACTGTACCTGGCCAGTTATAACACCAGAACATGTGAATTTCAGCAGAAAAAGTCTAAAAGCAGCATTGTCCATTTGTCGGTATTAACTGTTGCAAGCATAGATTAATCTTATCATACCTCTTTACTTTTCATTCTTTTGTTTTTTCATCTGTAATATTCAGATGATGGACCAGAGGGGAACAGCCCCACCAGATGTTTTGGAAAATAAGTAATAGGACACCCTCAGTAAGTGAACTTATTAATAGATGTTCATAAAACCCCCCAACTTTGTCATCTTCAGCAATGTTTTCTGATTTTCTGTCATATAATTAACGTAATTGCTTATCTAGAAAAATATTGCTTTGTGTATGTAGTTTGTCGTGTTTCCAGGGCAAATATTAGCCCTGCAGTGTCCTGTGTATACTTGTATGCATATGAAGATGTGCAGTGCAATTTTGCAGTTTAGTAATGAGACTTGAGAGCTAGAGCCCTGCATTTAAACAAGGACCACTTGTTTGCACTTTTGGTTCAAGGTTTTGCCAGTCAAGGACATGCAGCATATGTTAGTGAAGTGGTATGAAAAGTATAATACCGCTTGCCTCTTTAAAGGTAGCCACAGTCAAAGAAGAATGAGATCAATATCATGAAAGCTGTGAGCATAACACATTATGCTATATCTTGATTTTATCCCACCACTGAGGAGGAGTGCCTGATGATGCTAAATTACAGTAGATAATTAAAGTCACCAAAGAAGCCTATGTATGCTCCTTCCGCTTTGTAGAATACAAGCCAGCAGTATGACGCTGCTGTTTCGAAGAGACACAGAGTTCTGGAGCAGAAAAAAACATGCATTTATATAGAAAATTGTTTTTTCAGTTGTTTACTGGCCTTGTGTTGACCAGCAAATACCTAGCTGCTTGGTAGTTAGTGCTGCTACTGGACATGTAGTGTGCACTTCGAGTCGTACAGGGTGTTGTAGTATGTGTTATTATGGCTTATCCTTTTTCACCTCAAAACTGTCAAACCTAAACTGTCTGGCGTTGCTGTTGGTATTTAGGCAGTTCATAGCCTGAGCAGTAGGTGGTTGCAGGGATCTCAGTTTACTTAATATGTTGATAAAGATGATAATGTCAGAGCGTATTATAACAACAGGCACCAGCAATCCATTGTCTGATATTTTGTGATGTGAATGGCGCCTGAACATGCATGTCTTGCTCATCTTTAGCAAAAGTGGCACAGACATTATTAGTCAGGTATGTTAATGTTAACATTAGAGAAGTCCACATGCATAAAGTCATATTATGGTATAGACGTACTAGAATTCTTATGCCAAAAATGCCACTGATAATATTAAAATGTACAGTAATCCATTTGCACCCATCTCTCATTTTGTTTTTCTGTTTTCCCTGGATAGGAACCCTGGTCAAAGAAGTCAATAAAATGAGTGCTGCTGACTGTGCTAGTACAGAGTGTGAAAGATACCAAAATTCAGACAGACAATGGAACAATATAAAAACTGAACACATCAGTCCCTCCCAGATTTAAATCTTGAAGCTTTAACTGCTTTGTGACTGTGACACCTTAACCCATTTCAAATACCATAGCACATTATAATAAAGCATAAGCAAAAAATAACTATAGTTATGTAACATTTAGAAAATCCAAATAAAACAAGCCAAATTAGGCTTGATTTGTTGTTTTCATTCAAGGGCACATCAACTGTATGCCCTGCTAATTTAATTATATGTGCTGATTCACAGTTTTGAAAGATCACACTGGAATACAGCTCCTTCTGTGCAGCTCACTCACAGTAAGCCCCTGGGAGGTAATTATGAAAATAAATACAGTGGATGTTGGTGGTTTTAATTTATGCTTGATTGTTGACAGTTAAAGTATTATTTAACATGCATGTAGCAGCCTTCCACATTGCTGGGCTGTCCCAAAACAACAGCAGTACCTGTGATCATGTTTCTGGAGAATTGAGAAAGGCAGTTAAAAGCTTTATGCCTGGCATTGCCTTTTTATTTCTGCCCTGGTGTTTTAATGTATCCTCAAACATTATTTTCATCATTTAAAATCAATGTTTGTGAATCTACTTAATCAGCTTAGTTATATACACAAATTAATGCAAGGCAGTATTTCGGAAAACCTATTTAGAAGAGAAATTTATAGTGCCCAAGTCCAAATTTATTTCTTTATTGCTGTCTATCCAGAAAATTCAAATATAGCAAATATTGTTGTGCTAAAAGTGGTAAATACCAGTTTCCATATACAAAATAGTTTAAAAAGAATAGTAAGGTTAAAGTGCTACCCTGTATACAAAATAATAAATATAATGTATCTATATCTATCTATTCAGAAGCACAGGGGAGTGGCTACAGTTAGACCGGGATGAGTAGTGCCCACCCAAATGAGTTATATGCCGACCCAATGAAAAGTCAGTCAAAATAAAGTTTTTTCTTACATTGATAGTTAGTTGCCCTCCCTACATATCAAAGTTCCCCTAAGGATGACACCCTAGTAACCCCAACTGCTGCAATATCCAGTTTTAAGCGATTCTGAAGTTAGACCCTGTGTGTGTCAAAATCAGTATGAGACACAACATTTGTTGTCATCATAGTTTGGAAAGAACATCTCCTTATATTACAATCAGTGGAAATTAGGTGGATACAGGGAGACTTGGCATGCTGTAAAACAGATAGTAGGTGGAGCAAAAATGAAAAGGCAGTATAGTAGCACAGTGGTAGCCTTGCAGGAAGTAGGCCATAGTTCACCTCCCAGAGCCTCCCTGCATGGAGTTTGCATGTTCTCCCCGTGTGTGTATGGGTTTCCCCCAGGTGCTCTGGTTTCCGCCCACAGTCCAAAGACATGCAGATTAGGTGGATTGGCGATACTGAATTGTTTGTGAGTGTATTCATCCTGTAACAGACTGGTACCCTGTCCAGGGGAATTGTTCCTGCTTTGTGCTTGTTCCTTGCTGGGATATGCTCCAGATTCCCTGGAACCTTGCTCAGGATTAAGAGGAATTGAGAAAATGGTATGATGTAGCACAATATAATATTGTATTCATTTTAAAAACTGTTCATTCCAATTCAGAATGACAAGGTATTGCAAGCTATTCAAGGATTGAATTCACAACACTAAACAACCCTGGACACAGTGTCAGTCTATAATGTGGGCCAGACTTACCCACATAGGGACTGTTCAGAAATACCAATTGCATTTTTGGTGGAGTTTGCACATTCTCCCCATGTCTGTATGGGTTTCCTGCCACAGCCCAAAGACATGCAGGTTAGGTGAATTGGCGATCCTAAATTGGCTCTAGTGTGTGGTTAGGGTATGTGTGTGTGTTTGCCCTGAGATAGACTGGTGCCAGGTCCAGTGTTTGTTCCTGCCTTGCACCCTAGCTAAGGACTAAGAGGGTTTGAAAATGACTGACTGACTTTCCTTATTCAATAGCTTTTAATTTACTTTTAGATTAATAATTCACCTTTATAAAAGGATAAGTGTGTCTGTCTGTGTGTCCATCCAGCTGCTATGACTGTCATTCCAGAAGATGATGGATCACAAAAAATTTTAGTAATAAAATGAATGGCATTTTTCATTCCAACAGATGGCACTTCACAAACATTAACACTCCTTTTACAAATCCCCTACCATGTAATAATAATAATTCTTTACATTTAAAAAGCGCTATTCTTACTTCTCAAAGCACTCATATGAATGGTGCACTGCAAATGTTGATTATTTAGATTTCAGTCCATCTTAGTCAGGCAGCAATGATATAATAAGAGAAAAACCTGGGGCCAGATGTCAAAGATAGACGTCTTATAGAGCAAGGAATCCCCAGAATTACTTAATAAATTGGTGAACAAAAATAAATGACAAGGTATGGAAATACAGTACACACAAATGAGGCCAGTTGGAGTAAAACTACAGAAAGTGCTCCTTATAAAGCAAGTGTAATATGCAAAAACATGCAAACACTAATAATGTCACAAGTTTGCATACTTGCTTTGGAAGCAGACAAGTATGCCAGTATGGACTTTTTTGTTTTTATCATTAAAGGATGGTTTGATTTATTTAATTGGATGTAAATAATGAATTCCAGTAGAAACATATACATGATCTGGTAATTGCAAATCATCACTGCCTCCAATTTAAACTTCAAACTAGAAGCGTAGCAATGTAAGAGAAATAATCATGACTACCCTCAAAAATATATGAGGCAAACAGCCTGAGCTAATTAGGTACAAAGTCCTAACGAGTTTCACATGAAATTCAAGTGTCTCCAAAATTATCTTTCAACTTTTTGAGATTAAAAAGCCAAATGGCTGTTTTTCTGACAGCCTGCAAAAGAGAGACACTGCAGCTGATAGTCCATGATAATTCTCTATTCCTTTTTTATTATCTACTGTTCCAATCTACTGGGAGCCTTAAGTTCCCTTTCTGCACTCCCAACATTGATTCTTGAATTAGACTGTTTTATTGAATAATTAATACACTCCCAGTGATTGATGATTTGCATGGCTTGAATATTAGGTTTTCAATCAAACTCTGCTTGTTCTAATGTAACAATATTGAAAACATGTCAAAAAGTGTTTACCCACTTTGTGGCTGATGTTGACTTAAATAGCAATATTGAAGCAGCACAATACACTTGAGCAGGGAATATTCTTGTTAAACATTCATAATGTAGTGATTACAAGCCTCTCAATTTGAGGCAGCATGAACTAGTAAGTCTGCAGTGAAAACAATCTGTTGTAATAAAAATGGAATGGCCATAAGTAAAAAAAAAATAAATACTGAAACCGATTTTTTAAACTGAATGATGACAAAAGAAAAAGCATGGGCAATTTTTTTCTTTCTGTAGCAGTACATGGTTAATTATGGCATTGAAATAACGATGCTAGTAACCTTAAAATATGAATAAAAAGCTTCAAAAAAATTGCAGACATCTGTTTTTTCTTGCTATATAAATGTAATGAATTATTATTATTATTATTCTTAGAATTTAGTCATCTTATCGGCAAACAATCAATAGTTTGACACAGTTGTAATATCTGTTAAGTGCAATTTATTCATATCAATCAAACTTCTATTTATGAGACAAACACATCAGAGAACATTTACAAATATAGTACAAAAAAGAATTCACAAAATGTTAAAACATAAAAACTCAAATGTCATGTAATAGATTTCGACTCTGACTCAGGTGGCAAAAAAGGAACCCATCATCAACCATTTCATAGTAACAAAAAGAATTATACAATGCCTTCATAAAGGCACATTTTTCCTTGATTTACTCCTCTGCTCCACAGTTTAAAATTACAAATCAAACAATTCAGACATGAGTAAAGTGCATACTACAGAGTTTAATTTAAGGGTATTAGCATACATTTCAGTCACACCATGTATAAATCTACATGTTCCCTCCATTTCAGGACACCATAATGTTTGGCACATAGCAGTGGTAAGTATATTAAAGTAGTCATCTTTAGTACTTTGTCACATATCCTTTGCATGCAACGACTGCTTGAAGTCTTCAACTCATAGACATCACCAGGTGCCAAGTATCTTCTCTGTGATGTTCTGTCAAGCCCCTAATGCAGCCATCTTCAGCTCCAATATGTTTTGAGGCCTTGTGCCCTTAAGTGTTCTCTTCATCTTATGGAAGGCATGCTCAGTTGGATTTAAATTGGGTAACTGGCTTGGCCATTCAAGAATTTTCCATTTTTAGCTTTAAAAAACTCCTGTGTTGTCTTAGCAGTATCATTATCTTGTTGTAGGATGAATTGCTGTCCAATGAGTTTGGATGCATTTACTGGAACTTGAGCAGATGTTTCTATACACCTCAGAATTCATTGTGCAATTGTTGTCAGCAGTTACAACACATTCTCAATAAAGATAAGTATGCCAATACTACTTGTGGCAGCCATAGATGCCCAAGCCATAACACCCCCCCCACCATGTATAATAGAAGAGATGGTATGCCTTGGATCTTGGACAGTTCCTTTTTGTTTCCACACTTTGCTCTTTCCATCACTCTGATACAGGTTAATCTTTGTTTCTTTCACAGAACCTTTATCCAGAATTTTCCAGGCTCTTTTAAGGACTTCTTCCACAAACTATAATCTGGCCATCCTGTTTTTGTGGCTAACTAGTGGTTTGCATCTTGCAGTGTGGCCACTGTATTTCTGTTTGTGAAGTCTTCTGTGGTTAGCAGTCTCTGACACACACACACATCTGCTTCCTGAAGAGTGTTTCTGATCTGTTGGACAGGTGTTTGGGGCTTTATCTTTACCATAGCGAGGATTCTTCTGTCATCAGCAGTAAGGGTCTTCCTTGGCATACCAGTCTGTTTGCAATTACTGAGCTCACTAGTGTATTCTTTCTTTTTAACACTAGAATTACCAGAGCCAATGAAAGAACTTGTAAATCCGGCACACCTTAAATCCCTTCGCACCTCTCTGTCAAGCAGCCTGCTATACTATCCCCCCCACCCCCCCACCCCCCCAAAGCACAGGAAAGAAGTTCTCCCAGTTCCTGCCTTGATTGATTATGGAAGTGAGCTATCCAGAATTGAAAGGGGAAATAATTTGATGTGTGTTTCCTGTTTACAACAATCTATGTTAACACAACATTAAAATAGAGACCTTTTTCATGTTTTAGTAATATATGACAAAATGTAGACATGAACTGTATAACGTGTGAAGGCTGATGGCCAAATATCAAATAAACACTTTCACGAAATCTGACTTCTTCTTCCGTGGTGAAGCGGTTAGATCTGCCGACTTTTAATCCAGAGGTCGTGAGTTCGAAACCATCTCCCCCGCAAGTTTACTGTTCTGAGTAGTGAGCTACTCTTATTGTTAATATTATACAATAAAAACATATATCTGATTTGTGTCTGTAACAGCCAGTGTAAATTTATGACACTTGTAAAAGTTGTGTTTTTTTTTTCACTTTTATTCTCTCAGTCACGGTTACGATACAACACCCCCCCCCCTAGATCTGATGTGGTTACTTTTTATCTGAAACTGGGAATACTTGTAGATGTGAGTGGTGTTTTGAGACAATGGTACTGGAAATTCTTTGATCTGGAGGGATACAAGCTGACACACAAACGCTGGTGAATCTGCCTTCTTCGTTTCTCACTGTTACTTGAAATTTTCTTTATTCAGTTTTATTGAGTGTTCCTGCTAACGCTGAATTAGTATGCACCTTATGGTCCATGATGTCAAAGCCGCACTGACAAAAAAACAGAGACCTAGATATATATGATATTTGGAATAAATCATTTTATGACCTGTATAGTACATTTTGGAAAACATTGTGGCACTGATGCATATTATTCATATTCATTCACATGCTTTCTTACACTTATAATCAATGACCGCGGTTTTTCTTTCGATCTTGCCCATGCAGTCTCCACATTTTGGTGCACGTTACTGTTTCTTTTGTACTCCAGGACATGCAGAGGAAAGAATAGTACAGAGAGTTCAATTCTGCACTATATGCAATCATCAGATTCAAATGTTAACAGTTCCCACACACCCAAGGACTGTCCTTCCTACATTTACGACGTGTACCTGTTGCAATGTACACACCTCTCTATGCTGTGGTTACTATTACGCTGAAGGGGCGTGGGAAGCAGCGGTCTTGGAACAGAAGCTTGACGATGTTGCATCCTCTTTTGCTTTATCCATCGCCTTTTCTTGTAAAAAGTGACTACGAAGCTCCTCTGCAAGGTGAACCATGAACACTCTTCTTTTCTTAGTGGCTCCTGTGCATGCCTTGTACAGTACATGTGCGTTGATTGCCACCGAGTCAAGCGTGTCATAGCACACAGCAGCCGGCCACCCGTGTTCTCCTGCTCACACTGAATAAGCTCACGCTTTCTGGTGCACGATGTCATCCCTCCATTGCAGTTCCACCTGTCTTTCTTACAGAAGGGGGGGAGAGAGCGTGAACGTGACTGAGAAAATAAAACTGAAACAAAACTAAAATTTAGAAATACCATACATTTACAGTTGATCTGATGATTAAATTATTTCCTTTTACAATTCTGGGAAGCTCACTCCCAGATAATCAATCAAGGCAGGAACTGGGAGAACTTCTTGCCCGTTCTGAGGCGGTGGGGGGGATAGTTTAGCAGGCTGCTTGCTGCTTGGGCGTATCGACACATTTAGAAGACCAAAGACGCTGACGGAGAGGTGCGAAGGGATTTAAGGTGGGCCGGATTTACGACTTTTTTCGTTGGCTCTGGTAATTCTAGTGTTAATGATATTCTAGACAGTTACAGTATATATATAGTTGTATGTGTGTGTATGTCTGTGTTTGTGTGAATAAAGCCATAACAGAATGAATTATCAAACACAAAGAAAAGGACTGAATGTAACACAAGGTTTAACTAAAAATAACTTAAAGCTGAAAGCTCAAGAGATCTCTGCATCGTGATAAAGACGTTACCAACATGTTAAAATGAGGTAGATGAGAAATGAACACCCCAACAGAAAGCAGGGATAAACTGATGAGAAAACCCATACGCCCTTCCTATGAGGCGGTGCTAATATCAATAGGACAATCCAAAAACACCCGTCCTAATGGGAGAATCAACATGAGTCAGAAATTACCGGTGGTGTTAGTTGATTGGAGGAGGTAATAAAGTTATGCATATTAAGACTCAGATTATGTGATGTATTAGATAACTTAAGTCAAGTGAGATTCAAATCTGTATCTTACATCTGCCTTGAGAATTCAAAAAGTCCTTGAAAACTCCAATCATCAGTTCATCTAATAGAAAACTGTATAAGTAGGATTTACAGTCCCTTGAATCCATGTTTAGTTGATTTTGCCCTGACCCTGTTTTTAAGAGTCTGGTTCCTTTTTTCATATATTTTGGTCTTGCAGTTCCACCTGTCTTTCTTACACTTTGGATGTTCCATTCCGTTTTTTAAGTCTGTATTTTTCATTGTAGTCCATTAATAAGAAATTATTTCAGTAAGCTCTTTAACTTCTAACATTCTCCTTGCATCTTGTTTGATTAACCAAGAGCAATGTTTAATACATGCCTAAAGGAACTTATTTTACAATATAACTTAATTGTTTAAGAACTTTCAGTTGCTCATATTCATTTCTCTTTTTCATCAACTAAATCAACTCTAGAAAAGGGAATTGCATTTAGCAAAACCTGTTTATTTTTCTCTCTTTTAGATGTGTTGAGTGGCATACCACTTACACAATCTTTATTTTGTGCTCTCTGGTTCTTTTCTCAGATATCTCTGAATGGGTGTTGGTGGGTGGGGGATTTTCTTTCTTCTCTTTTTAATGTGTGCACTTTACTCATTTTGTTGTTTCTCCGTTTTCTTTAAGTATGAATACAAATTATTTATAAAAAAAAGTTCACATGTAAATTTCATTAAACCTCCAGTAAGTCATTTTCTAAGCAGCTTCGTCCTGAACAGGGTTGTGGGGGTCTGCTGCAGCCTATCCCAGCTAGCATAGGGAGCAAGGCAAGAAAAAACCCTGAAAAAGATGCTAGTCCATAGCAGGGTAAACACACACACCCAACCACATACTACGTCTAATTTAGGATCACCAATTCACCTAACCCACATGCCTTTGGACTGTGGGAGGAATCCCACGCAGAGAGGGGGAGAACATGCAAACTTCATGCAGGAAGGACCCACAAAGTGAACCCGGGTCTCCTAACTGCAAGGCAGCAATGCTAACAATGTGCCACGGTGCTGCCAATTAATCTTCCAATGAACTATTTTCCATAAAGGAAGGCACAGAGTACTTTGAGCATATGGAAAGCTTATGTTTCAATAACTGTGTATTAATTTAATCATAAATTATTCCATATGTTTGTATGGAGATTTCTTTACACTCATTATGGGACAGAAGATTTTGTGTCATCTCTGACAGTGTTGCAATACTGATAATGTTTTTTCACTCTTTTCTTGGCTGCATCTTGCAATGTTGTGATGTAATGTAATTGTAAAAAATTAATGGTGCTTGCTAAATGTACATTGTCCTTTTTCAACTTGTTTTATAGTTAAATATAAAAAGTCGACCCCTTTCCTTCAATATGCACAATTGTTTTTATAAGTACATCATCAAGGGAAAAATAATAAATACATTCTAAAATGAGAGAACTCTTTTCTAATGTCCTCATTTTTCCAGAATTAAGTAATTATTAGCAAATAATACCTCAACTGGTTAAAAAAAATTCAAGGAAGCACAGGTTAAAATACAGCTTTAGAGATGTACTGCAACATGAGGACTGTTGATGCATCACACAACATTGCTTGCCTCTCTTGTGTAGTAGCCTCTTTATAAAGCTTGACATTTCAGGGTGGTTCCCCACTGACACATCTTCAGTTTCTAGCTGAATGACTGACAGGTTTGAAAAGCAGAATCATATTGTTGATACTGAAGGTCCTACATCAAATAGATGTTTAAGACACAATACCTTTCCTGTGTAGAACAGAGAGTTAAAAAGCTCCCTGGATATCAAAATGACATCAATTGCTCTTGGCAGATAGCTCTGAGTAGTTTGCCTCTCCATCTCACTAGTTACTACTTCAATTAGAAACTGTGCTTGTTACAACAGCTGAACAGGATTGCTCAGTGCAAAAAAATCAGTGCAAACCAGGCGAGCTCCTGCTATTGATTTCAGTGAAATCATATAACAAGTTACTAAAAATCCTGCTATAGCATGGCAACAGAAGGACAGGTGATTTAAAAATAAACAAACACATATATGTATACTTACACATATAGTAACAATTATAAGAGATCATAATATTTTTCAGTAACACAGAAACAGTGAATTCACTGGTTAAGAACAGGTCTTAGGAATGTATCAACAGATAACTATTTAATCATTTCTTTAAATTAGACAACAAGATCCACTTGAGCGACTTCTAGGATATATTTTATATATTTTTAGTATTAGATAACCAGAAAATGAATTCTCATTCATAATTTATTTCAAGTTTGAGCCTAGTTATATACAGTATAAATAAAAATTCAGTAGACTGGACTTTGATTCTGCCCCTGGCATGTTCTTTCTTTGGTATTTAGCAATTTGTTGATTTTTTTAAAGAAATATACAGCACATTTTTATAAAACTTGAAATTAATTTGGCAAACAAGAAAAGATTTCTAAGGTACCGCGCTGAGCAGCACTAGAACCAAGGGTAAGTTTGGGGTTAATTAAAGCCAGTTATTTTCTTAAACTCTGGACATAAATTAATTTGCCATGAAAAGCTTACTTATTAAGTGATTATTTTTTTAAATATGGGAGTCAGTGGGCCACCAGGGGAAATTTAAAACAAAATAGTAAAAAAAGCCTGAAGTGTAATCTAACACAACCAATTTCAAGCAAAGAATATTCCTGATTTTTGATTGACATCTTGAGTCTATAGAGTTTTCATTAAAAAAAGGAGTCTTTTGAAACTTCAGCAGACCACTGGACGGAGCTCTGTGAAGGATCATACTCTTTTTGATGGCTTTAGAAGCCTGTATATTATTTGGTTAATTTGCCCATTGAAGCAGTGGATGGACATGGAAGACCTAGTTGAATTAACAGAGTGACATCAAGCCGCAGTCCAGAGTGAGTGGCCTGAGGAGTGGTGCTGATCCTGACCCAGAAGGTCACAGTGATGCAAAGTGGAAGCCAGAGGAGGGAGTGATTGCCTTTGCCCCTACACTGCTGTCACTGTGGAGACCCGGGACACATAGTGGCCCATTGTCCCCTAGGGGAAGAACAAATGGAGTGTGGATGGACTTGGGGGAGAAAAGGTACTGTTTTGTGGTCGCAATTAACCATCTCTCACTTCCTTTTTCAGATATGGTATGGCTTAGGTCATGCTGTCCTAGCCCTCTATGATTCTGGTAGCAACATCTCCATTGTTGTGAGCTGATATGTCCCGTTGGAACAGTAGTGGTGGATGGGCCAGTCTAACCTGTTCATGGCAGATGCCAGAGGTATCCCACCACCACCACCAGGGATGCTCCTGATGCTCTGGCATCCCTACAAATCCATTTTCAGTCACTAAAGTACACTAGGAATGTAGGTTCCACCGTAAATGGACAGCTCACCAATGCTTCCATGTCCACAAAGCCTTGCTTTGTCTTGAATAATATCTGTTGTATTGGGTGTGGATCAGCAGGGTGTGATCAAGAGTCAGCTTTTCATCCTGAGCCTTACTGCCTCAAAATCTGTGAACTGGCTCATACTCATCTTTTAGGGAGTGAATTATAGCACGATTTTATTGACCAGGAGTACACAAAGAAGTGTGCCTCTATTCCAGGTTGTGCCCCGAGTTTCAACTGCCTCAAATACTCGACGGAACCGTGCACCCCTCATTCTGCTTCCACTGATTGACATCCCATTTGTGCTGATTGGCTTAGACTTCATCGGCTCGCTTGATCCCTCTGCAAGGGTACACAAATATATTCTTGTCTTGGTAGAGTATGCTTCTAGATACCCAGAGGCTATAACCCTAAGAGGGGCTAATTCTAAAACAATTGTCTGAAAACTAGAAGGGGTCTTTGCACATGTCAATATCCTCAAGGAGGTCCTCACAGAACAAGGGGCACTTTTCACATCACTTACTAACATGTAGGTTGCCAGGTTTTTATGGATTAAACACCTCAAAACATCCATGTATCTCTCCTAGACAGATGGACTGGTAGAGAGATTCAGCCAGACCCTCAAGCAAATGCTTAGGAAGGTTGCGCAAGTAGATGGGAGAGATTGGGACCAGCTCTTGCCTTTTGTCTTTTTTGGCTTCTGGGAAGTGCCACAGGCCTTCAATGGGCTGCTATACATCCTTCAGCCCAGGAATTTGCTCGATTTAAATTGAAAAAGCTGGGAGGAAGAGGCAGCTACTCTCTCTAAAAATACTCTGGAACACATCACTTGGTTAAGCGATAGGTTTGCGTGGCTCTGTCCCCTGGTGAAGGAGCACCTCAATTGTGCTCAGTGCACACAGGCTTAGCTATTACAACCAAGGTATATAGCTCTGTGAGTTCTGACTGGGGGTTAGGGTTATTATGCTGGTCCCCACATTGCATTCCAAACTCTTAGCTCACTGGCTGGGACCCTATGAGGTCCAGGAACGCAAAGACTTGGTGGACTATTTAGTCCTTAACCTCCTGAAACCATGGGTTGATCGCAATCCCAGTGACACTGCAGCTACATCTGCTCTGTCCCTCCTAGCAGAAGGCTAACATTTAAACTATGGAGAGACTCTTACCTCCAGACAGGAAAAGGAGCTGGGGGCTATCATCACCTCTGTTACTGGAGTGGTAGACAACAAGTGGAGCTATACTGAGCTGATTGCTCACAACGACATAGTAGCTGAACTGGAGGTGATAGTCCATGAATGAACCCAGAGGCAAAGAAGGCTGAGGTAGAGATGGAGATACGTTGGATGCTGGAACACCAAGTGATCGAGACCAGTCATAGATTATGGTCTAATCCAATCATGTTAGTCCCTAAGCCAGAGGGGAGATGGCATTTTTGTAATGACTTCTGGCAGCTTAACCAAGTCTCCTACTTTGATGTCCACCTCATGCCCTGGGTGGATCACCTCTTGGAGCATCTAGGTAATGCCTGGTACCTTTAAAGGCTCATTGAGATACGACTTACTGTAACTCATACCTCATGTTCAAAGTGTTAAGTAGGCAATCCTCTGACTGAGATACTACATTCCTGGCCATGAGTTCACTATAGTCACTAACTACGCACCTTTATAGTGGATGGTGCTGCACAAAAATTCAAACCCATGTGTCACTAGATGTATCTATAGTCTGTTTAAATTTAAATTCATAAATTACTGGAGTTCACTCCTTACTAATGCTGATGCTCCTTATCTGAGAAATGTCCCCACAGTATAGGCTCTTCTGACTCAGTTTGGACTGGGCTGTTGTCACACGTGTGCTCTTGAGAGACAACTTCCAGGCTCATCTAAAGGTAATTACAATCCACACCAGGGATTGGTGTTGTTGCCTAATGCCTTTCCTCTTCCTCCCTCTGAAGAAGCAGTGATTGACAGACCTGTTGAACCCACCTGTTCCTGCCTTCCAAATTAAAAAACTGTTCAGCCCCCATCTTGGAGCCAGTCAAGTTGTTTTTTTCTTCATATTTTGGATTGCCAATTATTCAAGGATAAATATCTGCTTTCTTTGCCTTTATTTTAGCCTTTATTATATACTAGCAGAATACCCGCGCGCGCAGCAGAGAAGTA
>JANRMT010028174.1:153968300-154010732 GCA_026402145.1 Polypterus bichir lapradei
TATATATATATATATATATATATATATATATATATATATATATACACTGATGATTACCCCAGGTTCTGTTACTATGTCATGCTCAACCAGAGAGGTCTTTTTTCAGTCACTACCTCTGGGACAAACAGAATAACTATTTCCAGCTCCCATCACTGGGAGTGTGTCAAATTGAAGACAGAGTTAAGGCAGGATTTCTCAGCAGAGAGTGAATGGTGCTGGCTGGAAAAGAGATCAGGGTCTGTCCCTATCCTTCCTTCAGAAAGTTTACATGAAATATCATTAGTACACTTCATCAACCCCTGACCCTGCATTTTACATTTAAGGATGCCCATTGGGTCCCTCCCATGTGTTTATGACAGTGTCTACAAAACCTAACATTTCTTGTTTTCTCGGACATTTACACAGATCATTGTAGACACAGAACATAGATGACATGTACAGTATTTCAAACAGCAATATATCATTACCTATATAATTCCTTACAAGTCTTTGCGATATAAAATCTTCAATAGACACAGAGTGAAAGTGTCAGAAGGGGCAAATGGCTGGCTGAATGGGGGATGGGCGACACAATTGCAAAAAGGCGGGCAGTTGCTGCAGTGATAAGGACATACAATTTTTCATGCGTGTTTTGGGAAAAATAGGGTGATAAAGGGAAACAAAATTTGCTGGAGATTCTAGCGTTAAGTAATGGAGATTAGAAATTAACATGACTGATGTGTTTAAAATTATGAGTGTGGTAGATCCTGGATGTTTATTTTAAAGTAAAGTCTTCAAAAAGAACAGAGAGATACAGGTGGGAATTTAGACAATTGTTAGACAGTTGTTCTTCACAAAAAAAAATCATAGACATATGGAATATATTATGCAATAATATGGTAGGTAGTAGCACTTTGGGGACATACAAAACTTGACTTGATGTCATTTTGGAGAAATTAAATGAACAGAATTGACAAGTTTGTTAGGCTGAATGGCTTGTTCTCATTACAATTGTTGTGTAATGACAATTCTATTTCTATTTCTGCTTTATATGGCAGGCCATGAATCTTGCTGAACAAGCCAACACAAAAAAATCAATGCCATGTTAGAATGCATAGGTTTCAGATTAGCAACTACCATAATAAGTTACTTGTTTAAGGCAAAACTTGATATTAATGACATAGAGATGAGCGTGATCTGTAAAAGGGGGAAAAAGATAAGAGTTCATTTTTTGCCCAAAATAAAACCATTTTTATTTTCGCTCAATTCTTTGCCAGAAAAATTTTAATTTTAACCTTTTTCATTTACTTAATGTTGTGTACTATAAAGTGAGATTTGAATGGCTTAAATAACCTGGAACAGAATATCTGGCTCAAGGAATTTTAGGCCAATGTGTGGTCTCTTATGTTTATACTTGTGTTTCTGCTTTGACAGAACCTATACTGATATTCTGCATATTATGAAGTTTGAGCTTTTCAAACTGAAGCACGTTTATTAGGTTATTTTACTAGTAAAGATTCCCTCAGTTTTAAAATCCACTTCCCTTGACTGATACTCACAATGACTCTAACAAATTGAACATTAACAATGTATTTGCTAAACAATTGTAAGACTCGAAAATGGCTTTATTCATCAGACTATGTCAGCAGGAACTCACAATAAGGCAGATTTCATAAATACCATTTGTTTACTTATCGTTACATTTGAATTTCAGATTTTTCCTGTTAAAGTGTCATATTTCATGATTTTCTCTGTTTCCCCATTGTCTTTATAGTCTGCTAAAAATTTCTTATCCACAGCAGGCTAGGGAGCATTTAGGAGTTGGGTGAAAAAGAATGTTTTCATTTGATAACTAAGATTGGTTCACTTTGGATGGATTGTTTATTTATCTCTGAATGCTGCAGCAACTGCTTGATAGAACACTCGCATTTTAAGCGTTTGCATATTAGCATTCCTTTGTCCTCTTATCGAGAGTCTATTTTCATATCAAAGTGACATGCAGATTGTTATCTGGTCTGACTTCTGAAATCTCCAGTCTGTCAGCTTTCAAAATAACCCTCACAGGTTATTTCAGTGTGAGTTGATCGCTTTTATAGGTCAGAGACTGATTCGAGTTCCAGTAAAGAATGCTTCATCGACAGGTGGAGGGGACTTTCTGAGTCACAGTGAGTGCTTCATAGGGCAGTTTCTTCATTGATAAGTGCTTGTCATCCTGCACCCATTGTTAACTCAAAGTGTTTTCGTAACAAAGTGACCGTGATTTCTTTTCTCCAGTAAGATAGCTTATATAGTGCCGTGACACTGCTTTTTAAAGATCATTATGATTTTTGCAGCAGGCATTATAAGTAACTGTTATTTATCTTTCTTAAATATTAAATTGTAGCATATTCATGTAAAAACTTCATACACTCTTTTAACTTACTTTATTTTTGTAGGAACATTAATACTTAAAAACATAAGCAATATTGGTGCAATATATATCAGTAATTGGCCATTTTGTTGCTTAAATAACATTATCATCA
Source organism: Polypterus bichir lapradei (assembly GCA_026402145.1). Lineage (NCBI taxonomy): Eukaryota > Metazoa > Chordata > Cladistia > Polypteriformes > Polypteridae > Polypterus > Polypterus bichir. Next base: position 153,970,802 of record JANRMT010028174.1, read on the forward strand.
TTGATCTAAAAATCCATAGTGGTGGGGCACTAAATATGTATAAAATGGAAGTAAGTGGCATTCTAATAGCCAAAGCACTGCATTTTTTTCTCTGTTTTTCAAAGTAGATTAAAACTGTAATGTTAAGTTTAAAATGTAAACTCTACTGTATGTGTCTTAAGTTGTTGAATGTTTTATAATTTTATATTCTTTGTTTTTGCTGTGTATATTATTTGTGGGCAACAGTGTGCACTGTTTTGTCCTGACTACTGTAGACGTGGCATTTTCAGCCTCGCTGGATCTATTTGGGTTTCCAGTGTGCTTTGGTTTCTTTCTACATCATTAAGCTATTCAGTTTAGTTTGATAACAGATTCTAAGTTGGCATCAACTTGGACTCCAGTCTTGATAATTTCCTGCCTGATCCTTGATGAATGAAGAGACCTCCAGTCCCATAAAACCCTGTGTTGAAATAAGCAAGTCAGGAAAATGAATAATTGAATGAAAAGATTTTATTTTGTTTATGGCTGTCAGTTGTATACAATATGCAAAATGAATGAGACATTTAAAATAAGGCTGCACTTTAATTTTCAAAGCAAAATTAACATTGAACATTTTTCTTTTTTTATATGTTATGATGGTTTCTACAAAAGAATGATTGATGTTTTCATTTATCATTTATTTTACTGTTAATTTATTTGCCTTAACTGCATGGTTTAAAACAGCAAAGCCTAGTGCATATGGTGTTCTTGTGTGAGCAGCACACAATGCCTACTGACTTTTGATGTTTTTTTTGTGTGTATTACTCTTTCTGTTTTTCTTTCACACCACAGATTTATGTATTAGGTTAATAGCAAATTGTAAAATGACCTGATGCCTCATGTATAAACAGTGCGTACACACCAAAATGTTGCGTACACCCATTTCCATGCTCACATCACGATGTATAAAATTAAGCCTGGTGCAAAGCCACACATATTCTCACGGCAGCACAATCTATTGCGTACACACGTTTTTTGCTCGGTTTTGCAAACTGGCATCAAAGCAGTGCATATTAATCAGACCACTAGGACAGCATTTTTTCACTTAAAAAACATAGCAAAAGTTAGACCTCTTATATCATTGAAAGATGCTGAGAAATTAATTCACGCTTTTGTTTTCAGTCGACTAGATTACTGTAACGCACTCCTCTCAGGACTACCCAAAAAAAGACATAAATCATTTGCAACGAGTGCAGAATGCAGCTGCAAGAATCCTAACTAGGAAAAGAAAATCCGAACACATTTCTCCAGTTTTGATGTCACTACACTGGTTACCTGTGTCTTTCAGAATTGACTTTAAAATTCTGCTTATGGTTTATAAAGCCTTAAATAATCTTGCCCCATCTTATATATCGGAATGTCTGACACCCTATATCCCAAATAGTAACCTTAGATCCTCAAATGAGTGTCTCCTTACAATTCCAAAAGCTAAACTTAAAAGAAGTGGTGAGGCGGCCTTCAGCTGTTATGCACTTAAAATCTGGAATAGCCTGCCAATAGGAATTCGCCAGGCTAATACAGTAGAGCACTTTAAAACACTGCTGAAAACACATTACTTTAACATGGCCTTCTCATAACTTCACTGTAATTTAATCCTGATAATCTGTATGTTCAGTTCATCATAACTATTCATGGTGGCTCTAAAATCCGTACTGACCCCTACTCTCTCTTCTGTTTCTTTTTTCGGTTTCACCTATTCAAAGCATCATGATGCTCCAACATTGATAGACTAAAAGCCAGAAGTCTACGTGACCATCATCATCAAGTCCTTCCGTGAGAACCCTAAATACAAAGAGGACTGTTTCATTTATGTTAGGTAGATTGCCCAGAGGGGACTGGGCGGTCTCATGATCTGGAATCCCTGCAGATTTTATTTTTTTTTTCTCTAGCCGTCTGGAATTTTTTTTTGTTTTTTCTGTCCACCCTGGCCATCGAACCTTACTCTTATTCTATGTTAATTAATGTTGACTTTTTTTATTTTTTTACTGTGTCTTTTATTTTTCTATTCTTCATTATGTAAAGCACTTTGAGCTACATTTTTTGTATGAAAATGTGCTATATAAATAAATGTTGTTGTTGTTGTTACTGTTCTTGAGTTGTTTCCCTTTCTTTTTTAGATTCACATCCCTGACGAGGCTTTATCAAACACACTGAAATTAACCACACATTGTTTATAAATTTAAGGCATCTGGTTGTAATCAACCTGTAACAATATAATGGGCCACAGAATGCCCAAACTATTCCAAATACCACAGCTTCTTTAGCATTGTTACTCTTAGTGCACCACTCAGAGTATTTTAACCCACTGTATCTAAGTGTGGAATCACAGCACTACAGCAGCTGATCGGAAAGCTCTATGGCAGATTGTGTTGAGAGCGCAGAGGATTATCGGGATAAAGCATCTACCCTGGAGAAAACACATTCTGCCTCAGCCATGCGAACAGTCTATTTGAACTTCTCCCATTCAGCAAATGCTTTAGGGCCTTTCCTGTAGGGACTTTGAGGTTCAGAAACAGTTTCATCCCAAGAGCTATAAATTCACTCAATCAGTCCATCATGTGCTCCTGGTAGAACTGTTTGTACTTATAAGTACAATTACCTCACTGAAAACTTGTACTACAGTTGTAATATTGCACAACCTGAGCAACTTTATGAACCATTTGCACTATCTGTACTATATGTACATGTATATTGTACTTATGCTTTCATATTGTATATTTTCATTGTTTTTTATTGTATTATTATTATTTTATCATTTTATAGGAAAATACATTTATGGAGGATTTGCATATGGAATCTCATTGTACCATACAATAACAATAAATTAATTCAATTCAATAGAAGAGAGCACATATTTACAGATGATAATAACTGTCTTCTAAGTTGATTTAGATTTCCAAGGGCTATCTTCTTGGAGTTCTTGATATCATTTTTAAGATGAAATACATTAAATTATGTATATTACATTATACAGATACATTTTTAACTTCATTTAAATAATGTATACTGTTAATAATTAAACGTGTGGGCACCGTGGCACAGCAGTAACGATAAGCTGACACCCCTTGCATAGGGATTATTCCTGCCTCGCACTGTATGCTTGCTGGGACTGGCACGACCCTGGATGGATAGATGGATGGAATAATTAAACATGTACTACGAAGATATTTCAATGTTCCTTAAACGTTTTGAAGAATCGGCGTTCTAAACTTACAGATAGCTTGACATTTATTACAGGGCTCATTGTGTGGCAATTGGTTATGTGGAGAAAGAAAAGGAAGGACAGGAATTGGGGGTTGGTACGTTTGAAAGAGACAGTACATTCTTTATTAAATTATTTCATCAAGGGTCACACACATCCCAGCCAGAATCTTGTGGGAAACAAGAACAATCTCTGGACAGAGCGCCAGCTCATAACTGCCACAGCGCCACCTTGCCCACGTTTAATACATGCTTTAATTCATTATATCATGAAAATGATATCAGTTTACATCTTAGTATTTAAATTCTTCAGAGCGTTGTAATATCATGAATGTAATGTATTCTGTGTCCTATTGGCGTAAAAGCCCATTTAAGGAGCACGTAGTGATTCACACACATAAAACACATAGAAGAACACATAGAATATGAAGCATTTAATTTGTTACTTTAGTTACGATGGGATCTGAGAAACTCTATTAAATTAAATGTTGATTTTAGGAGTAGGTTACGATGTTCTACTTTAATAACAAAATAAACTACGAGATTGAAGTGGACATTTCGACCTTTTTTTCACTGTGTCCTTATGTTTTTTCTTTTCTCTTTACCCTAATATGCTTCCGTATTACACTCAGACGGTGGGCTACGACTCACCTTTTCACAGCAACTTTGATATCTGTCCACTTCTTTTTTATTTCGGGCACTGTGTGACTTTCTGAACTTGAACTTTCAAGTTTCTCTGCCATGCTGTATCAATCGATCAACTTCCTTTTGTTGCTTATACCACTGCTTAAGCCAACAAATAGTACGTTTTTCCTTGCCTCCACTTCGCATTTGCTGAAATTCTTTTTTTTTCCCAGTGCTTTTGCCATTGTCTTTTCTCAAAATGCTGAACTTAAAGGGCTATTTAAATTGATATGCATATTCAAAGGGGCGTAATTCTGAGAGGAGTCGGGATTGGGTGGTAGGCGTGTGCATGTACATTACTTTTCAAGTTGACTGGGATTTATGAAGCTGAAGTGCTTGGAAGTTGGCTTATACACGGTTTTGTGCATCAGAATTTTTTTGTGCATAAGCACCATTCCACTTTTATCTATATGCCATGTTTTAGTTTGAATTCTATGCATACCCCTGCAATCCTGAATGAATTTAATAGACAAATTGGTGAACGAATGGGTAAATATCTACCTCCAGAAGAAATGAAATGTGTTCTTTGTTTAAGTTTTAAAGTATTGAAGTTTATATCTTATGCGGTGCTATTTAAAAACTGTTCTCCGAAGAGAGCTATTTATAATGAGAAAACCGAACTGACCAAAACTGCCATTTTGGGTGAACAAAATTATTACTGACTATGGTATGGAGCGCAGCTTTTTTCCCTTATTCAGAATATCAGAAAAAAATGAGTATCATAGTCATCTCCTCAAGATACACATGAGCTCTTCATAATCATAGGTACACTGGCAGAAGAAGTGAGGTAAATGTCTCCAGTACCTGAGTTTCACAACCTCTATGTTTCATTTCAGCTTTTAATTGACTTTCTTCAAAGTTGCAACAATTCAACAATTGCATTATAGATAATACAATTAGTTTTATACACTGATTTTTTGTTTCAGTGTACAATGATCCTGGGGAAAGAATCAATCCACTGTACACCACAAATAAACTAATTGTGTGTTGTTCATTGAAAAAAAAATGTTTGTCACAAGCACTGATAGCCCTGCAGCAGAAAAGTGTTGATTGTCCCCATTAACTGCATTTTCTTGCTTCACGTGATATAAATAAGAGTTATAATCTGGAGATTCAGTTTTGAATTGAGAATGAATTTGCATCAGATCAAATAAATACAGTTTTTATTCTGTAATTATACAGTTTCCTGTTGCCAGGCTCATGTTGACTGACTAGTTGCTTAAGGGAAGTTTGCTTGCTCAACACTCCCTCTAAAATTGGTCTCCACAACATGGTGACCGTGTTATGAGGAGGCAGTGCAGGGATGAAGAACAAGGCAGCTTAAACCACATTTCTTTATCTTACCTTGACCCATAGGAATGTTCAAAATACAAGAAAAGATCCAAAACAAGAACAAGCAGACAAAAACAGGTAAAGATAATACTTTAAGCAAGAAAAGTAAAATCTAAAAGGCAGACAATTTAAAAAAAATCCTATCTCTGCGCTCTAAATGAGGTAGAAGTCACAGAACAGCTTCCACACAATCTGGAAAACTATTTAAATTCAGTAGTCCCATTTTTAATGAGACATACAATACTTTTTGAGCACCCAACTATGGCTATTGCTGCAGATTAGGCTGCTCCTATATACTAATTCTTCTTTCGGCTGCTCCCATTAGGGGCTGCCCCAGCGGATCATCTTCTTCCATATCTTTCTGTCCTCTGCATCTTGTTCTGTTACACCCATCACCTGCATGTCCTCTCTCACCACATCCATAAACCTTCTCTTAGGCCTTCCTCTTTTCCTGGCAGATCTATCCTTAGCATCCTTCTCCCAATATACTCAGCATCTTTCCTCTGCACATGTCCAAACCACCACAATCTCGTCTCTCTGACTTTGTCTCCCAACCATCCAACTTGAGCTGACCCTCTAATGTACTCATTTCTAATCCCATCCATCCTCGTCACACCCAGTGCAAATCTTAGCATCTTTAACTCTGCTACCTCCAGCTCTGTCTCCTGCTTTCTGGTCAGTGCCACTGTCTCCAACCCATATAACATAGCTGGTCTCACTACCGTCCTGTAGACCTTCCTTTTCACACTTGCTGATACCCGTCTGTCACAAATTACTCCTGACAAATCTTCTCCACCCATTCCACCCTGCCTACATTCTCTTTTTCACCTCTCTTCCACAATCCCCATTACTCTGTACTGTTGATCCCAAGTATTTAAACTCATCCACCTTCGCCAACACTACTCCCTGCATTCTCACCATTCCACTGACCTCCCACTCATTTACACACATGTATTCTGTCTTGTTCCTACTGACCTTCATTCCTCTCCTCTCTAGGGCATATCTCCACCTCACTAGGGTCTCCTCAACCTGTGCCCTTCTATTGCTACAGATCACAATGTCATCAGCAAACATCATAGTCCATGGGAACTTCTGTCTAATCTCATCTGTCAACCTGTCCATCACCATTGCAAATAAGAATCCCTGATGTAATCCCACCTCCACCTTTAATGCATACGTCACTCCTACTGCAGACCTGTCACACTTCCCTCATACATATCCTGTACAACTCTTACATACTTCTCTGCCACTCCCGACTTCTTCATACAATACCACAGCTCCTCTCGAGGTACCCAGTCATATATTCTGGATTCCTTCTTTAATTTATAGATACACTTTAAGAATTATACATTTAATTTAAAATCAGTCAGTCAGTCACTTTCCATCCTGCTACATCCTAACACAGGGTCATGGGGTTCTGCTGGAGCCAATCCCAGCCAGCACAGGGTGCAAGGCAGGAACAAACCCCGGGCAGGTCACCAGGCCACCACAGGGCACACACACACACCAAGCACACACTAGGGACAATTTAGGATTGCCAATGCACCTAACCTACATGTCTTTGAACTGAGGGAGGAAACCAGAGCACCTGGAGGAAACCTATGCAGACACGGGGAGAACATGCAAACTCCACGCAGGGAGGACCTGGGAAGTGAACCCGGGTCTCTTAACTACGAGGCAGCAGCACTACCACAGCGCCACTGTGCCTCCCTGTGTTACTTTCATTCTTAATTACACAACAGTAAATCTAATATCAAAACAATTCTTAAGAATATATGAAAAACTATCAAACTTCAGCTCCAGAATCTCTGCATTTAAATTTTCAACTGATTTCAGAAACCTCTTATCAACTGACAAAAATGTGTATAGTTAAGCTGAAGACAGCAGAGAAATGACAGTGCTAGTTACATATGCTAGTTACAGTTGCCATTCTTAGTATGGTATATTTTGTACTCTTGTTTTACCATCACTGTTTTATTTGTTTTAACTGTGTATAGCTGATTGCATCTGCAAATAAAAAACAGTATAAAACTAAAGTATAAATAATCCTTCTAGTCACAAGGTTAAGCTCAGGTATTAAGAGATGAAAAAGGTGCAGTATGTGGTTTAAACAGACCAGATACAGTAAGCATAAGAATTGTTGTTATTTTGCTTTTGTATATGTTTCATATAGTTTCTCTATTTTTACTCTGTACATGCAGTATGTATTTGTCTTTCACTTTATTGTATTAAAGAGAAATGTCTGCTTTTGTGCTGTAAGTCTGAGTAAATTTCGCTGGGCAAAGGAACAGCAGTGAATGCAGAGCTGTTGGATGTAATTAATAAAAACTCTTATTTATGTGTCTGTGTTGCAGCATTTTTTTTTCTACTCATCTGAAAAATCAGCTCTTCTCATAACTGTAAGACTCATGCCTTTATTCACACACAAAGCAGACAAAGTGGAAGACACCTCAGACAGTTATAGATAACAAGTATACATTAATAATATAGTACAGTAAACATGCAGTCTGCTAATGTGTCTTTCTTTTTCAAGTCAGAGTACTGCCAACAATGATGACGGGAATTCCCTGGAGAGCATGTATTGTATTTATGCAAGCAATAAGAAATGACAGGGTGGTGTTGTAAGGTGAATCATAAGGCCAAAGCCGTACAATATCAAAATCTAAAATTATGGTTTTCCCAGCATGACCATATTTTTGCCTGGCATTCATTATTTGCTGTTTAAGGTAAATGGCTATGGAAATGCAATAACACAAGATGTCAAAAATGTGTGCATTGCATAAAATGTTAACTTATTTAGTAGAAGCAAAACAGTTTAACAGTATGTTGATTCTTTCTTTATTCTGTTTAATTTTTGTGTTTGCTTTTTTATTTTGTGATTTAATGAACATGGTTACTAATTAAACTGCCCACACTCCCTAATTAATTCTAGTACTTAATTGTTAACAAAAAATGTAATTTAAATCTAAAACTATAATAAGTGTCTAAGTTTACATAATTACAAAGAAGGAGGCAGTTTATTAGAGATCTTTTCATAATCTCTTTTACTACCTAATGAGTTGCCTTGGTGGCAAGATGTTTCCAGGGGCAGATGTAGTATTTTTTTGTGATAGCTTGCACACTACGGAATCACAGAAGAGCAGAGCAACAGTAGGCATCATTTTGAAACCATAAGGAACAGGTCTAATGTCCATCCTGTGAAGCAGATATGCTGGAACTGTCATGTACTTAGCTTGAAGTCCTGAAAAAGCCGCAACAAGTGGAAGGATCCATCAACATTTGGCTTGTAGATATTAAAAGCAAACAAGGAGTCTTTATAAATAAAAGATTTACCCATCAAACACACTCTTTTAAAAATTAAGCTCCAAAGAGCACAAAAGGCACAGCAGAAGTGCTCTGAAATAACAAGGCAATTCAAGGCAAACAAGTCCCAAAAACACAAATCCAGAACAGATTTAGAAAAACAGAGCAGAAAGTCCAAATCCAGAAGACCCAGAAAAAAAATAGTACAGTAATAAATATCACTAGAATTCACCAAAACCACAAAGTGCATTCAAATGAGCCATATTTGATCAATGGGCCTCCTCAGTTATTAGAGGGCTAGGGGTGATTTTATATAGAGACAGCCGGATGGCTCCACCTCCTAGGGAGACCATCCACAAATCACAAGGGTCATAACAGAACACCTGACCATACATAGAAATTAATTTATACAATAATCAAATGTAATAAGGAAACATACATACACATAATGGACATATGAAACACACTTTAAAAAGCACAAAAAGGAACTTAAATGGAAAACAAAGGACACAATGAGACAGGAACCAGTTTTGCTTAACCAACCTACCACGGTTTCTTGGAGACCGGAAGAGTAGTTTCCTTTGGAGATGCAATATGCCATTGTGAACTAGGAAACCTGGAGTTGTTCAGAGCACAATGTACTGTAAGTTATTTTGGAGTTTATCGCAAAAATAAATCCAAGGATGGGTTATTAGGACATAAGTAGATTGTCAATGTGTCCAAAAACATAATCCCAGTCTGTTTTGTTTTTTAACTGCATTCTATATGTTACTTCACATAAATTCTGTTTCTATCTGTAAAAAGGCACTTCATTCTAGATTCGATTCAAAATCAAGGAACAGTATTACTTTTCAATAATATTATGGTCTGATAACTGTCATTCATGTGTTTATGCACATGTGGACTATGACTTCTATTTAATATGCCTTTGTACTCTCATTGTAAATATTGTTTGGTTTATAAATGACACTATTTTGTGCATTTTTTATGGTTGTGGCAATGTTTTTTTACAGTAGTGACGCCTGTTGGTGGTCTGTGAGCACCGTATGGGATTGTCCAGCATCCCGTCCAGGAAGAAAGGTGGCCCCTAGCCAGAAAGGAAGGCCAGAGTAGAGGGACAGCAATGGATTGGCATCCTGACCAGGTTTAGAAATGATCCCTTGCTTGGAAGGGAGGCCAAATTGATGGAAGGATCAGGGGAGTTAGCCTGTTCAGTGTACATACTTCCCTGACATGCTACAGGGAAGCATACATGTATCACTGCTCCCATTTTTCCAGACCACAGAGCAGGGTGGAAAAAATAGTCCCATGGGACAGCCCTGCTGGGAGTTGTGGGAGTCACCAGTGGGAGCTACAGAGATCGACCATCCCTACTTTATGATACTTCCAGCTGTCCCAGAAGTACTTCCTCCAGACCTTTCACAAACACTGGAAGCACTTCCAGGGTATAGCTTTAAAGGAGCTCTCCACCTCACCTTAAGAAGTTGGAGTCAGGAGGCAGAAGACTTCAGTTGCGTGGAGGAAGAGAAGTTGGGAGGAAAAGAACAAAAAGGAAGGATTCACCATCCCTGTATAAACAGTAATGTGTAAGTTACTTGAAGAAAATAAAATCATTGTATTTGAACAAGTGATTGTTTGTGTCAGTTGTGTCCAGGGTTTGGGTCTCAGTGACATCCTCTATCATTCACAGGTCTCATAATCATGAACTGTGACTTCATTGTACCAAGGCTGTTTAAGATATAGTGGTGCTCATCAGTTGCTATCAAGCTTTAGAAAAAAGTGCTTGAAATTCAAGTACAAAATGTTCAGGTTATTTGAGGAAATAATTTTTTATCAAATGTTTAGAATGTTTATCTTAATTATTCTTACTGAATTAAACCATTAACTCACTTATTTAATGAGTAAAAAGGTGGATGAGTGAAAATTACTCTTTAAATTCATAAAAAATGTTCTGCTAAATGGGAATAATATATGGGCAGATGATCAGGCAAACTGTATGAAGGTGGTTGCACTGAAAGTGAGGGGAAGGAAGCAGACATCCCCTAGAAAACAGAGGGAAGCCTGCAATAGCAGTTATTTTTCATCATGCCACTTTATAAGGAAGCTAACAACTAGGGAAGGTTTGTCCTGTAGCCATGGATATCAACATACCGTAGGATTGAGCATGTGGCAACTATACCTGACCATTATGGAAGTTTCAGCTATTAATGCCCACCCCTCCTTACATGCTACAGAAGGTTTGCAGGGACAATGTGTCATTTGTTCCTGGATTCAGGTAAAACTCATCCAGTTTTGGTTATTGATTCTTTGCAGTAGACCATGATCCTGAGTAGCTGGTTCCAAATGGGCCCTCAAATATGTTTCTAGCCAGGCTGTTTTAGATTGGGTTCCAGATGTCCCTGCTAGGGGTGCTTCAATTCCTGACTCCCCCATGGAGAGAGTGTTCCAGAAGTCTAAAGCCCTATTCAGACAGGATTCATTTGACACCAGGAGGTGGAATGGTGTAATTTTTATCAGACAACCTCTATAATTTTAGTCCCATCCAACTCATTTGTGTCAGTAACTTTGTCATGGATTGGATGTTCACATCTCAGCAAAATTATGGAGACATCATCTTGTGTTAAAAGTCTGGAAAAATAACCCCAGCTTAAACTTGTTCCATACAAATTGACATTAAATTTACTTATTGCCTGATTATGCTGTAACCATGATGAAGATTCAGGCTCTATAGTTCTAGTATTACAGGAGGTCCCATAGGCATGGCAGAGATCCCGGCTCCATAGTTCCAGTATTCCAGTATAGTTCTTGCTGTGGCAGGCAGTGTGGCATAGTGGTTAAGGCTTTAGACAGCAAACCCTGGGGTTGTCTGTTGAAATCCTGCTACTGATACTGTACGACCATGAGCAAGTCACTTGACCTGCCTGTGCTCCAATTGGAAAATCAAAACAAATGAAACCTGTTATATCATAAATGTTGTATGTCACTTTGGATAAAGGTGTCAGCCTAATAAGTAAATACAAATATTCAAGGAGGTCCCAGTGGCTCCAGTGGGCATTCCAGTCTCCAGTTATTGCCAATCACTTATGTGTTGCTGCTAATTATGGCTGCCACCTAACGCTTAGTGAAAGGGTGTAACGACTTTTGGGAGGTGACAAGGCTGCTAAAAGATTTGTGTTATGATGGAGCCACTATGCTTGTAAAATGAGGGATAAATGGAATTGGGCAAACACCTAAACTCTACAGTATTTTTTACCCCACCACCCGAACAGTAACAAAACACACCAAAAGATGTAAAAATAAGCAAGAAATATATATATGACTATTTATAAATAGTAGTAGTAGTAGCAGTTTATTTATATAGCGCCCTTCACAGACAAAAGGTCACAGAGCGCTGAACAGCAAATCCAGAATAAATACAAACAGTTAAAACAAAAACATAAACAGTAACAAAAAGTAATAATAAGCATAGTGTGACAGATAGGGGGCGCTGTCGTCCCCTTGAACCCTCAGACCAGACGGCAGACACCAGATAAAAGTCCAATACTTATTTTTATTCGGACAATAATGTGCACAAAGCACCCTCCACTCCACTATATTCATAAACAATGCTCAATAACAATAATCAAATCCTCCTCTCCCAGATGCGTTGTTCCCTTCCTCCCAACTCAGCTCGCCCTTCTGGGATCTCCCACAGTCCTTTATAGTCCATGACCCGGAAGTGTTTCTCTTCACACTGTCCATGTGACTGGCAACACTTCCGGGTCGGATGAAAACTCCTTTTTTTTTCAACCCGGAAATACGTCATTTCTTCTGTCCATGTGACTGGGACGTACTTCCAGGCTGTAGGGAAAGTAAACGTCTCTGTGCCTCCCTGCAGCGTCCCCTGGTGGCCCCAATGTTATCCAGCAGGGCTGTGCATTAAAACTCCATAGTCCATGATTCCCTGCTGGCATTCGGGGCACTTCCATGCTGCAGGGAGGGCTCCCTCTAGTGGCCTGGGGGTATTGGCCGGGATGAATGGCTGGCCATAGTCCATAACAGAAAACAATCAATTTCCCTCAGAAGAAACATACATTCCTGAAAATCTTTACTGTAAATGGTTGGTGTGGATACTAAAGTGCAAACAACAGTTACTTGAATGAAAGCTGTGATATAATAACCCCCTTTTGTAAACTTATTCCAGAAAAAATAGATAATGTAACACAGTCCTACCATCAAAATTCAGAAGGTGTATTATTTTCTGAGGCGTGCGTCTTCCACAAAGAACAACTGCATATAGGAAGGGAAAAAGGTACGTCTCCATCCTTATATCCTATTGCAATGCCCAATCCTTTTTCAATGCAAATATCTAGTTCAAAAATGATTTCTGGGTACTGCCAATGATCACATTTATGGAAAATACAAAATTCAAGTCAAGTCTTTTTACTGGTTCAAATTTTTCTTCTATACTTGCAAAATTTACTACACACCTTTTGATTTCCGGATCATTGTTAGTTGTGTGTTCTCTCTTATCACTGCGATTCTGTTGGCAACAAAGGTTTTGTAGTGTGCACTTTCATTTGCAATGTACCTTAGTACTGTAGGGCTGTCAGTTCAAAAGATTGACCCTTGCAGGGGAATCTATAGATCTTGTTTTAACATTTTGTCCATTTTGACTGCTACAACTGCTGCTGTAAGTTCTAACCTTGGCATTGTGACAGATTTTAGTGGTGCCACTCTTGATTTCCCCATTATAAATAAACAATGTCTCTTAATTTCTTTATTAGTTAAGAGGAGGTAGAAAACAGTGCCATACCCGTTTTCTGAAGCATCTCCAAAATTATGCATTTGTCCAGACATTATGTGACCAAATCCAGGCGGTTTAATGCACCTGTTTACATTGTAATCCACAAGTAGTTGCAAATCGTCCATCCATTTTTTCCATTACCGGACATACTTAACCTCCATTTCTTGATCTCAGACATATTTCTCTTTACACAGTTCTCTTAAAATAAGCTAGCAGGCAATATGACTGGTGCTAAAAATCCAAGTGGATCATATATTGAACTGACCACTGACAGAATACCACGTCTTGTAGCAGGCTTATCTTGCAGCTTTACCTGGAACTTGAAACTGTCAGTCTGTGTGCACCATTGAACACCTAAGGCTCTTTCAACTGGTAACAAATCATGGCTTAAGTCTAAGTCCTTTTGATCTATTGCCCTGTCTTCTTCAGGGATGGACAGCAAGACTGCTCTGCTATTACTTATCCATTTAGTAAGATAAAATCCTCTCTTTAAGCACAGGGCTTGAAGATCTTTGGCCAATTTTATGGCTTGTTCTTCTGTAGCAACTGACCTTAAACAGTCATTAACAAAGAAATTATGCAGCACAGTGTTAACTGCTTCCTCTAGAGCTGTGCCTCTTGCATCCTCTGCTGTTCTTCGTAAGGCATAAGAAGCACAACTCCGTGATGAAGTAGCACCAAAAAGCTGCACTGTCATTTTATATTCCTCTAGTCCATTGTTTAGATTACCTCCAGGCCACCACAGGAAACAAAAAAGATCAGTGTCTTCATCTGGAACTTTCACTTGATAAAACGTTGATTTAATATCTGCCATGAGTGCAATTGGCTCCTCTCTGAATCTTGTAAGACCTCCAATGAGTGTATTAGTTAAATCAGCAACCCTGATCCTTTCAGCAACTGTTCATTAAGGGAAAAGCCTAGGTAAGTGGCTGTACAGTCAAAAACCACTCTGATTTTATTTTTCTTTGGATGATATACTCCATGGTGAGGGATGTACCACACTCTCTCTTTTTCAAGAGTCAGCTGTTCAGTGGGTACCTTGACGGCATATCCTTTGTCTAAAATGTCTTTCATGAAAATTTTGTAATCCTCATGGAATGTTGGATACTTTGAAAGTTTCCTTTTTAACCCTATAGCACGTTATTGGCAACACGTCGATTGTTTGGTACTTTAAGTGTCTCATCTTTAAAAGGCAGATTAATGCAATAGTGTCCATCCACTAGTCTGGCAGAAACTTGAAGCTATGCCCAAGAATTTAATGTCCTCCTGTTCCTCACAACTGCGCTCTGGAAAGTCTGTATTGTATTGCTGGAGTAATATTTGCTCTACCTCCATTATTGTCACATGATTGACTGAATACCTTTGCAGTCTTTCTTTGTCTGAGCCCTTTATCAATTCATTAACAATCCACCCACGGAATGTTTTTACAGCATAAAGTCCTTCACCTTCACTATGTATGATTTTCCATGGCTCCATGACTTTACAGGCATCCTCTAGTATTGTTATACCATGGAAGACCCAAAGAGTGTCGGACTTAAAGAGAACATGCCGCAGAGCTGAGCGTAAATGGAGGAAGACTAAACTAACTATCCACTATGAAATATTAAAAGTCAAAATAACAGAATACAATAACACTGTCCGTCTTGAGAGACGCTGTTATTTCTCCAAGATTATAAATGACAATGCTAGTAATCCCAGAGTCTTATTCTCTACAATTGATCACCTACTAAACCCAGGTAACTCAAAGGAATGCCTCCTAAGTATTTCCAATAAAAGCTGTGAGGCTATCGCTGTATTTTTCAATCAAAAAATTAATGATATTAGAAATTACATAGTATAACCCTCCAACACTAAGGATCCTCCTAAACCCCAGCATTCTGTTATAAACAAATTAAACTCTTTCACTAGGATAGATTTACCTGATTTACAAAAAATAATATCTCAATTAAAATCCTCCACCTGCGTCCTTGACCCAGTACCAACAAGGCTTTTCAAAGAAGTATCAGGCGTGCTAATTGATAATGTTCTGGACATAGTAAATTCGTCATTAGATACGGGGGTCTTCCCAGACTGTCTTAAGACTGCTGTAGTTAAACCCCTTCTTAAGAAACATAATCTTGACCCCTCGGCTCTTGAAAATTTTAGACCCATCTCTAACCTGCCTTTCTTAAGCAAAGTTCTGGAGAAAGCAGTCACTATGCAGTTAAATGACCACCTAAATAAACATGCTATTCTTGATAAATTTCAGTCGGGTTTTAGAATAAATCACAGCACAGAAACTGTACTCGTTAAAGTAGTAAATGATTTGCAAGTGAACGCAGACAGAGGCCATATATCTGTTCTCATCCTTTTAGATCTGAGTGCTGCATTTGACACTATTGATCATAATATTCTTAGAAATCGCCTTAGTCAATGGGTGGGCCTCTCTGGCAGTGTCTTAAATTGGTTTGAATCCTACCTGACAGGGAGAAAATTTTTTGTTAGTTGTGGTAATCAAAACTCAAAGACACATGATATCCAATATGGTGTTCCACAAGGCTCTATCCTGGGTCCACTGTTATTCTCAATCTACATGCTTCCGTTAGGTCAGATTATCTCAGGGCACAACGTGAGCTACCACAGCTATGCTGATGACACACAGCTGTATTTATCAGTAGCACCTGATGACCCCGATTCTATTGATTCACTAACACAATGTCTGACTTGTATCTCAGAATGGATGAATAGTAACTTTCTCAAGTTAAATAAAGAGAAAACTGAAATCTTAGTGATTGGCAATAATGGATACAATGAGGCTATTAGAAATAAACTGGATACATTAGGATTAAAAGTCAAGACGGAGGTAAAAAGCTTAGGGGTAATTGTTGACTGTAATCTGAATTTTAAATCGCATATTAATCAGATCACTAGGACAGCATTTTTTCACTTAAGAAACATAAGTAAAGTTAGACCTCTTATATCACTGAAAGATGCTGAGAAATTAGTTCACGCGTTTGTTTTCAGTCGACTAGATTACTGTAACGCACTCCTCTCAGGACTACCCAAGAAAGACATAAATCGTTTGCAACTAGTGCAGAATGCAGCTGCTAGAATCCTAACTAGGAAAAGAAAATCCGAACACATTTCTCCAGTTCTGATGTCACTACACTGGTTACCTGTGTCATTCAGGATTGACTTTAAAATTCTGCTTATGGTTTATAAAGCCTTAAATAATCTCGCCCCTTCTTATATATCGGAGTGTCTGACACCTTATATTCCAAATCGTAACCTCAGATCCTCAAATGAGTGTCTCCTTAGAATTCCAAGAACAAAACTTAAAAGAAGTGGTGAGGCGGCCTTCTGCTGCTATGTACCTAAAATCTGGAATAGCCTGCCAATAGGAATTCGCCAGGCTAATACAGTAGAGCACTTTAAAACACTGCTGAAAACATATTACTTTAACATGGCCTTTCTATAACTTCAATTTAACTTAATTTAACTTAATCCTGATACTCTGTATGTTCAATTTCCTCATAATAACTATTCAGGGTAGCTCTAAAATCCGTACTGACCCCTACTCTCTTTTCTGTTTCTTTTTCCGGTTTCTTTTTCTATTCTTTATTATGTAAAGCACTTTGAGCTACTGTTTGTATGAATATGTGCTATATAAATAAATGTTGTTGTTGTTGTTATTTGTACTTAATAACAATAATATTAATAATAGAATCGTAATTACAATATTATTACTTTGGTCAGCGTTTATCTGGGGTATTGTAGATGCACATCTTTTAGATAAGACCATTTTTTGACATCTTGCATAGGGATGCACTCCCTTTTCACTGGTACACAGTTCAATGTGAACACTTCTGGTAAATCAAAAAATGTATTTTCCTCTATCCCACAGACTTGCAACTCCGTTAAAACTGTACACTTCACTAATTTCTGTCTATTTACTTTGTCTCTTTCTACAGTGCTGATGTAGATGTGAGACTTTCTTCCAGAAAGATACAGCTGCTCTTGCAAACTTTCTGTGTAAAATGTAACTGAGCTGCCAGAGTCTTTTAGAACATATGTTTCTACACATTTTTCACTCGTTTCAGACTTAACTTCAACTGGAACCGCAGCTAAGACACACTCTTTACCGGCCCCGGTATCAGTACAAGTCTCTAGTGGTTCCACAGAAATATGGGCAGAAGACATTTTCTTCTATTCCGACTTAGCGTTCTCCCTTTTATGAGGTGTGGCTTTATCAACGTTATCTTTTTCCTTATTCATATGCAGAATGAATGGATGTAAATGAGAGCATAGTTTGCATTTATTTTTTTCTTCATAGTTTTTACTAAGATGTTCTTGTTTAAGGCACTTAAAACATAAGCCCTTATATTTCAAAAAGTCAATTCTAGTTTCATAAGTTAGTTTCTGAATTGCACTGCATTTGTTAAGATTGTGATTTTCATTGCAAAAAAGACAGTGCTTACCACTTGTACGTCCAGCCGTCTCTGCCTTTTTAACTGAGGTATCTGTATCCCTTTTTTCGTCAGTAGCAGAAAAGTTTGTAGCAAAACTGCTTTCTCTCAGCACACCTTTCAAAGGATACTTCTCTTGATCAGTCTTGTCCTTTTCCTTCTTGAACGTATGGCTTTGTAGAACTGAACTGTACAAAGCTGATGTTATCTGTTCGTCCAGAAAGTTTACTGGATCAGTGAGAAGGGCTTGTCTGCTCTCCGTATTTTCAATACTCTGAACTTTGCATTGCCACAGTGCTAGTAGGTCTTGAGGAAGTTTGGAGACTATAGTACAAAGGTTATCATTACTTTCAAATTGTTGTCCACTTTGTAAGTTGGGCATAATGTTCGTACATTCACCAAGAAAGATTGCATAATCGCTCAGACCTTCTCCATCTTTTGTCTTCATTTGTGGCCACCCTTTGGCTTTTTTCATATATGCATCTGCTTTCTGTAGCTGGTTTCCATAAAGACTTTCAAGCTTCATTCTGGCTTTTTGGTAACCTTCTAACAGTGACAAGTATTTACAGTTTTTAACAGTCTCGTGAGGTGATCCTTTAGTAAACTGTGCCAAGAAGTCCAATTTATCTCACGGATTCCCTATCACCTCATCGATAGCTCAGTCAAATGCTCCAATAAAATCCACATATTTCAAGGGATCACCGTCAAATATTGGGATCTTTCTGTATGGCACATAAGGCACTTGAGTCTTATACTGTTGTTCTTTCAGTTGATCGTGACACTGTTCATAATGCGGTTGTTGAGGATTGTTAATACTTTCATTTTTAAATAGAAAGTCCCGAATACTTGCATCTTGTGGCTTTTCATTTCTCACATCTGGTTTCTGAGGAACATTAAGGGGGTTTAGTTTATCTGGACTTCGATAGCATCTTTTAAGAGCTATCAATTTTGCTTTGGATTCCGCGATAGCTGCTTCCAAAGCCAACTGATCTCTTTTAGATTTCAGCTGTGCTTTAAACTGTATTTCCTCAGCTTCTCTTTTGGCTTTCATCTGCTCTTCTTCCATATCTAAAGTTTGCTGCCTTCTTTGGTTCTCTGCTTTAGCCAACAGCACAGTGTGTGCTGCCTCTTTAGATCTGAGGACTCTAACTGGAGTAGCCGTTGAACTTGCACGACTGTTAGTTTTTGCAGAGATTTGGGAGTCCTTGACTGAAGTAGCCGCTGTACTTACAACACTTTTAGTTTGAATGGAAATCTGAGAGACACTGTCTTCTGGAGAAATGTCATCCTTCGTTCTGTAATCCCTGAATTGGTTAGTAGAAAAGTCGGGTTGCTGGTTGAAGCTTTTATTTTGACGTACTTCTATAACCCATTCCATTGTATATCCTAAAAACGTATGTATAGTTTTCATTTTAGCATCAAAATCCTTTTGTATTATTTTCCGTGTATCTTTGTTGCTCTGGATGGATAAAGGTTCATCATTTAGCTTTTTATATTCCATTCTCAGGTTAAAGAACCTTTTCTTGATGATTGATTCTACAATTTCACAGCTAAATTCATTTTGTTGAAACTCCTTTACGTACCTTATCAGACCAGATAATTGTTTATATTTGCTGTGTGTTTCTGACTGAAGACCAACTGGTAAACTGAAGGGCTTTCTGTCGTCATGGAGATGGTCCTCCCTTGAAACGTCATAATCATCGCGACTTTCGTTCACACCACTCAGACTTTCTTTTGGCATTTGATATTTCTTCTGGCTTCCAGATTCAGATGCCATGATGATCCCATTAGGTACTTAAGCTCCTTTATAATTTATACATAGCAATTCTCAAATGTTCAACTCCGATCAAAGACAAACATTAAAGTACCTGTCGAGTCTTTTCAAGTTGTCGTTGTTTTCTTCCATTGCAGTCTGATGTCAGGCTTAGAACATGCAGGTTTCTTTCTTTTAATCCACGACAGTTTTCAAGCTTTCAATCTTAGGCAGCTTTTACACTTTAGTGTAGCCGCCAAAGTATAAGGCGAGATCAAGCACAGATAAAACACATGCCGAAAGAAATCTCTCAGTCCAAACGTCCGTCTTAAAAATATTTAGTGAAAGTTAAAAGCAAATAATCCACACAAGAATAAAGGAAAAAATAGTTACACACGTAGAATAAAAGGAAAAAAAAGGAAAAATGTATCTTCTTTAAACTTAGCTTTTCTTGAGAAACTTTAGTTATTTCTGTACTTAAGAGTTCATTACTTCTTCTTCTACAGTATACTTAAAAAATCTTAACTTCTTCTATACTTAAAGATTTTTAGCTTCTTCTTCTGTACGCTTTAAACGTATGGCGCAGCACTTAAATAAATGCGTTTTCTTACATATTACTTCACACACAAAAAAGGCCCGTAGGCACGGGCACGATTTAAAAACATGTGCCCTCTACACCTTACACATGGGAAGGCTGGTCACTAACTGAAGAATAATGTTTAGTCAAAGCAGATAGAAATAGCTAGAATATACCAATTTTACTAAACCTATGGGGGTTATAGGAACCTGCCATAGATTATGCATGGTTATCAATTAAAATATTTATGAATCTTATGTAACTAGGAAATGGCTCTTACAATAGTTATATTGACATTTAAAATGGTAATTGTCCTAAATAAAAAGCTGTTTGGGATCCAACAGATCTCGCTTTCGCTCAAGATCTGAGCCAAATGACTTGATGTAGTAAAAAACATTAGCCTGCCTTTCAAAAGTGTAAGCTTTCTTTGTATATTCTGCAGTTTCTTAATTTGTCTGTGATTTTGTTTTCAAATTGTAAGAAAAGTCTCTAAACTTGCATCATAGCTTTTCTCACACATTATAAGTTGTCAGTAATGACCATGTAATACAAAAATAGTGTCAATAAAAAAAAATTCTCTCATTATAGCTCTGTGTAAAATTAAACATATGTACTTTGTAAGGATGTATAAAATTTATATTTTTTTGCACACAAAGAAACAACTGTTCATTTTGGGCATTTTGGGAGGCTTATTTGCAAATGAAGTGTGAGTCACACAAGAGCCAGGTTAACATGTGTATTAGTTGCAAGTAACATTTTTGCAGAAGGAACTGCCAGTTTGAAAACACGCTATTGAGCTGAGGACAAACATAGCATAAATGGTCTTATCAAGCAATCGCTACAATATGGAGACAAGCCTGTATAACATAAAAAGTCAAACCTCTACTCTTTTGAAAACTGACAGACGGGGCATCTCTAAAATCAGACTAAATAACAACCTGCACTGCGTGTTAACTTGAGAAGAATATAAATTCTGGAATAGTAGTGAATATGTATGTGAATTCTTACAGTGAAATTGCTCTATAAAGCAATCGTTCAGGCATACAGACACAAATGTGTAACAGTTTTAAAGTGAAGTAAGAGGGTAAACGCCCGAAACAAGGACGATCTTAGTTGCAGACTGAAAATCTTGTGTGCACTATGAGTAGGCTGTGCAGTGACAGTGGGAGAAATGTAGAAAAAATTGGAATACACAGTTTAACAGGAAAAGTATAAACATTAAGTAAGTGAATGCCTTTATGTATCCTCTAAAATTTTACTTAATTGTCAGTCCCAGGGATGATAAATATGGATGAAGGTTAGCACACGGAATTGTTTACCATGCATATTATTAAGACTCAAATTGTTTACCGTTATTATCAGTCAAGGAGAGTGACTTTGAAACAGAGGACTTTTACACTAGAAAAATAACATAATAAACGTCCTTGGCCTCTGAAAGTTTCTGCATTATAATATTGGTTCTGGTTCAACTGATACTGATGCATACTGTATGTAGAGACCAAAAATCAGCCTGATATATTGGTGACCGATATCTGTAAGGCCCTACAAAGATGAGTAATTGGCTTTAACAGTACACATAATTTAGCTTCAAGTAAGAGAATACAAAATGCTTGTAGCTCTAGGAATAAAAGAGTTCTTAAATCTAGTCCTCTTTATCCTCTGCAACCTAAATCTGCAGCATGATGGAAACATCTAAAATTTAAGAAAAAAAGGATGGCTACTGTCTGACAGAAATGAGCCACTCTTCTTTCTAATCTTTTTTGTAATACAACTCAGTGACAGAGGTCTGGTACAAACTAATAATCTTACTGCAAATTTGTACAGTGTTGTTAACATGATTTGTTATCAATGATGAGGTTGCTAAACCAACATATTAAAGCAAGCGTAACAAAAGATTCAATGAAGGACTTATGAAAAGGTCTATAATGGTTTTGTCCACTTTTAAACAAATGTGTTTTCTAAGAAAGAAAAACCATGTCTGCCCTTCTTACAGCCATGTTCTGTGTTAAGATTAAAGTTTAGCCTATTATAAATGATTTTCCCTAGATATTTGTAGTGCTCCACCATATCCACAGATAGCAACAAAGACTTTCAACAATATTCTTTTACTTTGAGATTTTTAGCTGTTAAACAGAATGATTACACCATTGAATAAACTCATTAACAACAGGTTCTTGGCTGTCCTCTTTATTTTGTAGAAGCCTCACAATGACAGACTCTTGTGTAAATTTTAGGAAGATATCTGACCATGTGTAAACTCCTGCTGTCATTTTTGTATAGGATAAACAGAAGTGGAGACAGACAGCAGCCTTGCAGTGTCCTGATAGATGTACTAAGGCTATCGGGAAAACAGCCATTAATACACAGTCTTTGTGTTCTGTTAGTTAAAAAGTCCAGAATCCACCCAACCAATTTAGGTTCCAAACAGAATCACTCACTAAAATTTGGATCTGGATTGTATTAAAAGCTCATAAGAAATCCATAAAGAGCAGACATGCATGATTTTTTGATCCTTACAAATGTTCATACAGTAAATTCAAGAATGTTGCTGTGGTATCCTCCACCGCAATATTCAAGTGTTATACTGTATCACATGCATTTAGAAAATTACTGTCCCAATGTCTGACATCAGAAAAGAACAGCCTCACAGTTTCTATACTGTATATGACACTATCCAGGTAATTTATTGCATGCTATCAGGAATAACACCTTGTTATACTCATAAAACCACAGTTATTCTGTGAGGCATTATCCACATCATAGTTATACTGAACACTAACGTTCACTAATAAGCATACAAATTAAATAAATGAAAATGTTACTTGAATTAAACATTACTCTAGCAGATGGTCTCATGAGAATTT
This sequence comes from Polypterus bichir lapradei, assembly GCA_026402145.1. Lineage (NCBI taxonomy): Eukaryota > Metazoa > Chordata > Cladistia > Polypteriformes > Polypteridae > Polypterus > Polypterus bichir. The sequence goes on from JANRMT010028174.1 coordinate 153,993,765, forward strand.
CAAGTCTGGTTTTCATGAAATGAATAATATTGCTAGATTTTTTGTTTTTGCTTAAACATCAACTATTTTCAGTTTTCTTTCTACTTTGATCTGCTGCCAAATATAACAAAGTTAAAAAAATGTAACATTTCAAAAGACATTTCTATAATGCACATAATTTTTAATGGTATAATGAAATTAAAAAGAAGAAAATGTTTTGAAAATGGAACAATGGGGAACAATACTAAACAAGAATATATTGTGTGCATTTTAGATTCATAAAATTGATTAACAAATATATCTGTTCGCAACAAGATAAATAAAGGCTACCTTTTCATCTACCCTGGAGATGGTTATGTTTCCTGACATAAATACTTCTTACGAAAGTTGTTTTTTAACAGGGCTCCACATAAGGTGTCGTTGAGGCAGGTAGTTTAACTTACTAGAGTGTGACATCTCACACAACTTTATAAAGATTATGTGCGTTCTGTCAAATTGGGAACTTCTGAGCAGGTTGTGTAAAGTCACTTTTTTCAGAGAGCATTTAAGGTGGGGCAACATTAATAAAAGAGCTGTGCATGATTGACAGAGATGTTGTACGCAAAAGGTAGCCCGGTCTTAGTGTAAATGTAATTTGGAATTTTATTAGTAATAAAAATATAACAAATGTTATACAGTATGACATCTGAAAAATTTTGTGATTTTATAAATTTAATTATAGGAGGTTATAAAATTTAACTGGCTATTTTAAAGGCTGTGCTGAATCATATTTCTATCATTATCATTGTAAGCTTTTTATGCTGTAAAATGCTCATGGAAACAGACCTCAGCTCCTATATTGTGATAATCACCATACCGACTAGTGTGGACCTCTTTACATACAATCAGCAATGTTGGCAACAACCTCTAAGGGTACAGACAGAAGGGTTTCTTGGATTTAGCATATTGCTCACAAAATCAGTAGTACACCACTTTTTCCACTACTTGCTGAGTTGCGCATTTCACAGGAATTCTTGGCAATGGAATACTGTTCCAAGTATCCCTCAGTTTGAAAAAGCCTATAAATTTGTGCACTTCCACAGCAAGAAAACTGTTACTGTAATAGAACTAGTAAAAGTAAATACTATCTCATAACTTTATTTGACATTTGCTGATACTAAAACCAGGCTGGGGCTTCTTACTGCTTATGGGGCTACTTTTATGTGTGCCACCCTTTATTAAGATAGATTTTTTTTTCCAAAATATATTTAACTAGCCAACCCGCGGCGTACCATACGCCGCATAATCAGGCCGGTTTTTTAATGATTTTTAAGCACAGGGAGAAAATTCACATTTGAAAAATCGGTAATGTAATAAATCAGCAAGAAAAGCAACATTGTAACAATGCACGGAACGAACCAACACACAATCGTCCGGGACTGAAAACTGGCGGACCGCCATCGCGCCTTCTCCTCCCAGAAGGAGGGATGGGGGTGGACGGGGCTCAGGCGCGGAGGGTGGAACGGGAGGAGAGGAGAAGGACGTCCATTCTGCTCCCTCTTGCTGTATGTAGCGTGTAAAACAGTTTGCTATGGTGCACGCGGTTGTGCGTCGTAATCGAAAACTCGGTTTTTAAAGACTGCTTACTTCATTGTGTTTTAACCTCATTTGTAAAGGATTGTTTTAAGGATCCCATGGGATACCCCTCGCAAACCATTTTACACGCTGCATATGGCGATTCACCTCTGCGAGAAACATGCCTCTATGAACAGTCAACGTGGCTCGGAGGTGCATGTGGCCTCTACGACAGACGAATATAAATGACGCCGTTTTTTCTGTGTCGTCGCGTCTGAGTTGGTGGGCGTGGCTCTGCGAGTTGTCGTCGTATCCAATGGTCTTAGAGTTGGTGGCCGTGGCTCCTTCCGGCGTGCTTTCCATGGGTGTCTTGCCTTAGTGAATTATATATATAGATGCATAATCTTAAAATTCAGTTAGTTCCATTATAAATTACAATATACACTTTAGATAATATTAAAGTATAAATGCTGTAATGGCTCAGAAAGTAGAGACAGTGTTGATTATACTGCTGAGTATATGCTGATTATAAACAACAAAGCTTTTAATTTGTGCATTCTTGACAATGTGACATAATTTTTCTAAAAAGACACATGTTCACAATTCCTTCATCAATCCTCCCAAAGGAGGAAAAAAAGAAAGTGTAGTCAAGGGCTTCTTAGTGTGTGCCACTGTGACCTGTGACTTTTAGTTCCACATTACATTACTGTACTTAAGACAAGTAACTGTCTTCATGAATTGACACCTCTGAAACATCTAAACCATGCAACCTAGCTGACGAGGAGAAACACTTTACTGCCATGTAAACAAACTAACAGGAAAAAGGCAAAACAAAGATGGGAAGAGACAAGTCGATACAATTCAAGCAGGCTATTAAAGTAGAGTAGATGTGCACAGTGGTTTGGTGGTCCGTTTATGGCCAACACTTATTGTGTGCTGTGCCAACAAAAGATTAAATCCATTGTGTGGAAATTGCTTTATCTTATTTTGGAACCAATGTCTGTGAGAAAAGTATAAAGGCCCTGGCATTGCACTGCAAAATTGAAGCTCACCTACAGACGGATGGAAGGCATCGTTCCCGCACATACCTAGGAAAAATGTCTTCCACATTCTCTTGAAAAGGTCAGACTGCAAGATCCCCCAGCTGCATCATTTTTTTGCCAGGAGTTTTCCTTCAAAACTGTTTTATTGTGAGTCTCAGCCGATATTAAAAGAACCTAAGTTTATCCTATCTTTAGTGTTATTTTTTTTTCTTCATCTTAGAATTACTACCATACCTCAAGGGAAAGATATAATGTTTTATTTCATTATATATATAGACCTTTGGTTTAGCTAAAGCTACATTCTCTAACAAACATATTCCGACGAAGCATATGCCCCTTATAGAGTTAACTGAAATGTTGGTCACAAGTTAGTCGACCACTATTAACTTAAATGGCTGTAAGAGGCAACAGGACAACTTTTGAGGTTTTATTTTATTGCAAAACATACAAATTAAACAAGCAATATTTTGGTCTTATTTGTTGATAATTAAAAGAATAATTGTGTTCTTTTTGTGTCAGTTCTGCTTTTTGCTAAGAACTGCAAACTGTGTGCACATTTGGTGACCCTTTATTGGCAATGCTTATAAATAAGTCTAGTCATTAATTTTTAATGCCTACATTAACGGATAACAACATAAATTAGTGATATATTCTGTGTCTTTGTTTCTTATTAAAAAGAAAAGTACAGTTTAATGGTGTAGATGTATTAAGGAAATCCAAGCTGAAAATAAGTTTCCTTAAAACACATGACAAGAAAATAAAACATACTAAAATTCAGTATGTGGTTGGTCAGTAACACTAAGGAAATGCACACATAATCTGTGCATCCCTTTTCTGTATTTAGTTGCTTTTAAATTTCCTTTACATCGTTATATAAAGGTGGCAGCATTTGATAATACAGCATACAGGAGCCAACAGTATCTTAGATGCCAGTCCATCACAGGACACGCTTAAACACACTCTCACTCATAATAGCTGATTTAGTGTTGTTAAACTGTTCAATTGAATGCCTTTTTACTGAAAAAGGATACAAGATACAACAAGAAAAAACTCCATAAATGTAGATAAACCAGTACATGCAACACAGAATGCATACAAGCCATGAATTAAAATGTCAAGACATTGTGAGTCAGCAGTGCTATTCACTGATCTAAAGTGCCATAACACACAGTACAGAATATGGTCTGGTGTCAATTTCAGACTCTGAATATCTTTTTCTAGATACTTTCCAGACACCAAGTCTCCAAAACACAGCATGTTAAAATGTTTTATTTGCACAAATACGTGATGTGTAATAAATGCATTTGAGAGTAGCTGAATCAAATAAGAGTAGTAATTAAAATGATAACAGAGGGTCTATAATAGTCAATAATTAACAAAGCAGAAGTGCAAGACCCTTTTTTAGATAAAGTAATAATTTGTACCCTACAGAGAGTCTTTCATGATGAAAGTGCAATAGAATTTATTGTAAAAGAACACAGACATCCTATTAGAGTACAGCCTCATTAAGAAACTTGCTTAAAGGTCACAAAGCAATTCTGAGCTGGAGTTTGAATAACACTTTAAACAAAAGGCCATAATTATAAGTAATTCTACAGAATAACAAGAATGCTACAAAGATGTTTAGAAACATTAAAAGTTAAAAAAGAAATGTGGACTTTTTGTAGTGTTCTGTATTGTATGACTACAGCTATAACTTTTGTCATATTTCTAGTCAATTTTAATACACAGGAATGCAAATTTGTATTTTGCACTGCATTGCAGAGCACCACATGTATGAGTTTTTCCTACCCATACCTAGGTCTCCTAACAAAGGAGATGTGCTGATTGTTTTTAAATAAAATTGTAGTGTTGATAATTCTTTAAAAATTTAATTTCATAAGACTTTAGATTTACAGATTTTTACAGTATTGAGAGTTGAATGTGATGGAAATCTTTGGCAAAAGAAAACGTGACATTAACAGGTTCAGCAAGATGCAAACCTTCTTTTTGTTTTGCAATTGTGAAGTTCTTGAACTGCAGACATGGCTGACAATATTGGTATCCTTTCACTTAAAAAAAAAACCCTTCTGTTTTCTTTGAACTAAGCCAAAACTGACAAAAGTGCATGCTATTCACAATCCTTTATATCATGTTTTTATAGAACAATGTTTTGATTTATGATTAAACAATTTATTTAAAATAATTAAAAAACTGAAAATGGCATGGACAAAATATTAGTTCCTTTAATCTAATATTTCGTAGCACAGCCTTTGAGACAATAACTTGCTTTCTCGACTAGTTATTTGGCCCACTTATTTTTTAGTTCTCTCGGGTTTGATGGGCACTTTCTCTCAACTGCTATTTTCAGCTCTTTCAAAAGTCGTTAAATAAGATTCAAATTCAGATTCACAGTAGGCCACTTCAGAGTGCTTTTCGTCTCCTCCATTATTGGGTGATTTTTAATATACATATATGGTTGTTTTCCAGTTCGAGGAACCATGGTCTGTGGCTGAGACACAGCTTTCTGACATTAGGCTGTATGTTTCACACCAAAAGCCCTTATAGCTTTCTGATTTTATTGTGCTCTACACGGATTCAAAGAGGCAGTAAAGCAACCTCAAAACATCAGCAAGTCTCTACCATTTTTCACGGTAGGCATGATGTTCTTTTCTTTGAAAGCTTTGTTTTAATGTTAGTGTAATTTACTAAAATTGTCTCATTTTGTTTTGTCTCTCCAAAAGGACATTCTGTCCAAAGGACTATGGGTTGTCAACATGCATATCATTGTAAACTCATGTTCTTGTTAGTGTTTCTGCCTTAGAAATGGGGTATTTCTTGCTCTTCTACCATGAATCCCATCTTCATCCAGACAAAGAAGGATGATTTGACTTGAAACTGTTACACCTTGAGCTTGAAAGGCAGCTTGGACCTATTTTGAAGTTTTCCATTGTTCTTTATCTACTATTTGAACAGTCTTTTTCTTCAGTCTTGGGTCAGTTTTCCTTATGAAGCCATATCCACAGTGATATCAGGTATAGTCATATGGGCCTTGATAATATTGCCAACACAGGAACATCTTGTTCTTTGCAGCTGGTCTTATCACCTTGGTTTTGACCATATTTGGCTGTTACTGTCTGTCATGCCTTTTCTGATAACTCTGCTTTTCCTTCTCTTTCCCATGTTCAGTGTGACACAAATCTGCTAAGTATTTCTTATAACTTCTGAAAGGTTCCAATAATTTTGTCCCAGCCATTTTGGAATGTCTTCAGAGAATAAGCAATAATTTAATTTCACAGCCTTTTGTGTTTTGTTCCACTGCAAACCACAGAAATGCATTTATGGATGACAAAAGATCCTTTAATCTCAATATTTTCAGGAAGAATGGTATATTATTCAGATAAATTACAAGGGTAACAATATTTTCAACCCATCTCTGAGTTCACCATTAATTAGTATGTAGGGGCATATGTGATATAAATTCTCCTGAATGAAAAGCTGTTCCATAAAGATGTCGAACAAGTATTGCTAGTTACATTGGGTAGGGCCGATCAAAACCTGTTTAAGGGTTACTCCAGAAAGGGCACCGTGTAAGTTCATAGATTAAAATGACTTAAAAATTCAACCTCCTTCCAATAAATGTGACAGTATGGTAAATGCTAATAAAAACAAATTGAAAGAGTGATTCGTAAATTTACTTAGACCTGTACTGAAAAACTAACAGTTTAAAGACAAGGCATTTCATATTTTACCTAATCATCTGCACTGTTTTATAAAGATATAAGTTTATTACTAAACTGATGCCTGCAATACTTCAAAAAAAGTTGGCAAAAGGGTTATTTAGGACTAATAATGAAGGGACAAGTTGAAATTACAAGGTAATGTGAAACAGGTTGCGTTAAATATGTGAGTCAATCGTGTTTTAGTATATATGAAGCCTCTAAAGAAAGCCCATTTCTTCCAGGGCAAGGATGGTTCAAGATTTGCCAATTTGACAAACAGATGCATAAGCAAATAATACAATGCTTTCAGAATAATGCTCAGCAAAGACAAATCAGTAGGATTTGGAGCATTTCAGTGTCTACACATTATAATCAAAAGGTTCAAGGAATCCTAGGTCAAATTTTGTTGTGCAAATAGAAAGGACAAAAAAACACTTCTAAAACTTACAATCCCTCAGGCGGTACTGTCTTAAAAATCGTTATGAGTCTGCAATATTTATCATGACAAAGACTTGGGAAAACTTTGGCAAACTTCTGTAAGTCAACACCATTTGCTTCTTCATCCACAGACCCAAGTTAAAGAATTATTATGCAAATCAGACATACTTCAACACTGTACTGAAGCGCTACCAACTTCTCAATGCTTGTAAGGTAGCACAATGGAATTGTGTTTTGTATTCCATTCAGACATTTTACATAGGTTTTGGAAAAAAATGTGTTTCCTGGGCGAAACAGTAAAAAGACCATCCAACCTGTTATCAGTGTCCAAAAGCCAGCATCTGTCATGGTATGGGGTTGCATGAGTGTCCATGACCTGGGTGACTTGCACATCTGTTGGTATAAGATACCCCAGTTCATATTAATAAAAGGGGTATTTTAAAGGGATTTATTATATTTACTTATTAAAGTTCACAAATTGTTCAGACACAGACTGGACCCACCTGGTCAAAAAAAAGTGCTTGCAACAAATACTATTGTGGGACAGCGGACATCTGCTCTTATTGGACAATTCCAGTTATTACAGTATTTTTGCCCATGTCTTGCAAGCTTTAATTTTTTAATTGCATCATGAATTACTCTAAAATATCAAAATATTTTCTCATATATAGTATGTGCTGTGGAATAAACTGCAATATTCAATCATGCCAAGCCCACAAACAGTGATCACAAACTATGACACCAACCATGCTTTAGGGATCATCAGTTTATTCACCTTTTTATTCTTATAGCAAATTACAAACTGATGAAGTGATAAATATAGATTTAATATTCACATAGCAAATCTCATTAATACTGTGTTTGTTTTAGTTATACAATGATGCTTAAACTGTCATAACAATTAATCTTTCATTACAGGTATTACCAGGCTGGAAGCTGTACTGTTTAAAGTAGTCTTTTGCTCCATTAAAAATAAATGACTGCCTGCATGGACTTAATTTAAAACAGTTAAGCTCACATTTTTTAAAAGTATGTGTATTTAGCAACAAAAATCAAAACAAACGCTTTAATATATAAGTCAATAAAATTTTGCCAATCTGTCAAAAAAAGACAGTTGCATTCCCTAGTGTATCTTACATGCCACATATGTTTTATTTCTTTTTTTATATACCTGCATGCTATTAGAAAAAATAGTTGCAAACATGAAGGCAGGCAATAGCCAAACTGACATAACAAAAACAAATGAATTCAGTTTTGAATATCAGGTTTTGTTGTTTTTGACATAACAGTTCTGAACATTTAAAAATGCAATGCTTACTAGAGTCACTGTGATTGACCTGAAAGACGCTAACAAGCTTTTAGGGAAGGTGTAGATTGGTCGCAACAATATATACAGTACAATACTGCTTTTGGCAGTGTTCAAAAAAGGCAGACTCTTACGGGTCCTTAATTGTTGGTAATGGGTCATTGTCACAACCAAGTGCTAAACATGTCTGTCCGTAATCTTTTATTTTTCAAAAAGACAAGTACAAATCATTAATATAATATCAATACTGTTCTTAATTCTAGCAGATGTTCTTTATATAATGCCTTTTGCAACATGCGATGGTTTGTAACATAGCTGTTGATTTAAATGAAATCTGCCAAATTTTGTTCAGCTTTGTGTGTGGGTACAATGATGGAGCTGTTGTTACTCCATTCCAGTGAATGTCTTTGTGGGCTCTGCACATTCGATTAGTATTTTTAAGGGATATTAACAAATATTCTTTCATTGTCACATGTGAAAATGAATCACCTTAGCTAGAACATTAAGAGTCTGTGCCTACATTTCAATAGGTTAGGCTTCAGAGTGTTGATGGAATTGTTTACTTCTTCATCTCAAAGAAAGTTTGGCATGTGTGCAGTATGGATGTTTCATTGAATGTTGCCAGCCATAGCATATTTTGCTCTTCAGTGCTCATGTTTACTCATGAGTTGAATCCTACCTAGAGGTTATTCTTATGGCTTTTTACATGACGTAGGTTTTTTTTGGAAAAAAAGGAGAAAGTGCTGTGCTTGAAAAAAGATTGTTATAATTATACTATAACCTTCCAAAAAATATGTCTAAACAAAAAATATATTTAAATTAATGTATTAGATGAATTAGTGAAAATAAAAAAGTTAACTCTATACAAAATTACAAAAATCTAAAAAGGTTAAAAAACTTTTACAATATAACATAGCACAATATTCAAAAGTAAACCAATATACAAAAGGAGAGAAGCAAAAGGGAAAAAAATAATCAAAATTAAAGAAAAAAAAAAGAACACTGAGACAATCAAAAAATAAAAACAAGAAAACAATGGCAAAATCTAAATATAAGAAAGTAAAAAAGATAAATATTCCAAGGTTCCTCTCATGAATTTCAGGTTCCTAAGCACAAAGAGTCTCAAAAATAACTTAGACTAGAATGAGGAAAACCATCAAACTCTGCCTAGTCACAAAAGGGCAAGCACAAGATCTTTATACTGTAAATAAAAGAAAGAAGTCCATAATGCAATAACAGTAATTAACAACACAGATGGAGATAAAATTATTGACCATAAAAATAAAACTGACATATTTAAAGAGTACTACAAGTCATAAAATTTTACTCAGTTTAAAGATGATAAGGCACTATATAATGAGTTTCTTGACTCATTACAGATACCCCAGTTAGATACTCTTAGTGCTGCAGAACTGGATAAACCTCTGACACTTTCAGAATTACTGGATGCTATAAACTCACTTCAAAGTGAGAAAGCATCTGGCACTGATATCTACCCAGTGGAATTTTATGAAAAATTCTCAAATAAGTTAGCTCCATATTATTAGCAATGTTTATAGAAGCTAAAGACAAAAAAATTCTACCTCAAACTTTTCAAGAAGAAGAACAAGGACCTACTACAATTTGCATCATACAGACCAATTTATCTTTTGAATAACAATGACAAGATGCTCTCCACATTTTTGAGAAAGTGCTTCCTTCTGTAATATCACAAGCCCAAACAGAATTTATTAAAAGCAGACTCATCTAACCTTCGACGTTTGCTCAATATAATATATTCACACATTATATCTAACACCCCAGAGATCATATATCTTTAGATGCAGAAAAAGCATTTGATATGGTTGAATGGGACTACATTTTCACCACCATATCTGGACTTAAAATCAATTTTCATAAAAGCATGCTTTTTACAGTGAATTGTCCAGCAAGTAATAACGGACTGGACACCTCTCCATTAATCTTAGCAGATCAGTTTTAATATCTAGGGGTAAATATTACAAGTAAATACAAAGCTCTTTTTTAACAAAATTTTGCTGTGTGCATAGAAAAAATCAAAAAAGACGTAACTAGATGGTCTACCCTCCACCTTAGCAGGGAGAATCAATATTGTTAAGATGACCATCATTCCCAAGCTGCTTTTCCTATTTCAAATTATCTCTGTATACATTAACAAATTTTTTAAGAAATTAGACTCAACCATAACTTAATTTACTGTATTAGGAATTCGAAACATCCACACATCCAAAGGGCCACTCTACGATGACCTAAAGCTGAAGGGGGCAAGGCACTACTCAGATTCAATTTTAATACTGAGCGGCAAATATACAAGCTATAAAGACCTGCACCCTTATGTATAAATAGTGTGTATGTACAAAAATGTTGCACATGCCCGTTTCCATGCTCACATCACGATGTAAAAAAACTAAACTTGGCATAAATCCAATCAAATTCTCATGCCAGGTCAGACCATTGCATACACAAGTTTTTGGCTCAGTTTTGCAAACTGGCAGCACCCAGCGTCAAAGCAATGCTACTGTTCCTGTTTGGTTTCCCTTTATTTTTTAGATTCAAATTTCTGACGCGGATTTATCAAATACACTGAAATTAACCGCTGTCACAGGTGGCTGGGTGTGGTCGACAATCAGCCGCCTATTTAAGGAGCCGCCGCCCTGCAATCAAGGCTGGAGTTGGGTGAGGAGAAAGACGAGGTCGGTGCAGAGGAGGCGAGGAGAGGCCCAAGTGATTTGTGTGTGGAGAAAGGACTATTGAGAGCCTGGACTTTGGGGAACTGGGGGGGTTTGGTGGTGGTGCACATAGACTTTGTATATATTAGAAGTATAAATAAACGTGTGGTGATGGCTAAAACGGTGTCCACCTGTGTGTGCCCGGGTCGCTCGATTTCACACTGCATATCGTTTTTTAGTTTAAGGCATCTGATTCTAATCAACCTATAACAATATAATGATGCACGGAATGGCCACACTATTCCAAATATCATAGTGCTTCAGCGTTGCTACTCTCAGTGCACAACTCAGAGTATTTTAACCTACTGTATCTGAGTGTGGAATCACAGCTCTACAGCAGCTGATCGGAAAGCTCTATGGGAGATTGTGTCGAATGCGGAGATAATTATTAGGATACATCACCTAGCACACACTTCCTCAGCCATGGGCACAGTCTATTTCAACTTCTCCCATTCTGCAAACGCTTCAGAGCCTATACTGTAGGGACCTCGAGGTTCAGAAATAGTTTAATTCCAAGAGCTCTAAACGCACTCAATCAATTCATCAAGTACTCCCAGTAGAACTGTCTGTACATATAAGTAAGATAAGTACCTCACTGTAAACTTGCACTCCAGTTGTAATATTGCACAACCTGAGCCACTTATACTTTCATATTGTATATATTTTCATTGTTTTTATCATATTATTATTATTATTATTATTGTTATTTTATTGTTTTATAGGAAAATAAGGTTATAGAGGATTTGCATATTTACAATAAAGGAATTCAATTCATTTCAATAGAAGAGAACACGTATTTACATATGATGACAACTGGCTTCTAAGTCGATGTAGATTTCTAAGCGCTATCTTCTTGGAGCTCTTGATATTATTTAAAGATGAAATGCAGTAAAGTATGTATATTACATTATACAGATGCATTTTAACTTAATTTAAATAACGTATACTGTTATTAATTAAATGGGTGGATACAATGAACAACAGTACCGCTGAGCTGATGCCCCGTTCAAGGATTGTTCCTGTCTCGCGCTGTATACTTGCTGGGACTGGCACGGCGCTGGATGGATAGATGGATGGAATAATTAAATATGTTTTACGAAGATATTTCAATGTTCCTTAAAAGTTTTGAAGAATCGGCATTCTAAACTAACAGATGGCTTGACATTTATTATAGAGCTTATTGTGTGGCGATTGGTCACGAGGGGAAAGGAAAGAAAGGGCAGGAATTGGGAGTTGGTACGTTTGAAAGAGATAGTACTGCTGCAATTTCATCAAGGGTCGCACACAACGCAGCAAGCATCTTGCAGGAGGCAGGAACAATCTCAGCTCGTCGATACCACTGTACCACCGTGTCCTCGTTTAATACGTGCTTTAATTCCTATCATCATGAAAATGATCTCAAGTATACATCTTAGTATTTAATTTGTTCAGAGAGCTGTAATATCATGAGCGTAATATATTCTGTGTTTTGTCTGTGTTTAAGGAGCACGTAGTAATTCACACACATAGAGTACATAGAAGAACACATAGAATATGAAGCATTCAACGTGCTACTTTAGTTATGATGGGATTTGAGAAACTAGTAAATTAAATTATTTTAAGATAAAGTTTATGACTTTCTACTTTAATGACAAAATAAGCGTGATTACAGTGGAAATTTCGAGATTAAAGTTGACATTTCAAGCTTTTTTTCCACTGTGTCCCTATATTTTTTCTTTTTTCACTGTACTCTAATGATGAGCTACAACTCGTCTTTTCACGGTGACTTTGATATCTGACCACTTCTTTTTTATTTTGGGTACTGTGCGACTTTCTGAACTTGAACTTTCGATCAGGTTCCTTTTGTTGTTTATACAACTGCTTAACCAACAAATAGTACATTTTCATTGCCTCCACTTGTTATTCGCTGAAATTCTTTTATTTTCTCTATTATTTTGCTTTTGTCATTGTCTTTTCACAGAACGCTGAAATTAAGGGAATATTTATATTGATTTGCATATCCAAAGAGGTGTAATCAGAGCATAAGATCAAAGTCCAGTAAAGTCCAGTATAATAAACTGCAAAAGACTTTTTACATTTTCAGCCTTTGTAGGGTTGAAGGCAGCCCCTGGATGGTGATATGCAGGTGGTCCCACCTCTTGGGGAAGCACCCATAAGATACACGGAACATAGCAGAAGATATATATAAAGCATAAAAACTAAGTAGTACACAGAGGATACATAAAACACATAAAAAAAAACCAATAATCAAGAATAATAGGTCGTATACATAATCCCCTGTAAAACCATGACAACAACAACAGCATTCATTTTTATAGCACATTTTCATACAAACAATGTCTCAAAGTGTTTTACAAGACGTCAAAGAGAAAGATGCATGAAAAGAAAAAAACAAATAAGATTAAATGAGAGATAAAAGACAAGGCAAAATAAATTTAGAAAACAATGGAGAGTCATTAAGAGAGGCAAAAATACTAGCCAACAAGTTAGCTAATGCCACACCACATGGTGATAGTTGTCCTTAAAACATTACTCCTATGAAAACTGATACAGGCAAAATTAAAATATAATACAAAAATGTAAATAAAGAATTAACAAAGGAGCAGGGGTAAATGATAAAAATATAAAAAAATAAAAGACTAAAGAACAAATACGCAATCTTCACGCATGGGTTTTACCAAAATCAAAAGCAATATGAAAAATTTAATTGACAAAACAAATTCAAAAACTTGATCAAAGCTTGGGTCAAAAAAAAATTATGAAACAAAAGAAATTAACAGAAAACTGGAAATTGCTGATGAGTGACATCAAATAAAATAGTAAATAAATATACAAAAATTTAAAAAAATTTAATTTATGATTGATCTCCATCAAGTGTGTTAATGATAAGACTGTAGAGCAAAGCTGGGGCATGCAGATCAGTCCTAAGGGTCATAACTTCACCAATGGAATAATTATTGGTTTAACACAAATCAAAACAAAAGCTACAGCAATAAATATTATGAAAGTGATGTAAATGAAAATATATTAAATGAATAATTAAAATTATATTGGAAAGTTGCTGGTTCGAATCCCATATATGCCAGAAGTGACTCTACTCCGTTGGGCCCTTGAGCGAGGCCCTTAACCTGCAATTGCTCTGTCCTGGGTATGACGTTAATCTGCATCCTGCCCTACAAGCAGGTCCTCCAACTTGCAGGGAAAACTTGGGGGCTAGTGGCAGGATTGGCACTCCAGCCACTGTAAAAAAAACTCACACTGTGCCTGTGTGGTGCTGAGGTGTCACCCGCTGCACTCGGGTCCCAGTCCAGGGGGGTATTTTTTCATACGTAGATTACTCGTTTAGCCGGATGTAATTGTTGATGATTTTTTTGAAACTCTTGCTGGATGTGTTGTCATAGCAGCACATCCAAATCCTCAAACCTGCTCGGAACAGGTTTGTTCTATGTAAACAAGGATTAGCTCACACACTTAATCAGTTTCTGTGGATGGAATTCATTCAGTCATGACTTCACCATTCATGAATGAGCAACCAATTGATATCGGTGCGCAAATTATAAGAAGAGAATTTCATATAGAGAGAGTTTTGTGCGATCGGCAAGATCCTTTATTGCTCCCGGAGGAAATTCTTTTCGAGAGATACCGCTTTAGCCGAGGGGGAATATTGCACCTCAAAGATTTATTAGCACCTTATATTTAAAGTCAAACTAGGCGAAGTCGGGCTCTCACAACCACATAGACAGTATGCATTGTTTTAAGGTTTTTTACAAGTGGCACTTTTTTTATATACTGTAGGCGATGCAGAAAATCTATCTAAATGTGCAGTTTGCCAGACAATTTGTAAAGTCTGTTTGGCTCTGAAATATTTCCTTCAGGTTTTCATAGTGTTTACTGGACACCATCGTGTGCAGACAATAAAAGAGGCATTTCATGCCATTGCAGGTAAACAGGAATCTCACAATCAGCCTAACATTCTTATTACCCAGGATTTCCAAATGTGATTGGGGCAAATGGGACTGATCAGAGTGGAGTTTGATCAAAGATTATTTGGAAAATGTACCTCTCCTCCTGATGAATAATCAGACACAGTGTCTTCATCAAATATTTGACCTTCGTCATTATCTTGTTGGTCAGACACAAGTTCTAGGGTTCTAGGGTTGCAGGGATATGACATTCCCTGCAACTGACCCAACAAAAAAAAAGGAGGCTATATGGAACATACCTATGATACACATTGAGGCCAAATATATGCAATGCCCATCCTTTACCTGAAATGAAGTGACCACTGCATCCTGCCTCTGGTTCTGAGGAGGAGCTTCCCCCTGGAATGCCCTCAGAAACAGGGCGATGGGCATTTTTCTGGAGAGCCAACTCTTCTGCAGGGGTTAGGTCTGGACCGCGTGGACCTCCACCTGTTTTTTGCTTGTCTGCCTTCTTATTAGCTTTAAAATGAATGTTTTTTATATTATATATGATTCTTTATGTCAACAATTCTTTAAATAGTTATATACCAATATTTACCAGTTTGAAGTATATTCTTGTACTTCACTTTAACCTGTTCCCATGTTCTCCTTGTGCTCACGTTTGATCTGGAATTATGGCATATTAAATAATAATTAATCTGACACATAGGAAATGAAATGCTGCATTCAGTAAGTACAATGCACACTACTTAGCGTTTAATTTGTCGGCCACTTTTTGCCAGCCGTCTTTTCTGGTTTGGGCTGCTTTTGCAGTGTTACCCCCTGTGCATATTAAATCTTGAAATTCTTCATATCCTTCGAGAAGAAGATCCTGCTCCGCTTGTGTGAAAAAATGCGCCCGTTCTTTTGTCATATTGTTACAGCCTATCAAAGACTTGCTGATCATGTACTCTAGACTCAATATATATGGACTTTTCAATCAGCGCGGGCGCACGCATTTATCTCGAATGAGTAGATCCAGCTAAACTAATCTAATACACGGTTGCATTTGAAAAATCGACTTATCCCGGATGAGTTTCACTGGCATTAACTTATCCAAGCTGAGGCATCTGATCTTGGATGATTTAAGCAACGTACGGAAAATACCTCCCAGGTGATTCGTCGTGAGGAGTGAGCGGAAACATGCTGTACAATCAGCTCATGCTCCCATCCTTCCTTCCTTCCATGATAGGATGGAAAATATTAAGTGAATCTATACTAATAAAAGGCAAAGCCCTCACTGACTGACTGACTGACTGACTGACTCACTCACTCACTCATCACTAATTCTCCAACTTCCCGTGTAGGTAGAAGGCTGAAATTTGGCAGGCTCATTCCTTACAGCTCACTTACAAAAGTTAAGCAGGTTTCATTTCGAAATTCTACGCGTAATGGTCATAACTGGAAGCTGTTTTTCTCCATTTACTGTAATGGAGATGAGCGCGAAAGCCGTGGGGGCGGAGTTTCGTGTGACATCATCACGCCTCCCACATAATCACGCAGTACGTAGAAAACCAGGAAGACCTCCAAAAAACGCTGAAGAAAACATGCATTATATAATTGAGAAGGCAGCGAAACAATAAGAAGCGAGCGAGTGACATACAACTATATTCATGAGTGATGCTACTACGGAAACAAAGCACAGTGTAAACCTAAACTTTAAGTTAAGTTCATAGACAGGCTGCCGCTGGCATTTGTAATTTAGTGCCTGCCCATATAAGGCCGTCCGTCAGCGGCAATCCAATAGAAACACTGCCACTAAATATTCACGGGTGAAGGACTGTGCTTATGCAGAGGAAGATGAGATGGTCAGGGTGGTGTTTGGCACAAACTCAGCAAAACTGCGAGAGAAAGTTTTAAGTGCCGGGACTTCGGTAACATTAAATACAGCCATGGACATAGCACGACATGGCACCAGCACAGCTGGGAAACTTCGATGCATGTACACTGAGCGGCTCAGATGAACTGACGCAGTGCACAGACAAAAAGCAACAGTTCCAAAGAGCGCTGAACAAAAACCGAATTACACAATTGAAAAGGCAGCAAAAAAATATGAAGCGTTTGATACACACAAGCATATTCATAAGTGCAGCTACTGCGGAAACAAAGCACACGGTGGAAAAAGTCAATGTCCCGCTAAAGGAAGACAGTGTAAAAAAAAAAACCCGTGCATGCAGTGTGTCAGGTCTCAGATAAAGAAGAAGACGAGCTGTTTATTGATGCAGTAAGAAACGAATC
>JANRMT010028174.1:154020732-154056404 GCA_026402145.1 Polypterus bichir lapradei
TTTCCGAAGTAGCAGAACTCATGAATATGGTTGTATATATCACTCGCTCGCTTCTTATTGTTTCGCTGCCTTCTCAATTATATAATGCATGTTTTCTTCAGCGCTTTTTGGGGCTCTTCCTGGTTTTCTACGTACTGCGTGATTACGTGGGAGGCGTGATGATGTCAAACTCCGCCCCCACGGGTTTCAAGCTCATCTCCATTACAGTAAATGGAGAAAAACAGCTTCCAGTTATGACCATTACACGTAGAATTTCGAAATGAAACCTGCCCAACTTTTGTAAGGAAGCTGTAAGGAATAAGCCTGCCAAATTTCAGCCTTCTACCTACACGGGAAGTTGGAGAATTAGTGATGAGTCAGTGAGTGAGTGAGTGAGTGAGTGAGTGAGTGAGTGAGTGAGTGAATGAGTGAGTGAGTGAGGGCTTTGCATTTTATTAGTATAGATAAATAATCCTTTAAATCCAGGGTGAAACAGTAGAGGTTAAAATCCAAAAAATAGTCCCATTAAAAGTGAGGGTAAAACAATAGCTCAAAGCAATCTTTTAAAAACAAGACCCAGTGCCTTCTTCTGCTGGTGGCTCCCCTGCTTCTCCCATCCAGGTTATGCACCAGGAGAGTCGCCCTACCTGCAGCTGACCCTCTCCACATCTGGTTGCCTTCTGTCCTCTGGCTCCATGGCCTTTTGCGGCAAGCCAACCACCTTCCGGCCACTCCTGCTCCTCTCAACTGCTCAGCAGGAGTGACCCAATCAAACTGTCCCGGGTGCCGGCCAAACACCCCACTAGGGCTCACTTCTCCCAGCTGCCTTTCCCCCTCATAGCGAGCTGGCTCTCGGGTTTAAGCTTCCAGCTTCACTTTCTTCTTCATTTAATCTCCGTTCTTTTCTGTCGATCTTTTTTCTCTCCCCTTCGCACTCTCGCTTCTACTATATATAATGGGGACATGACGCAGGTGTGGCAATTAGCAGCTCCTGGTACCAATTACGGATGTGGACGATTCCTTACCTGTGCACATAAGTGAGGAAATGCCTGCAGCGCATCATGTCTAAGAACCACTCCAGCCACACTAGCACGCCCCCTCCATAAGCCGAGCGTGCAGCAATTATTTATTTCAAACTTGTCTTTTATTCTTAGCCGCGTACCTGCAATATCACAAGTATCCTTTATTCCCTGAATTCTTCTCCACAGAATACATCTTAAACTGAACATGCAAATCACAGAGTCTAGTGGTTGGTTTTTGATGCTGGTGAGTTTTCAGTTTATCCTCTGGAAAGTTTTGTTACTTAAATATTATTGAGAAAAATCCTTTCTGTGTTTGTGGAACATTTCACCAATCAGCAGAGAAGCTACAGTATATGAGTGAAGGATTTCCCAAGCTGATGTAGTTCAGTACTAAATATACAATTCCATAAACTTTACCAAACTGTTGAACATTCACTGTTTTATAAAACCTCTTAAATCTAATTCATTTGTGAAGCCCCACACATTCAATGAAGCATGATTCGAAGTGTACATTTGGAAAACTAGTTTTTAAACATTTTTTTAACTTTACAATGCATATTCTATTATAAAGATGCAATATAATTTTATGCCAGTGTAATGCATCAATATAGGCAAAGTAAAGCAGTTGATTTATTTCTTTTCATCTGTAAAATGAAAAAAAAAACTCTTCAACAAATCAAAAGAAGACCACTTACTAAGTTAAGAAACTGAATTCATCAAACTGTGCACTAATTAGTGGTCTCTCCAGAACAGTTAAAAATTACTCATTACAGAACAAATAGAAACCAAGTTTGAATTAATAGAATTGTCAAAGATGGGTGAATATGTTTCTGGATTTGATTTTACTAAAATAAACAATTTAAGAAATGTTATTTACAGTCTTATAAAGACAAACAAGTTAGGAAAATTTAAAGAAATCTCCACCCATGCAGGGCACTCTTATATGCACACATATTCACTCATACACTCCAGCTTAGAGGTACCTATTTGCCTAACATGCATATCTTTGGCATACGGTATTCAAATTGAAGTACCATCAATAATTATATTGCAAAAAATATGAATTCCTAATTTCTTTCAGTTTACAAGCTGGGCCTGCTGTATTCAAATGTTAAAGATGTGTTTAAACATAAACTACTGGCAATTTTGGTAAATCTGACCACAATCTGATTCGTCATATTCTCAACTACAAGACTGTTATTAGATGACATTGTGTTACCACTAAAATATTGAGAAAGTGGAGCCTGAAGGCTGAAATGGCTCTGAATGACTGCTTCCAAATGACAGACTGGAAAATGATGTGTGAGTCACATGGAGACAATATTGAAGTACTGATTTACTGCATCACAGGCTTTATTCACATCTGAGTTGATACATTGGTACCCACAAAGACAGTGCATTGCTTTCCAAACAATAAGCCCTGGATTACTAAAGAGTTAAAGGGTCTCCTAAATGAGAAAAAGAAAGCATTCAAATCAAGTGACAATGAGGCTCTGAAGGACATGCAGCATGCGCTAAAGAAAAAGCTGTGTGAAGGAAAGGAAGCTAATGAAGCTAGAATGGACTGGCCATAATTACTGGACTGAAGCAATCTGCGGTCCCAGTGCCAGAAAGGAATATGGACAAAGCTAAGGTCCTGAACCAATTTTTTAACAAAACAGACACACCCCCACACAAACAGACACACTCACTTCTACCTTCTTCAAATGATCAGTCACTCCACACTATCCCTGCAACATCAACAACTCCTACCATGTTAACTGACTATTAGTGTGGGCTGTCCAAACTGAAGACAAAGTAAGAAGACATCTGAGAAAGCTACAGAACGAAAAGCTGTAAAACCAGATGGAGTCAGTCCTTGAGTTTGAGTTCTTATGGCCTGTGCTGACCAACTTTGTGGTGTTCTCCATTACCTGTTGTGAAGGCAAAGGGGCACCAGAAAGCCCCAAACACAAACTTACAAGACAATCCCAGGTTCAAATAAAGGGTGTTTAATATACCAATACTTTGTATATATAAGCAAAAAAAAAGTCATCTCTCCTTCTATTTCTCACCACCGCACTGCTCTCCTCCAAGTCTAGTGTTGCTTTCCTTCCTACTAGCTCCAACTCACCCTGACAAGGCAGGTCCCTTTTATTTAGTACCTGGAAAGTCCCACATAACAGAGAGTACATCTTACTGTAGCTCCCTCTTGTGGTACCCACAGACCCCAGCATGGCTGCACTGCTGAACTACAATTTCAGGCATTCCCTGCTGGTTCCTGAGTGGCACCAATATCTAGGGCTGCTGCCACCTAGCGACTTGGGGGAATAAACATCCTCTAGAGACAGTCCTACCCTGATCTCCTCTTCTAGGGATAGTGCTACACATATTTTCTATTGGGATGCCTGTCCATTTATCTGGGGCTTCCCGCCCGTCCATCCATTTGGGGAGTTTTGTCCGGGTACAACATTCTTCCCTCTCTCAGCCAGGTAAAGTATCTTAAAAACACCTTGCTGGGGTGCTTGTCCATTCTGTGTGCCACCTACTGTGTTCAGTCTATCCCAAAGGCTCCAGAAAGCCTGCTGTTGTGGAAAACATCCTGCATTGTTCCTGTTCCAATGAAGACAGACACCTCTTCACCTAATGACTATAGACCAATGCCATTTACATCTCACATCATGAACACCTTTGAGACATTGTTCCTGGATTATATGAGTCCTCTTGTGGTAGGCCACCTGGACCCACTGAAGTTTGCCTGATGGAAAAAGATTGAAGAGAAGTATGCAATTATCTATCTGCTCCACAAGGCTTACTCTCACCTGGACAAAGCTGGCAGCACTGTGCAGATTATGGTTTTGTATTTCTCTAGTTACTTCAATCCAGTCATCCCTGTTAAGGGGTAAAGATATGCAAGTGGATGAACCTATGGTTTCCTGGATAATGAACTATCTGTCGGGCAGAGGTGGTCCTCTCCTGCAAGTACTTGGAGGTCCACATTAATGACAGGTTAGTGTGGTCTTGGAATACAGAGGAACTATACAAGAAAGGGCAGAGTAGACTCCTTTTCCTTAGGAGACTGAGTTTGTTTAATGTGGGAAGTGATATCCTTCACATCTTGTACAACTCTGTGATGGCAAGTGCAGTTTTTTATGCTGTGGTGTACTGGTCTGGTAACATCACTTCAAAAGAGGCCAACTGAAACAACGAGCTAATTAAAAGGGCAAGCTCAGTTATAGGATGCACTCTGGACCCCCAGGAGGTCATAGTGAAGGAGAGAATTAAAACAAAACCGAGTGACATTATGAACAATGCACCTAATCCTCTCTCTGACACACAAACTCTGAGGACTTTCAGCAAACAAATTATTCAGCAGAATGTCATTATGTCTGCATTATGCCTCACTGTATCTATCACTGTATCTATCTATCGTAGTTTTTCAGAATAGTTAGAACGGATATCAAGTCTTCCTGTGTGATATATATATAGATCATCATATAATTAGTGATAATTAGGAAAACCAGAGAGGATAGTAATCCTTCCTTAGGCCCTGTCATGATGTGGTATTTTGAACTCTCTTTTGCTCACCAAATGTTTTGAATTTCAGTATTTTTTTACAGTTTATATTTTGTTTTTCTGACATCACCATTTTGTGTTTTTTACTGTTTAGGATTTTTGAAATGAAAAAAAAAAACATTAAAAAGCATTTGTCAATTTTCAAACAGGTCTATCTTAAAACAGAGAAATATTCTGTAATATTCTGAGAGAGTAACAGAGACAGAGGGAAAGAGAGGTTACTTCAACTTGTGTATTTCTCTCTTTTATTCATCTGACAACTGGTCCCGGCAGAGAACAGTGAAACACCTGCTGAGGTGTGAATATGGCAGTGGCTTATGTGAACCTCTGTCCTATCAGGTCAGTGCTCCTGCTGCATGAAATCATAGCAGGTAAATTACATGATCTTCAAGATCATAAAAGTAAAAATGCAAGCAAAATGTTTTCACTAAAAATTCATTGCTGCCTTTCAATTCAATAATTCAATGACATTATATTTTATTGACAAAGCACCACAGTCACCTTCTAACTATAAAGGTTCAACTCAGCCAACAAAATTAGTGTGACAATTCAATATGGATTTTATTTTTCTACTGTGCACTTTCAGAAATGTTATGTTCAAACATTTTTAACAACTGACAAAACTACAAAATATGCAGAAAGTGCTTCACTTATAACAATATAACATTGTAAAGTGTAACTTAAAATATGTATTTAACAATTTAAACTAGCCCTTTTGTTTTGGACCTGTTAGTGGGGCCAAATAATAATGCAAAAAAAAAAATTTAACTGCATAAAATCATTAATTTCCTTATTGCTGCAATAAAAGTCTAGTATTTTACCATTAAAATGCTATATTGCATACCCTGATACCAATGTTTTCCTTTCTTCCCTCAAATATGGTTGAACTGCTGCATCACATTAACACCCTGACCCAACCCCATTCTCCATGTCTTTCTTGAACGTCCTGATTCAACTGCGTACAATTTGATGGACAGACTATTATCCTCTAACTGAGAGGCCTGCTTCATCTTTCAAATGACACCACATTTCACTTTCAATGTTTCAGAATATTTTTCCTTGTAAAGACTTTTTAAATCTTGCAACTGTTGGTGTTGTAGTTTCGATGCACAGTATAGATTCTTTACCAGCTATATAAGTTCTGACTGAGTAAGATCTGCCCTTCTAAATTATATATTCATCATATGTCTTCAATAATGGATATGCATGCTATGTATTCTTGAAAACAGTAAAAGACATATTACTTGTTGATTTTAGGACAAACTAGTTTAGACTAGGCCAAACCAGTTTATCTGAAGCGTGATATGATAAACATGTTTGACCTAGAAAAGTGCAATTGCAGGCCAAACTAGTTTAGACTAGGACAAATCAGTTTGTCCTGTGAGTTCTACATTGATTTCAGGACAATCTAGTTCGGACTAGGTTCATCCTTTCTGCTTCGGCAAACTGCTTTGGTCTAATCTAAACTAGTTTGTCCTAAATTTGGGT
The DNA here is from genome assembly GCA_026402145.1 of Polypterus bichir lapradei. Taxonomy (NCBI): domain Eukaryota; kingdom Metazoa; phylum Chordata; class Cladistia; order Polypteriformes; family Polypteridae; genus Polypterus; species Polypterus bichir. Next base: position 154,026,777 of record JANRMT010028174.1, read on the forward strand.
TTGGCATGTAACATTGATATTTCATAATATTTGTTTTTCTGTGTGTTTCTGACACATTGACTGACACTTATACTATGTTTGAAAGCTTATTCCAATAGAGTGAAGGGTGAAGAAGTTATGGCCATTTAAATTAAAGTAGCAGAAAATGGACAAAAATAAGGCAGAGTTTAAAGGATTAATGTAGTCCACTAACACATGTAATTACATTTCATTATCACTATTATATCTGAGTATGACTCATGTTGCAAAAATATATATATAAACAAAAATGTGATTACCAGCTCTTTGATGAAATAAGGAAAAAAAAATTTTAAATGCTCCAACCTTTTGGATAATGATTTGTGGTTTTGGCTGTTGCTTTTTCTAGTCTTTTTTTTGTTTTTGTTTTTGAACCATTTGTTTAACAACTCTTCTTTGTCTCTCAGTTTCAAGCAATTTGTATATATATATATGAATATTTATCTACTGTTCATTTTAGTATAGTAGTTTGTTTACGTGGTTATGCAGACTTTTATTTTGATAACCGGATGTGGTAGAGAAAACGGAAGGGGGTGGAAGAACCGGCTGTAGAGGAGATCGGGGAGCGAGGAAGAAAAGAGAGAGCGTGACGCCAAGGTGGTGAAGTAGAAAGTTTTGGAGACAAATTATCAACAAGATAATTTACCAGACTACGAATTGCTGGGATAAACGGAGAATTTCGATTAGACGTTCGCAGTGTCTATCCAGCGACGAACCACTTGTTAACTCAGTGAGGGGAAGTAGCAGCGTGAAGAGGCAGCAGCTAACTCAGCTCAACACGCTTCTGGTGGACGTTCGCTTATTTGGAGACACTTTCGGATTAACTCAGCAGTGGTTCCCTGCTCACGGACAGAGGCAGAGGGGTCAGGAGGATTTGTTGGACTGATACCACCATTGCCAAGTAAGGTACCTCTTTCATTTTATTTGTTGCTCCTGGTGGAGTGAAAGGACCGCTAAGTTTTTGGTCGCAATGTTCACAAGCACCGAATCAGGCCTGCAACGTTTTGCTTCAATACGAGTGACAAGACTGAATGTGTTTTTATTTTATTATTAATAGTGTAATATAATTCCTGATTATTTCCAGTTTATTACTTGTGTTTTTTTGGTTTATAATTAAACGGAGAGTTTATCATTGTTTTATAACCCAGTTTCTTGGTGTTTATTATAAGTTTGTGTAGTATAAACAATTGGTTTGGGAGCAAATGTTAACGGGTAACTTAATCTACCTTTATTTATTTATTATTACCTGTCCAGCATATTGCTATACTTAATTAATAAGGTTTTATTTATAGTGACCCGAGACTCAAAATATTAAAGTAATTAAAATCATAATAAATTAAGTATTGGAGTAAAGAACTGAGGGCCTCTTTCTACACACAGTTAGAGTAGATGGGCTACATATGTTTGTATAGTTGGGTCTTTTCCTAGAGGCCATCGTTACTGAAAATATCAATGTCAATTTATTTATACAGCACATTTAATACAACATCAGTAATGCTGTGGCCTAAGTGCTTTACATTAAATCATACAATGAACATAATTAAAATAAATAGTGAGTTAAAGAACAAGAAAAATGATGACTAAGAGTAGGGCAACCATCAATATCAGTGAAGGTCACTGAAAGCTAGAGAATAGAAATGTGTTTTCAATCTTGTTTTGAACAGTTCAATTGAAGGTGACTCCTTAATGTAATGAGGTAAAGACGCGTAGAATTCGCACTATAACATGACGTAAACACAAAAGCCGAAATGTGCTTACGCACAGAAATATCCGGATGTAGGAATCTGTGCGTACTCCAACTTCCACGTTCTTCCGCTACATAAATCCTGGTCAGCGTGAAAAGTAACACACGTGCACACGCCTGCAGTCTCGCCCCAATTCCTCCCAGAATTACGCCTCTTTGAATATGCAAATCAATATAAATAGCCATTAAGCTCAGAGTTCTGTGAAAAGACAATGGGAAAAGCACAGGGGAAAATATAAGAATTTCAGTGAATACCAAGTGGAGGCAAAGAAAAAACATACTATTTGTTGATTTAAACAGTGGTATAATCAACAAAAGGAAGCTGATTGAGTGACATAGCGTATCAGAGAAACTCGAAAGCTCAAGTTCACAAAGTCGCACAGTGCCAAAATAAGAAAGAAGTCACATTTCAAAGTCGCCATGAAAAGGCTAGTTGTAGCCCATTATCTGAGTGTCATATGAAAGCTTATTAGGGTACAGACAAAAAAAAAATAGGCACACAGTGGGAAAAAAGCATGAAATGTCAACTTTAATCTCGAAATTTCCACTTTAATTTATTTTGTCATTAAAGTAGAACATCATAAACTTCATCTTAAAATCATTGAATTTACTAGTTTCTCAAATCCCATCGTAAGTAAAGTAGCATGTTAAATGCTTTGTTTTGTATTTGATCTTCTATGTGCTCTATATGTGTGAATCACTACGTGCTTCCATTTTTTCTCTTTCTCCGACAGGACACAGAATCCATTACATTCGTGATATTACAGCTCTCTGAATAATTAAATACTGAGATGTATACGTGATATCATTTTCATGATGATTGGAATGAAAGCATGTTATTAAACATGGGAACACGATGACGCAGTGATTGTTCATGTCTCACACAAGATGCTGCTGCACCATGCGTGACCTTCGATGAAATAATTTTTTGTAGCAGTACTGTCTCTTTCAAACGTACTAACCTCCAATTCCTGTCCTTACTTTTCTTTCCCCAAATACCCAATTGTCACACAATCAGCTCTGTAATAGATGTTAAGCCATCTGTAAGCTTACAATGGCGATTCTTCAAAACTTTTAAGGAACATTGAAATATCTTCATAGCACATGTTCAATATGTTCAACATGTTCTATCCGTCTATCCTTCCAGGGTCGCGCCAGCCTCAGTAAATATACAGCACGAGGCAGGAACAATACGTGAACTTACTAGCGCTGCGGCACCGTGTCCTCACATGTTTAATTATTAACAATACAGATTATTTAAATGAAGTTAAAGTTTTATCTGTATAATATAATCAACAAATTTTGCTGCATTTCATCTTAAAAATGATATTGTCATCATAAAATACACGCTTTATAAAGTGGCGCAGGTTGCGCAATATTATAACTGTAGTGCAAGTTTACAGTGGGGTAATTGTACTTATAAGTACAAACAGTTCTACAAGGAGCAATTGATTGAGTGCATTTATAGTTCTTGGGATGAAACTGTTTTTGAACCACGAGGTCCGTACAGGAAAGGCTTTGAAACGTTTTGCTGTGGCTGAGGCAACGTGTGCTTGATGCTGTATACCGATAATTCTTTTTCCAATCAGCTGCAGCTGTGATTCCCCACTCAGATACAGTGATATAAATACTCCGAGTGGTGCAGTGAGATTAATATGGAAAAAGATGATCCACTGCGGCAACTCCTAATGGTAGCAGCTGAAAGAAGAAGAAGAAGAAGGTGAGAGTTGAGAGTAACAACGCTAAAGCAGTTATGGTATTTGGAATACTATGGCTATTCCCTGGACCATTATATTGTTAAAGGTAATTTACAATGAGATGCATTACACTAATAAACAATATGCGATTAATTTCAGTGTATTTATAAAGCTGCGTAGGGAAAAGAAAGGATAACTACACAGGAACAGTAGCACTGCTTTGACGCTGGGTGCCACCAGTCTGCAAAACCGAGCAGAGAACTTGCGTGTGACAGGGTATGAGGTACTGTGGAAATGTGTGTGGCTTTACGCCAAGTTTAGGTTTCATACATCGCGATTTGAATGTGGAAACGTTCTTACACAACATTTCTGTGCGTACGCACCGTTTATACATGAGGCCCCAGGTGCAGTAGCTGCAAAAGCCCTGTCCCTCTTAGTTTTACACTTAGTACAAGGGACAACAAGAGACAACTGACTGGTCAATCTAAGCTCTCTGGATGGCTGGTGTAAAACATATAATTCAGGTAAATAGGCAGGAACATACCCATGTAATGATTTAAAAAGTAGCAACAAAGTTTTAAAGTCAATTCTGAAACTAACAGGTAGCCAGTGTAAAGAAGCTAATATTGGAGAAACAGAATCAAACTTTCTTCCCCCAACCAAAAAATGGGCAGCAGCATTCTGAACCTACTGCAACCTGTGTATCAGGGATTTGCTGATCCCAGAATACAATGGGTTAAAGCAATCAAGCAGAGAAAAGATAAAAGCTTCAGTATCTTTCTCAAGATCCCTAGGAAATGAAAAAGGTTTGACCTTAGCTAAAAGACAAAGCTGGAAAAAGCAACTCTTTACTAGAGTTAATCTGTTTCTCAAAGGAGAGAATGCTGTCAAAAATGACACCAAGATTATGGACTTGAGGTTTGCAAAAGTCAGTGAAAGAGCTGAGAAGTTCAAAAGCATTTTGAGCTTTGGCAGGGGGACCAGCTATCGGCACTTCCATTTTATTTTGATGAGATTAGGAAAAGTGTCAGCCATCTAGAATCTTAGCTCAAAAAGACAATCGTGCAGCTGATTAATTGCAGAGTTACAAACAGAAATATAAACCTGTGTGTCATCAGCATAACAGTTAAAGGAAATATAAAATTTCCTGAAAATAGCTCCTATAGGATAAAGATAAATAGAAAATAAAAAAGGACCCAAAATGGATCAGTGAGGAGAATCATATTTAACAGTAGATAAGAAACAGGAATTGAAAGACACTGAAATGTATCTACCAAAAGATATGATTTGAACCACTTAAGAGCAGCCCCTTTAAGCGCCACCAGATGTTCAAGCCAAAACAGCAAGATCTTATGGTCAATAGTATGAAAAGCTGCAGAAAGGTCAAGGAGGACAAGGACTGCTGCCCCACCTGAGTCAGTAATAAGAGAGATGTCATCAAATACTTTCAGGAAGGCTGTCTCAAAACCATGAAAATGGCGAAAGCCAGATTGGTAGATCTCAAATAAATTACTGGAATTAAGATGATCAACCAATTGATTATAAATATTTCTTTCTAATATTATAGCCAGAAATGGCAATTGGGAAATTTGGCGAAAATGATCTAACACTCCAGGATCTAAATCTGCCTTTTTTAGACAAGGTCTCATAACTGCATGTTTACAAAATGAGGGCACAACCCCCTCACTAATAGAAACATTGATAATAGCTAACAAAAATGGACCCAGAACACCAAAAGATTCAACTAAGAGATGTGGTGGAATAACTTCAAGAGGACTGAGAGTAGGTTTAAGTGTGTCAATAGTACTTTTTAGCTGTGAAAGTGAAGCAACATCAAAAAATTTCAAGACAATGCAATAATTGACAATAGGAAGTACATAACCAGCAGGAACAATGCCAAAGCGGATAGTATCAATTTTACTGACAAAGAATAGAAGCAACTGCTCACATGAATAAACAGTACTATTTAATCCTGTATCTGAATGGGGATAAATAAGACCCTAGGTTTATTAGAATGAGAGGATACCAAATCAGAGAAGTAATCTTGTTTAGATTTCTTAACTGCATCCTGGAAATTGAACAGAGAAGTCCTAAAACTCTGTTCAGATATGTTCAACCTATCTTTCTTCCAATGCCGTTCAGCAATTTTACAGGCACGGTGCAGCTGCTGTATAGTGTCATTAAGCCAAGGGGCTGGTCTTCCTTTTTTCACAGCGTAATTGAGGGGATCTTGTATCTTGACTGTACCTCGTATGCTTCTTAATCCAGCAAAATATTAAGTTGGTGACATGGCTGCTTTGTCCATCCTGCCTTTCATTATGAAGCTATCTGCAAAGCAAGGATGCTGATGATGGAAAAAATAAAAACATCTTTATAGATTAAAAGATTAATGTCCAGCTGATTGAAGGAGGTTGTATCATATCTTAATCATGTGACCTATTAAATGATCATTTACTACACAAAAACAAGCACTCATAGAAGGTTAATGATTTCAAGGGTGTAGATATTCAACAAAATAAAATATTATTTGACATTTTATTTGACAATTTTGAATGTATCCTGTTTTGTTTGTTCTTAAATGATACCTTTATGTGTCTACTCTTTTCTATTTATGTCATTCTTGCACTTTTGTACTTTTATTTTTAAAATCTATGTATAAATATTTTCTCTAGCAAGAGAATTAATTAGATGAGTGCATTTGTCAGAGAAACTATAAATGAAGTTTCCTAAACATTTGTATTTTCATCAGATTTTCCAATGACATAAGAAGTAATATGCCAATAACATTAGTGTCTTTCCATTGATTTGTTTACTACTCAGTTAAACTATATATTCTTCCAATATGTCACTAAAGCATTATTTAATTTTATATTTTATGTAATTACCAAATCCCTGAGTTTATCACTTTATACCTACCCCTAACACTCAAATTGCTACTTAATATTTACAGTATAACAATTGATATTTAATTGATGGCTGGAATAGGAACTGTCCATTACCCATTTCCAAAACTGAAACAAATTATTTCTTGGTGTCTATTTCATATTATTAAGTATGGATTGAAGTTTCAAACCTAATTAAATGTAAATCAATAATATCAATGTCTATCTTTGAGAGAAGACAAGAGCTAATAGGTGCAAATAACTTAGTTTTTCAAATAACAGTTACTTACATCATTTTTCTGGCATATACAAACAGTTTACAAGTAAGAAAATATCTACATGAAACATCATGTTTCATGAGTCTACATGAGTACATGAAACACAATTAGCTCTTCAAATGTGCCTCTCCAGTTGTAGCTTTCCAAATGTAAAAATCTGTGCTTGAACAACTCTTCTAGCTCAGTGGCTGAATAATGTACCATTTTGAGTGTGTACATCTTGATATGCCACAAAGAGGAAAGTTTTGCTGGAAAAGTATATTTTTAAAAATCTGTTTATTCATGGAGTACCATGGATGCACTTTGGGTAGTGCCGAGGCCTTATGGATTCAGCATCCTGGAATCCCACCAGGCCATTGTCTGCATTGCATTTAGTCGTTCTCCTTGTGCCTGTGTCTTTCTCTTGGTACTGCATCCTTCTGTATCTCCAAAGATGTGCATTAGCTAAGCTAATTGATGATTTTAAAGTTCTCCTGTGTGGGTGCCATTGTGTATGGGTGTGCGTATGTGTGTGTGTGTGTGTGAGCAGGCCTTGCAATGGACTGAAGCCATGTACAGGGTCATTGCCTTCACAAATTCTCTCTCTTTTTCCACTACAACCTCTTTGAGCCTCATCCACCTCCTCCCTATTCTGACACTGAAGTAGCTGAGGCCCCTTCTTTTATGCTGGACCTGGGAGTACGTCTAGTGCTATGACATTGCCTGAAGGAAGCACTTCTGGGTCATACAGAAGTTCCCCATATATATGATACCCAGTCTTTACAGTGCAACCCTGTGGCACCCAGAGACCCCAACAGGTTTGCTCTTCTGCATTACAAGTCCCAGGCAACCATGCCGGCATCCAAACTGGGTCTGTATCAGAGTAGCACTCCCACCTCTCACATTGCAGGGCAGACTACTCATAAAATCCCTTTGTCCCTCATCCATCCCTTATTAGTTCCTTCTGACTGGGATAGAAATTGGTAATCCTTCTGGCTGGGATGAGCCTCTTTTCTTGTTGTCCTTCCTTAATGGCCTCCTGGCTTGGTGTAGAATTTTCCTCAATCCCAGTCTATCCTCTCTCACTATATACACTACTAGCCTGTGGCTACGACCATGTAGTAGTGAAGCAGGATAGTGAGGAGGGCCCCGCCTGGCTCCCTACTCCTGATGACACACTTCCCCCTCCCCTTGGCCCACAGCTTCTGTCCTGGATTAACGTGAATATATCACTTCTGTAAGTGAACTATGATTCTTAGTGTGATGAGAGAAGTCTTAAAATATAGAAAAAAACCTGATCTAAATCCGGTAAGTAGTTCGCTAGCTAAGTGGATGTAAGATATGTCCCGAGGCTGGTGCATGTCTCTTGGATTCACGCAAATAATTTGGTACCGTAAGCGAACTATGATACATAGCGCAATAAGAGAAGTCGCTAAATAAAATGGAATGTTTAAGCAAATTATAGAAAAAAACCCGATCTAAATCCATTAAGTAGTTCTCTCGTGAAAAGCGGACAGACATACAGACAGACAAATGTTAGATTTTATATAGAGAGAGACATTGTAATGGCGACTGGGGGGTTAGTTGCCTTCAATACACCTGCCACTAGCCAGATATTCCTCAGCTTCTTCCATGGTGCTCCATGAGCTCTTATTTGTTTTATCCCTTATCTGTAAATTCAGGCCGCTGAATATGCCTCACAATACTCACTTGGGGTCAGAGACAAGATAATCTACTTCTCTTTCCACTACTCCATTACCTAAACCATTCCAGAATCTTTAAGGAGACTTGTCTCCACCTGTACTCCCTGTTTGATGGATTTTAGCAGAGGAAAAGTACCTCGTGCTTGCAGGTTTGGTCTCTATAGCAGTGTAGCCATGTCCCATTTTTCCATGTACAGCACAGGCTGCTAACCCCAAATATTCTACTATATGGCCTGCCTTTTATTCAGCTTCTACCCTCTTGATAATCTGCATTTTAATTTCTAAACATAACTGTGGCTGCACAATGACTTCCACAGCACTCTATTGGACAGATCCTTGAATTTGCACATGCATCACATTAGAATTGTTCCTTGATAGTTATTCTAATGAAAGTATTACAATGATATATATTAAACTCTTTTGGCTGAAATTTGTTTTTATTAAATTAGCCATGTTACTTTCAAAAACAGGTAATAGAATACATTTCAAAGTATTTGATATCCCTTGCCCTTTGTGTAACTTACAATACAATACAATACAGTTTATTTTTGTATAGCCCAAAATCACACAGGAAGTGCCACAATGGGCTTTAACAGGCCCTGCCTCTTGACAGCCCCCCAGCCTTGACTCTCTAAGAAGACAAGGAAAAACTCCCAAAAAAACCTTGTAGGGAAAAATGGAAGAAACCTCGGGAAAGGCAGTTCAAAGAGAGACCCCTTTCCAGGTAGGTTGGGCGTGCAGTGGGTGTCAAAAGAAGGGGTTCAATACAATACAATACACAGAACAGAACAAATCCTTAATACAGCATAATAATAAAAATTTTAGAAGTACAGAGCAGAATTTAACAGTAGATGATATCATATAATAAGATTTTGATATTTTTAGAGTGCTGGAGACCTCATCCGTCAAGCTGCCTCCCCATTTGGCCATTCCACGGCTGAAACGTTGCTCGGCCAGCCAATCCGATGAAAGGGCCCCTCTTTCCCATGATTCCTGTGATCCTCCACCAGGGATGACTTTACCATAGGCAGGCAAACAACTTGGCAGGTGGGCCGTGGCACCAATTGCCACATTTGAGTACCGAGAACAGAAACAGAATAGGTGAGGGTTAGTATTCAATTATACTTATCATGTTACTTATGTTTTAGTGCTAATGACTAACAACAGAGATGCAGTATGTACAGTTAATCAGCAGCTCTAGTCAGGATATGCTAAACTGAAGTAGTAAGTCTTCAGCCGGGATTTAAAGGCTGGGACCGAAGGGGCATCTCTTATAGAAGCAGGAAGACCATTCCACAGTTTAGGGGCCCTGTAACTAAAAGCTCGACCTCCCACTGTTATTTTATTAATCCTTGGAATCATAAGCAGACCAGCATCTTGAGTTCTTAATGTGCGCTCAGGTTTGTAAGTCATGATAAGTTCAGACAAGTAAGCCGGACCTTGGCCATTTAATGCTTTATATGTTAAAAGGAGGATTTTGAAATCTGCCCTAAACTTAACCGGGAGCCAGTGTAAGGATTTAAGAACTGGAGTTATGTGTTCATATTTTCTTGTTCTTGTAATAATTCTTGCAGCCGCATTTTGGATAACTTCAGCACCTTCCTGTCTTTGAAGGTGAAGCTACTCCTCGCATGCCTCTTATGCCTTTACTCCTTCTTGTGTGTCTCACACTTGCACTTCCTCTGTTAATTGTGTCACCAAAGCCAAACTGGCCAATCAGAATGCTTGGAGGAACCAGACAGACACACACACAAACATAAAGACCTTGGGGTTTTGTTACATTGTATTTTTAAAATGTTTGACTTGTCTTTCTCACCATTCATAAATAATTAAAGTTATTAAGGAAGCCCTCCTGCCTCATTGAACCAGGTGACTGGGTCAGTTTCCATCCCAGTCACCCTCTGTGTTTAGTTACCATGTTGTTGCCTCGTCCTTGTGAGTTTTCCATGAAAGTTCTGGTTTACATCCATATCTGAAGACTATGCTGATGAAGTTGAATGATGTATCTAAACTTAATTTAGTATGAGTACATTGTGAATGTGCCCGATGATATGCTTGCAACCCATTTAGGACTTGTTCCTGAGCTGTCGGATCAGGCTCCATCTTTCCCATAACTCCTGTTGAAATGGAGTGTTTGAAGAATTAGCTGATGAATCAAGTGTAAGTGTTGCTGTGTGGTTTAGGAATTTCGTAAAATATGATAAATCTCATCAACAAGATTTAGCCTGAAATTTAATATCACAGATGAGAAATAAGCAATAATGTACAAAAGGTGTGTTTTCCCAAAGGGTATGTTATACTAATCAAAAGTACCACCAATAACAAATCTTTAAATGATAATTTTACCTCTATATTCAAGTTTATGCTTTATAAAATTTGAGTTAATAAAAATTAATTTCAAAATCTAAATATAAAACTTTATAATTATTTTATAGATTCTGCAGAAGCTTTGTGTTTCATTGTGTATGTAGGTATATGAGTAAAGTTTGCAATTATTTGCATTAAAATGCTCAGGTCATTGTTCTATTGTGCATTTTACATACAGTGCATTTGTTTTATATACATTTACACATGCACACACATATGTATATATATTCAGTGAGAGTGCTGAATTACAGTAAAAACAATGAAACTGATTCATCACAAAGCAATAAAACAGTATTTTTCAAAATGTAAAATATACTGACTGCATTTAAATACCCAAAAAGGTGGTAAGGTCATTGTAATAATCTGCTCATGAGGACTGCAATCAATCACTCAGGCCTGATATTACCTTGGTGTGTCATTTTACATTTACTACCATTAGCAGCAGTGTGTCAACTGCCAAATGCACATGGGATTCTGGGTATGCATGAAGTTGAAAACAAGAAGACATATTGCATCACCCCATGCTGAGTAAGAAGTGTGTTGGTGTGTGGTACAAAAGAAATGATAATTTTTACTTAAGAATGCTTTTCTGACAAATGCATTGTTACACATAGAGGACAAAAGACCAATAGGTTTTAAACATTGAAGGATAGCTTGCACATGTGTTTGATTTATTGCTTTCTGTTTTTTAATTCCAAAGATTAAAAAAACTTCCAATTTTTTTCAAGAAATTTGTAGTGCATCTATCAGTAACAATAGAGATTTCACATACAGCAGTTTGGATTCATTATATTGAAGATAAAAAAATCTTCAATAATTGAATTTTACATGTTTTGCTCCTACTTTAGATTCTGTGTTATTGTACTTATTTTTTACTTGTTTTCTGTAAACACAATATTCAGACATTTAAACATTTTCTGTTCTTTCTTTCCAGGCATAACACATTTTGCACCTCAGGCAACTTACCAAAGTAGCAGTTTCTGTGGTGACTTTTTAAACATTTTGTGACCTTAATTATTTATCCTGCATTACAGAAATGCTTGGATTGCTAAATTTGGCAGGTCATACTTTTTGCCTGAAGACACGGTAAAATGAATTGATAGTTTTGAACATTGAAAATGATGCATTGTGAACAAAATGAGTAAAATAATCCTAAAATTCTGATGGTTTAGCACCTGACCAATGAAAATGCTGTAATGTGTTCATTGCAGGTTCCATAAGTCCTTTCCTTATAGAAATATTTGCTTATTAACATCACATATTGATGTAATTCATTGCAGTTGCTTTAAATGGCATTGTCCTGACACCATAAGGCAGGTTAAAGAGAAGATAACAAGTACAGACTGGGAGTTGTGAAAGTGAATGAGTGAGGTTAAAGAAACAAAACAAGAATTAAAAAATCACTAAGACAAAAGAATGGTGATTACCAAAACCCAGAAGCAAAAGTCAGAAATAAACATGAGAAGCTATATGTGTCATGTACTTGGGAGTACCTGAGCACAATGATCCGAAAACTGTAACAAACAGCCCCAAACGTGGAAGGATCCATCAGTCTTCAGTTTGAAGCTAAATGGGGGCAAACAAAGAATAATTATGAATAAAAATAGTTATTTCCCAAAAATGCTCTGAAACAATGAAGCTCTAAAGAGCACAAAAAGTTCTGGAGGAGTTGTCTAAACAACAAAGACAATTCAAAGCAGACAAGTCCCAAAAACATATATCCAGAATCCAAAGTCAAAAATGTTAACACAAACAATATGGTCATCCAAAAACATACAAAATGGTGGTAACTGCAAACCAAAACAATACATAAAATGGAGGCATGGAAACATAATAAACATGATAGTATTATCATAACATAATATCTTCATAATAAAACAAAGTAGATGACAATGCACAGAAAATTCTGAGAAAACTTCAAAATGTTCACAAGTGCCCCACTCCTAAGGCATCTGTTCCATACATGCCCATCACACTTCCCTGGACTGCAGAAATTAAATTGGAGTCATAATTAAGGGGCATGAATTTTTATTTTTCTTTTCTTTAAAGGTCTTTGAGAGGCCTGATATTATTTCAACATTTTTTGTGTTGCTCAACCTAACTTTTTGCTTGAACAATTTTGCCTTTGCGAAGCTGATGTTAGGAACTCCTCCGTGATTTTTTGTCTGTTTCTTTTTGCAATGACCTTGCTTTCCCCACAACATCACTCACTGGTCGAGAACCCTATCTTCAATTCAAAATCTCAATCCCATGGTACTTGTGTTTCCTGTTTATGATTGCACTGATTTGTCTACAAATACAGTGCATCCGGAAAGTATTCACAGCGCATCACTTTTTCCACATTTTGGTATGTTACAGCCTTATCCGAAATGAATCAAATTAATTTTTTTCCTCAGAATTCTACACACAACACCCCATAATGACAACGTGAAAAAAGTTTACTTGAGATTTTTGCAAATTTATTAAAAATAAAAAAATTGAGAAAGCACATGTACATAAGTATTCACAGCCTTTGCCATGAAGCTCAAAATTGAGCTCAGGTGCATCCTGTTTCCCCTGATCATCCTTGAGATGTTTCTGCAGCTTAATTGGAGTCCACCTGTGGTAAATTCAGTTGATTGGACATGATTTGGAAAGGCACACACCTGTCTATATAATGTTCCACAGTTGACAGTTCATGTCAGAGCACAAACCAAGCATGAAGTCAAAGGAATTGTCTGTAGACCTCCAAGACAGGATTGTCTCGAGGCACAAATCTGGGGAAAGTTACAGAAAAATTTCTGCTGCTTTGAAGGTCCCAATGAGCACAGTGGCCTCCATCATCCATAAGTGGAAGAAGTTCGAAACCACCAGGACTCTTCCTAGAGCTGGCCGGCCATCTAAACTGAGCGATCAGGGGAGAAGGGCCTTAGTCAGGGAGGTGACCAAGAACCCGATGGTCACTCTGTCAGAGCTCCAGAGGTCCTCTGTGGAGAGAGGAGAACCTTCCAGAAGGACAACCATCTCTGCAGCAATCCACCAATCAGGCCTGTATGGTAGAGTGGCCAGACAGAAGCCACTCCTTAGTAAAAGGCACATGGCAGCCCGCCTGGAGTTTGCCAAAAGGCACCTGAAGGACTCTCAGACCATGAGAAACAAAATTCTCTGGTCTGATGAGACAAAGATTGAACTCTTTGGTGTGAATGCCAGGCGTCACGTTTGGAGGAAACCAGGTACCGCTCATCACCAGGCCAATACCATCCCTACATTGAAGCATGGTGGTGGCAGCATCATGCTGGGGGGATGTTTTTCAGCGGCAGGAACTGGGAGACTAGTCAGGATAAAGGGAAAGATGACTACAGCAATGCGCAGAGACATCCTGGATGAAAACCTGCTCCAGAGCGCTCTTGACCTCAGACTGAGGCGACGGTTCATCTTTCAGCAGGACAACGACCCTAAGCACACAGCCAAGATATCAAAGGAGTGGTTTCAGGACAACTCTGTGAATATCCTTGAGTCGCCCAGCCAGAGCCCAGACTTGAATCCGATTGAACATCTCTGGAGAGATCTTAAAATGGCTGTGCACCGACGCTTCCCATCCAACCTGATGGAGCTTGAGAGGTGCTGCAAAGAGGAATGGGCGAAACTGGCCAAGGATAGGTGTGCCAAGCTTGTGGCATCATATTCAAAAAGTCTTGAGGCTGTAATTTCTGTCAAAGGTGCATCGACAAAGTATTGAGCAAAGGCTGTGAATACTTATGTACATGTCATTTCTCAGTTTTTTTTATTTTTAATAAATTTGCAAAAACCTCAAGTAAACTTTTTTCACATTGTCATTATGGGGTGTTGTGTGTAGAATTCTGAGGAAAAAAAATGAATTTAATCCATTTTGGAATAAGGCTGTAACATAACAAAATGTGGAAAAAGTGATGCGCTGTGAATACTTTCCGGATGCATTGTATCTCTTTAACAATATTTTTGCAAAAAAAACTTGTGTTTTGCATGTTGTGAGGATATGAATGAATAACTGATATGCAGATTATGTGACACAAGAGACGTGAGATTTTTTCTTTCTTTTTTCCATGTACATTTTTCACATTGGTTGCCATTGTATAGCGTTGGTTACCATAGGCATCTACAATGTATTATATCATAAACGTTTTTGTTACCATTCTGCAATTAAACATGAGATGATTTTTTTCTTGGCTAGCACTACAAATTAGATGGTAAGTAGAATATAACAAATATCATTTTTGGGTGGAGTATTCCTTTAATAGCTCACTAAGAAGGAAGCTGTTGCCAATTACTCAAGTTTGTTTTTAGCGTTCATCATACACCTCATGTGTATTTTCTTTTCCTTTATCTTTTAGGTCTCACTGGTTCATATAATAAATCAGCAAATAAGACAGAAAACAATCCTTGGCAGGACAGCAGTTCAACAAAGGACATCCTTTATCACGCATTCTCATCAGAGGGTCACCCTCTGAGTTCTTCCCAGGTATGTGCTACCACCCCGATCTGAGAGGCAACCCCCAGGAACACATGCGGTCCAGTCCCACCCTCTGGAAATGACCATGTATCTGCTGCAGCCAGGTGTTACATGGGCATCCCCTTGGCCTGGTCCAGCCACTCGGGTCTTCAAAAATGAGGATCCTGCAAGCCAGATCACCCTCACACAATCACGCTAAATGGTTGTGGTGCTATAACTGATGCTCTCTCACAATGCAGGTTATGTGCCTCATTTGGGATGTTAGCATGCTGCTAACTGCCTTTTCTTCTTTTTCTTCCACAGTGCAAAGAAACTACCCAGTGAGGTCAACTGACTCTTATGCACCTAAAATCTGGAATAGCCTGCCAATAGGAATTCGCCAGGCTAATACAGTAGAGCACTTTAAAACACTGCTGAAAACACATTACTTTAACATGGCCTTCTCATAACTTCACTTTAACTTAATCCTGATACTCTGTATGTCCAATTCATCATAATAACTATTCATGGTGGCTCTAAAATCCGTACTGACCCCTACTCTCTCTTCTGTTTCTTTTTCCGGACTCTTTGTGGTGGCGACCTGCGCCACCACCACCTACTCAAAGCATCATGATGCTCCAACATTGATGGACTAAAAGCCAGAAGTCTACGTGATCATCATCATCAAGTCCTTTCGTGAGAACCCTAAATACAAAGAGGACTGTTTCATTTATGTTAGGTGGATTGCCCAGAGGGGACTGGGCGGTCTCATGGTCTGGAATCCCTGCAGATTTTATTTTTTTTTCTCCAGCTGTCTTTCTCAGAAAAGCCGAGTTTTTTTTTGTTTGTTTTTTCTGTCCACCCTGGCCATCGGACCTTACTCTTATTCTGTTAATTAATGTTGACTTATTTTATTTTCTTACTGTGTCCTTTATTTTTCTATTCTTCATTATGTAAAGCACTTTGAGCTACATGTTTTTGTATGAAAATGTGCTATATAAAAAAATGTTGTTGTTGTTGTTGACTCTGTCCCTTCCATTCCCTATGCCATAAAAGCAAGGCTGCCCGTAAGGAGGTTTTACTTCTGGACCCAGTGAACTAGCTTGAGTATTACGGGGCATTCTTTTTAAATGCCATTGCGCATTGGTTTTGTTAACCTTTTCAGTAAACAGGAACATTTGGGTTGAAACTCTAAAAAATCAGTACTGTATCAGCTTATTATTCATTTGGAAGACCACACATGCTAAAACTCACTCAAGTCAGTTACCTTACCGATTATTTTTAAATGTTGATGGAGTCACAATATCCAAAGAAATCCCCCTGAAAATGTATGGCACATGAAAATTTCACACATATTGTGACCCTCTAGCCATTTTAATGACCAGAAACAGTGTGGGCATAATTTTAGAAAACTTTAAAAGGTAAATATTATAGAGGGTGGCTTGGTGGTGCCTCACAGATGCAGTTTCTTGTGTTGAAATCCAGTGCCTGGTCACTGTCTCTGTGGAGTTTGCATGTTGTCCCTGGATCTGTGCAGTCTGATTAGGGTGGAAAAAAACAAAAAGAAAAATATTTTATAAAGAACCAAGAGATGGGTGAGACAAAAGTTGCTGCTAGGGACAAAAAAGGTAAAACACATTGAGAGAAAGAAACCATTCTAAAACTTTAGTCAAAACACTTTTGTTTTGAATGATTATTTTTAACCTTTCCTCCTAACACTGTGAATATTATACTTTAAAAGAAATCCAGGATCATGGACACCAGGAGGAGTGCACTATCGCCTTATGTACTTCCTGGACATGATGTGACCATGCACAACTTCATGGTGTTTTATGACGTTGCTGCAAATGCAATTTTTTTTGCAGAAAACAACATGTCATAATGGTGAGAAGCACAAAATAGTGGCAACAATTAACAATATAATTGTTATGCTTTATGATGGACACATATTCAGGACGACCATAAGAGCAATGGTTTAGACATAGGCCGATGATCACCGTTTAATGAAATGAACAAAAGAAATGTTCAGGAAAAAAAAAGAATGTGCATTTGCACAAATCAAAGGGACTTGCAGCCAAAAGGATACTTTCCACAGGTTAACTACAGAGCTCTGTCTCATAGGTTATATGGGTCCAAATGAACAACCTCTTCCAGCCATCCATTTGAATGTACTGTATATACCTGTGCCTGGAAGGAGCTTAGTTTGGGATCAGGGTTGAAGCTAGACATCTTCAGCTGAGTGCACCTTGGAGCTGTGGGTGAAAGTTGTTAGCATTAGCGCCACCTCTTGTCCTGGGAGGTATTGCCTACCTTAACAGAGTTCTGAAGGTGTCTCCTAACCATGCATGTATGACAGCTTTCAGTAGCAAACGTAGAAATGTTTTAAAATAGGGCTTAGACAATGGAAATGGGTCTAAACTGAGTGAAAGTTCATAAATTTAAAATCAGTACAGTGGAACCTCGGTTCACGACCATAATTCGTTCCAAAACAACCAAAGCAATTTTCACCATAGGATTGTATGTAAATACAATTAATCTGTTCCAGACCGTACAAACTGTATGTAAATATATATTTTTTTAGTTTTTAAGCACAAATATAGTTAATCATACCATAGAATGCACAGCGTAATAGTAAACTAAATGTAAAAACATTGAATAACACTGAGAAAACCTTGCACAACAGAGAAAACTAACACTGCAATAGTTCGCACTATAGTGCTAGGAACCGCTCGCTAAAAACACTTTTTTTTTTAATGAGTTTTAAGCACTGAGGAAAAAAATGAACATTTGAAAAATCCGTAATTTAATAAACCACCAAGAAAAGTAACATTGCCACAATGCACGCTATGAACTGATCACTGTAAACAGAACTGAAAACAAAAACAAGCCTTTTCTACCTTATGCATCTAGCCTTCCCTCTCTCGCTTGCTTGCTCGCTCGCTCTCTCTGTCTTTTGCGTGTGCATGTGTCTCTTTCATGAGCCTGGAGTGCTTGTGTGTGTGCCTCTGTCTCGCGTGCCTGTGTGTGTATGCCTCTGTCGCACACGCCTGTGTGTGCCTCTGTCTCGCGCGCCTGTGTTTGTGTTAGTGTGTGCCTCTGTCTCACGTGCCTGTGTGTGTGTGCCACTGTCTCGCGCACCGCTGTGTGTGTCTCGTGCGCCTCTGTGTGTGTGTGTCTCACGCGTGCGCCTGTGTGTGTGTGTGTCGCACTCTCTCTCTCTTGCTCGCTGCACAGGAAATCCACAGGGAGAGACTGAACATGTACAAACCTAAAGGGAAACTGGCTTGTTCGTATACTGAGTGTGTGATCATGAACCGAGGCAAAAGTTTTGGTCGTAAACCGAGTTGTACGTTTACCGAGACGTTCGTGAACGTATATTTTACCACAGCTTGATTAGAAACCAAAATGTGTAGTCAAGAAAGCTAAAGTGAGTAGTCTGTATATCAGAAAGTGAAAATGAGCATAAAGCCAAGCACGCCTCACATAAAGTATTTTTAGCCAAACATTATAGGTCATAACCTCCAGTTGCTCTAGGTAGCAATGTGGCAAACTAAATCTAAAATGGCAGCACCCACAAAATCCAAAGTGGCATCATGATAAGACTAAATGAGAATCACATTGAGCACATGCCAAAACCTTTAGCACAAAAATGAAATTCAGGAAAAGGGGGGGAAATTAATAAACAATAATTTAAGAAGATTCAAAATAACAAAAAAAATACTCATAAAAAGTCTGGTATAAATGGAAATGAAAAAATAAACGACAGAATCCTCCAACATCATAACCATGTGTTTGCATGTCTTATGGTGTGCAGATTTTCCTCCCATGTCCCAAAGACATGTGTGTTAGAGGGCCTGTCATTCTGGGTTTGTGTGTATGAATGCAAACTCCGATGGACTGGCAAAACATTAAGTACTGGTTCATACCTTGTACCCACAGCTTCCAAGATAGGCCGCAATCACCAGCAATCCTGAAGCAGGTCTGAAAATGTTATTAGACGGAGACATCAATGCATGTGAAAAGCACATAGAATCCAGATTTGATTGACAAGTTTATTTTGGAGATCATTTCACCAGCCACAATTTTATAAAGGGCTTTAGTGAAAACAAACTGGTTACTTCAGGGACTAAGCGAAACACATGCTACATATGAAGATGAAAATATCTATATGCAAATGTATCCCATGCAGGTTGAGTTGTTTAGGCTTTTTTTTTAAATCTTCTACATTGTTTCTCTGTTTTGGGAAAAGACAATCAAAGCATTGATCTGGGCTGCAGATGGCATTTTGGGTTTGGAATGCTTGAATTTAGATATGTTTATTTTTTAACTTACCGCAGTGCTGGAAAATAAGCCCCTTGATAAAATGAATGTGGTTTGTTTCCCCAAAGTCTTCATTTGTAAGTGAGATTTTACATACCCCCGTGAATGATTTAAGAAACCCAAAAATTAAAAAGAAAAGTCCCCAACTGCTCTATAAGGAACCTCCAGCTGAGATCACTAAAAGACTATTCTTCTCAGCACTAATTAGATTAAAGAAATTACATTTGCTGAACTGAGTTTACATTGAGCTGTTTAAATGCACAGTAGCTGTTTTTAAAAAAAATTATAATAAATAATTAAAAATACAATCAAATTAATCTGGTAGACATTTGCACTTAGAATTATTTGTCACCTTTTTCTTTCTGTGCAACAGAAAGTCAACAAGGAGGTACGTTTCAGTTGGCATTGTACTAAGAAAATAAAATATTGCAGTGCAAAATCCTATCTGAAAAAATGAAATGTCTGTTGACCAAGAAAGCTTGCAGTCTTTGGCATTGTATGGCATTTATCTGTAGTAATTTGTGTTGCCACTTCAGCTGAAGTCAATTGTATACTGACATATGTTGTCTATATGTGTTTTGCCAGCTAATAGAAATGGGATTTGTGTCACAATGGTCTGATTAGAGATGCAATAAGAGCTTTTAAGAATGGTGATTACTTTTTACTATTATATATTTGGGTCCATTTTTTATTCTAATCAGTTTTGGTGAAACTCTAAGGCATATTGATTGCTGCAAGTAAACGTTTTTTTAAAATGTTCTTTCCATGCATAAACAGGCTGGCACTACTTTAAAAGACTAGGATAACCTTTTCCTCCAAAAGGCTGGAATTCTAGAACACACTGGTGTTTTTACTGATTTGCACAAGTATCACATAATGCCTGTTGTCTTTACCCTTTTCCTTTTGCCTTTATTTTTTTTTCTGGCTTGTCTTGTTTATGTACATCTGCTAAGTACAGAAAGTTAAGAGAGAAGAAAAGAGCTAGCAGGGCTTGAACCCAGTACTTTAATTAAAGTATGTGTAAGACAAAGAGCCTGTTGATTTTGAAAGAAAAATTGGGCTTGTCTCTTTAAGCAAGGAGGCAAACTGAGCAGAGTGGACATTTTCAACTAGCCAAAAATAAAAAGTTTATGTTGATTTCTTTAAAGGACACTAGTTTTCTTATAAAAGACTGAATTTCAGTATAGGCTAGCAAAACTTGTCTTACTGTTATTGTGGTGGTGGTGCCAGAAAGTGGGTGTTTGCACCAGTCCTCCCCTTAATATGGGATTTACAAACTTGAAAGAAAAACCCATTAAAAAAACAAAATCTATTTAACAATATTCTATTATATAATAATATCAAGGCTCATGTAAATATTATACAGTTTAGCAGTTGTTCTCAACCTGTGGTACATGAAAAATGATCAGGTGGTACATGAGGGAACACAAAAAATGCAAGCAAAGGCAGAGAGAGAGAAAGAGGGAAAGTCCCACTGCACAAGAGAAAAAGGAGAGAAGTTGTCACAGTTGCAGTTACAAGCCAAGAAACGCTCATAGTGTATGAATTTCAGCTAAGGATTATGAGTGCCTGTTACTCAAAAAACCTATTAAATTGGTAGAAGCTCCCTGTGCATGCAAGG
The DNA here is from genome assembly GCA_026402145.1 of Polypterus bichir lapradei. NCBI lineage: Eukaryota > Metazoa > Chordata > Cladistia > Polypteriformes > Polypteridae > Polypterus > Polypterus bichir. The sequence continues at coordinate 154,047,833 of JANRMT010028174.1, forward strand.
TAGAAAAGGCTTTCATTATTCCGCTTTTATACTATTATAGAATTAGTTGTGAATGAAAATACATGATTTGTGCTTGCTTTGAGAGCCCGAAGTTCTCAGCTATCAACTGCCAGTTGAATAAATTAAACAAGTGGCTGGATTATTCCTTTTAATACAGTGCCATAAACAAGAATGAAATGTTCACATTTATCTGCAGATTGTTATGAACATGACTAAAGTTGTCCATTCAACCAGTCAATCCAGTTCTGGGAGTTAATGCCTATTATAGTTGCACTAGACGCAAGACAGGACACAACCTTGGACGGGGCGCCATCCTCACATACGTCCAACTACACTTTATTTCAAAATAAAATGTATTTAGTTAGTGTTTCAAAAATGACACTTAGGCTAGAAATTCGTTGATGTCTGAAGCACTAGGAGAGTCTCTTCAGTCATTCCATGATGATTTGACATGTATAATTCCTGAAACTGAACCAGAAAAAACTAAATTGGTATCATTCATTGGGTTATTAGGAACCAAAGTAATGTTTATTAGTGTAACACATACTTGAATTGTAGTGGTGCAAATGTGATGCTGTCTCTATTTATGACTAATTTCTGCACTTGTTTTCAGTCCAATTTAGTGACTAGTTCTGAATTAACACACTGGCATAAGCAACAACAAAATCACTTATGTGAGCTAATTAGAAAATAGCAGGACCAACCTTGTTTTATAGGAATTCTGAAATAATCTTAAATTGATTAGTATGACTTGACACAAAACCAGTTTAAAAGTTGGGACATATATAAAAAAGGGAAGGGAAAATTTAGAAAATTAATGGTTTAGGTGTATGATATTTGCATCAATTTGACTTGTCCACTAAATATTAATGTTCAGTGTTAATATTATTGTCCAGCTAATGTCTCCTTCATATACCGAGGCAGCCTTACACAAGCAGATGTGCCGACCTGACAAAGTGATTTAATGACAAACCTGTTTTGAGAAGTGTATTCTTATAAAAGCAGGTTTAAAGTGTTTGTGTACATTAAAGCATTTTGAATTATTTTGTTATTTACTAATTCATGTTGCAATGACATAATGTTTTAATTTTTTAATATATGTTAAGCAGTGTCTACTTTTCTTGCCTGAAGGAGGAGCCTGCGCTGCCTTGAAAGCTTGCATATTGTAATATTTCAGTTAGCCAAGAAAAGGTGTCATATTGCTTGACTTCATATTTCAGTTAATAGACAGGAACTGCAAGTGAATAAATTTCGTATTTGTAAAAAGTAAGCTAAATCGAGCAGTTCACAATGATCATATCATTCTTATAAACCCCACACTGAAATCCTCCAAAGCCAATAAAATGCCCCCCACACAACCTCTCTGCACTTCTTGTCACCTGGGGGAATCTCCTTCTCTACCAAATGTGAAATTCAAGCTCCAAACTGTATAATTTGTAGAAATTAAAGTATGGAAATTTCAGGATTTGTAATTTCTATTCCATAACAAATCAATCACATTTTTGTTCATACATTAAAAATTATTAAATAGAAAAATTAAGTTTATATAAGAAAAATTAAATAACATACCCACTTGCACAAAAGCTGTCTGTATTACCTTTTTAATACCCCTAAATACATTACTTTTGTAAATATAGAAAAATATCATGTTTAGGTTTACCTAGTAAGAGTTTAACTCTAATACAAGACCAAGAGGTGCTTAAAAACATTTACTTTTCTGGTGATTGTACTACAAGACAAAAGGTTGAAAACTGCTAATGGAATAAATCAATACACACTTAAATAAAATAGATTGTCATGCATGGGCATCAGAGGATCGCCTTCTGGGCTCACCTAAGGTATGTGGTACCAGTCCGGGATGAGAGGCAGCGCTGTTGATAACAGTCTTGTTTTTCCTCACAGCCTTGAGAGAAACCACCCTTTGAGGGCAACAGAGCCAAAGAAGCTCCCCCCTTCCAGTTCAGCCAGTTTGAAGGAGGGATGCACCTAAGAGAAGGTGTCTCAGTTCAGACCTGATGGGCCAAGAAGAAAGTCACATGGATGCTTCAAAGCTTTTCACACAATGGCAACTTGCCATTCAGTTTTGCACCATTGCATGTTTCTGTCTGTTAAAGCATTACTTATCCATTTGTGGAAACATATTAAATGGGGTTTTGCCTGGTTGGCACCCCAATTATATTTAGTCTCGCAGATAGATAAGTAAAGTCTTTATTTATGGATTAATTTTTAACTCTCTCTTGATTATAATGATAAATTCAATGCTAGGGTCAGAAAGCCAATGAGGCCACAAACGTTTTAGGAACCTTTAGAAAATGGGTAAGCACAAGTCAGGATTGCAGGAGCTCATATCAGTTGTATGCTAAATCCTTGGAGTTTCTATGCATTTTGTGCTGGGCATTCATGAGTGGGGATGAATTGATGGGAGCCCACCACACCCATATTCAAAAGCTATGTTCTGCCACTGCTTGATGTCCTACTACTGAAGTTTGCCAGTTCTCCCTCTTGGTCTCAGTGGTTTCACATTGGTAAGCCCTACTCCTTCACTTGTTCAGTGTAATGTGTTTTTATCTGATGCCCAATTAGCTCTTTTCAAAAACCTTCACAAGTGATGCATTGAGGGCTAAATCTATTTCTGTTAGTTAGCCAGCAATAGATCATGTTTATTACACCTTTCCCAATTTACTTCAAATGAAGGATTTTAGAAATAGAAAAAAAGTATTTTTGAAGAACACTGCCTAATAAGGGCATCAAAATTGGACAAAGACCTTAACATTTTCATGGAGATATTCCATTATAGTTACAAAGGTTTGTTAACTTGCTTATGCCAGTATGCCAACTGTTTTTTCTAACTTGTTTTTTATATTAACATTGCCTCACTCCATTTTGATTCTATTGTAATATAGAATGAACAAGCAAAATTAACTGTAATCTTATAAAATAACTGCAATTATCTATGTTTACCTTGCAACATTTATTTCTGTATTGCTTTGAAGTGTTCTGTTATGTTTGTTGCATATGACTTATTAAAATCCATAACCATGAAATGTGTGGGCATACAGCATTTATACTTACGTCTTAATTTAATCACATTGCAGTTACAGTATTTTATGTTGTGCATGCTGAGCAGGAGCAGGTACCATTGTTGTGTTCCATTGAGAAGTGATCTACTGTGCCATTTTCCATCAGCACAGATTTGCCCTTTCAAAAGCTGATTGCCCTGTCAGTACAACACCAAATTTGTTTCAGCTCAAAAGGTACAGCATCAATCTTAAGACAGTGTGTAAACTTTAAATACTTAAATGCAGGCTACAAATGTTAAGTGTTGCCATGGCATCTGAAAAATGTGGTACTTTAATTCTTCTGATTGGTTAGATCCATTTACTTCTCAATGTTTAATCAGTGGGAAAGCAGTGGGTACCCAGGTAAGGACGTTTTTGTTTTAGAATTTGACTTGTTTCATGATTCCGCCATTGTTTAGGAAAACTAGAGGAAAGATTATCCATTAATAATATCTTCCAGAAGAAAAAAAAAAAACAAAAATGTTAAAAGTGCTAATCATTGCCCATGATGAGTTTTTATGCCCTCATTGTATGAGAGCAGTGGCAAATCATAAGGTCAAGATCCTCTTGAGAGACATGAATATTCCACCAAATGGTGAAATTATCTTGGCCTACAAAGAAACAAAATATCTGTAAGGCTACTTTGTAAGTAGCAAACGGCTTCCACTAAATATATCCATAGAACATCTAAAGGAACACTTCTAACAAGAGAAAAAAACATTGAAAAACCAAATAACAAAAACAACTAAATAGCAGAAAACACTGAAAAAGTGTACATATCCCATATGGCCTAAACCAAAAATGTTAATGGGTACGTGCAGTGTGCAAGATGGGCAACACACTCTTCTTCTCCAATTAGGGCCGCCAAAGCAAATGTTAACCATTAATAAAGAAGATTTTACTCCAAAACTAGCTCAAATTTTGTCAAGTAACTGATAGAATATTTTTTTACTGTAGGGATGCTTTAATTCTCGTATCTGTTAACAGTGCCAGCATTCATGCAGTCATTTATGCAAACTGAATTGCAGCATCATTATAACCGAGTGGGCTGAGACTAGCATATGTATTTTGTGCTTTGCTTTTATGTATTTTGTGACCATGAGTGGGCAAAGGTATCCACTCACAAGTCAGAATTTAACAATGTTTAAAATTGTAAAGATTTTACTAGACAAAACACAATGAGAGTTATAAGGTATTTCAAATACAAGAAAGCAAATAAGCACTGCATACTGTCTGGACCTACCTAAATAAGTCTTTGGGCTTCCATGTGTTGATGAGGTTTCTGTCTCCCACCTTACGCTCCTAATTCCATCCCACACCAGCCTCAGTATCTCCTTTATATTGCTAGTCAAGTGTTTTCTCTAGCAATCTGTCCAACTTCAAACTCACTTGGCTTTTGTTTCTTAGTTTGCTTTAAACCCTGTTTGGTAGGCCAGGTTGCAAAATCATTTTGAGGGTTTACAGTATAGCTATATTAGAGATGTGAGACCACCCTTGTGTCCAAATTCCATCCCTGAACATTTTGTTTACCTTAAAGGGTCAAGCCTCAGAGGAAAATTATTTGCTGCCAATTTTTATAAGTGGCATAACATCCCCATATAACAACAACAACAACAACATTTATTTATATAGCACATTTTCATACAAAAAATGTAACTCAAAGTGCTTTACATAATGAAGAATAGAAAAATAAAACACATAGTAAGAAATCAAAATATGACATCACTAATTAACATAGAATAAAAGTAAGGTCCGATGGCCATGGAGGACAGAAAAAACAAACAAAAAAAAAACTCCAGACGGCTGGAGAAAAAAATAAAATCTGCAGGGATTCCAGACCATGAGACTGCCTAGTATCCTTACGCTGAGCTGTATGTCCTCTTGTGGTCAAGAGGTGTTGTGTCTGATAGTTTTCTACTGTACATGAAGTGTATGGAGACTGAGAGTGTGGTATTCTACTAGCATGGAGGCAGACTTTTCAATGTTCCTGTCTCATTCACATTCTTTGATTTCCTAAGTTTGTTCCTACCTGTTGCTATTTTTGGCCACCTCTGTTGCTGCTGGTGGCTCTTTTTGTTACTATGTTTCCCTTCTTCACTTATGTATTTAGCACAATATATTTTGATTAGTTTTGGTTGTGTGCTTGTATTTTCTTGTATATTTTTAGAAGATAGTTTAATGAACTCCGTCTTGTTTTGCACTAGTTTGGTATTTTATTGTTTTTAGTTTTCTCTAGGCATTGTTTGTAACAGATGGAAGAACTTAGGTGAATTGTGGTGTTTAGGAAGATCTGGACTGAATTAAACTTTATTTTTGTAGCTGTCATCTCAAAGAGTCAAAGGAATGGTGATTACATAGCATGGTTCTATTCAGGCAACTTCTAAAAAATCACAGTCCTTTCGTTTAAAGGATTTGAATGTCAGTTGTAAATTTGCCTGCATGGTGACAGAGCCTTGGTGCTATTGGATGTAATGCATTGACATACACTTAATACTCTTATATAATAGTGAATGAACTATTTGCATTAAATTATTTACCTGTATCTATAGATTTTGGCAAAAAAGCCTACGTTCCAGTTATATCTTTTGGCCCTCATTATTTTTTTTTTGAATCCCACTCATAACATACATTACATTTTGAAAATAATGTTTTGTGGCAGTCCCTTTATTTCTCATTGTAATTCATTGCCATGGGTTTTCATTCATAAATCACCCTTTAGAACTCCCTTCAATGCTTTGTTAATGGTCATGAATTGTTACAGTAACAAATCTCACTTGTTGCCTTTTACACACTCTGCCAGACTGATGTCTTGAGTTTGCTCACATGTCAGGTCCCACTGATAACACATAATCCAGTGTTACAGTTTTCATGTCAAGGAAGGTTTTTGCAGTACTCTTTTTTATTACCTATTGGCTCCTAGTGACATTCACAAACTTTATTGGCTAATTTGTTTTATTCGTATCTTTTTGCATGGGACTTTAATAAGACAGAGCCATAAAATGGACAATTAATTTAGCTTATGACAGACTTTATAAACTTCATCTGAATGATTTAGATACCCAAGGTTGAGAAAAAAAAAGTTTAATTATTCTGCATGTACCATCATAAAATATGTTAATTTAAAATGCACATATCCACAAGAATAAGAACTGCATTTTAAGAACTTTTCTAAATTATTTACAAAGTACAAACAAACAAACAAACATAGTGAACTTGTGACTGTTTCACGGGGAAGGCTGAAAGAAGGAAATGTCTTAAGAAATATTTGGTGCAGACATTTGCTAGTATATATACTAGCAAAATACCCGCACTTTGCAGCGAAGTACTGCCTTAAAATTTTTATTAAGAAGAAAATTTTACCTTTTTAAACTGAGGGAAAATATGCCAAGAATTATTTGTTAAGGATCTCTTTGTATACCATGTTGTCAGTTCGGCCCTCCGGTTGTAATATGACCAAGCTGTGCGCTGAGCTTACTCATGAGCATGTAACTAACAGTTGGCCATGTGAACAGTAATCTTGTCTCAAATCTCACAGCTTGGATTGCTGCTGTCATAATCGGTTTGAGTTTCATGGTTTGTTACAATTACGACAGTATTTACAGGATTTGTTGTGTTGAAGTGACATTCGGCATCTGTCAAGCGTTGTAAGCACACAACCGGTTTCATCGATAAAATCACATCCAGCTTTTGAGAGTTTAAACATTCATAAACATCAAAGTGTCCACTACTGAAATCGTCACCTGTGAATCTAAGATGTTTAAGAGGCATTGGCGGTTGTCGAAAGGTGTAAAATATTTGGCCATTTCGGTACACTTGAAAGCGACAACCGAACAATTCAGCGGCAGCCATCAACTCACATGCAGAACCATAGGTGAAGGGCTTAAGCATTTCACTCTTCTAGTGCTCCTGTGTAGTATAATTATCTCCTGTACCGTCATCAGTCCACGCCTTGAACCTGTCCCAGTCATTCAATACATAAGACACAATGTTCCTCTGGATATCAAGAGTGAGCCTGATATGGCCGTGCAATATGTAACAAAGAGAATGGAAAAGGTAGGTGCCATCTCTGGGCATGGAAACCACTCAGTAAGTGACAGTTCTTTGATCGATAGTGATCACCTTGATAGACATGGTAATGGGGGTTGGAATGATAAAGGAAATGGGTACCTGAGCAATGTAAAGTAAGTCTAAAATACCTACACAATAACTATAATTGTAATAAACAAACAATAAAACAGCGGAGAAGCCATGGATTAAACAAAAAGGCTGTAGTTATCAGTAGGGAGACGTGAATCCCGTGGCGAAGCAAGGAATGGAATGTAGAGACCGGAGCGACGGACGGTCTTATATAGGCAGGCAGCCAACAACGTGGGAGGCGTTGGGATGGGGGACCCAACGCCACCTCACACGGTGACCGAGCTGCAGGCTATGGACGCATATATGTACGTAAGTAGGATTCAGTTAGCGTTGGGAACCCGTGTACCAAATTTCTTGAAGATGGGCCCATAAGTAACAAAGACTGTTTAAAAGTTCAATATGATGGCCGACAGTGGCATCATACCACCGAAATAAGTACGTACATTGGTTTCGGTTAGTGCAGGGAAGCCGCCTACCAAATTTCGAGAAGATGGGGCCATAAATAAGAAAGTTCAACATGGCGGACGTTGTTGACCATTATGACCATTATGCGTAGAATTTCAAAATGAAACCTGCTTAACCTTTGTTCATAAGCTGTAAGGAATGAGCCTGCCAAATTTCAGCCTTCTACCTACACGGGAAGTTGGAGAATTAGTGACATTGGAAAGTTTAATATGGCGGCTGACAGTGGCGTCATACCACCGAAATAAGTACGTACATTGGTTTCGGTTAGTGCAGGGAAGCCACCTACCAAATTTCGTGAAAATGGGGCCGTAAATAAGAAAGTTCAACATGGCAGACGTTCTTGACCGTTATGACCGTTACGCATAGAATTTCGAAATGAAACCTTCTAAACTTTTGTAAGTAAGCTGTAAGGAATGAGCCTGCCAAATTTCAGCCTTCTACCTACACGGGAAGTTTGAGAATTAGTGACGTTGGGAAGTTCAATATGGCGGCCGACAGTGGTGTCATACCAACGAAATAAGTACGTACATCGGTTTCCGTTAAAAGTTTAATATGGCGGCCGACAGTGGCATCATACCACCGAAATAAGTACCAAATTTCAGCCTTCTACCTGCACGGGAAGTTGGAGAATTAGTGACGTTGGAAAGTTCATATGGCGGCTGACAGTGGCGTCATACCACCGAAATAAGTATGTACATTGGTTTCGGTTAGCGCAGGGAAGCCGCCTACCAAATTTCGTGAAGATGGGGCCATGAATAAGAAAGTTCAATATGGCGGACGTTGTTGACCGTTATGACCGTTACACGTAGAATTTCGAAATTAAACCTGCTTAACTTTTGTAAGTAAGCTGTAAGGAATGGGCCTGCCAAATTTCAGCCTTCTACCTACACGGGAAGTTGGAGAATTTGTAA